>JANVCC010010235.1:2033098-2103408 GCA_025345505.1 Todiramphus chloris collaris
TTTTTTTCTTTTTCTTTTCTTTTTTTTTCTTTTCCTTTTTCTTTTCCTTTTTCTTCTTTTGTTTTTGTTTTATTTCTTTTCTTCTTTTCAGATTAGAGTCTTAACATTTAAACAATTAGGACTACATCACATGAATCTATTCCAAACCACTTAGAGTCAGTTAAACAGATCTGAGACTTTGATTAATTCCTGTACTAATGCACTTCAAAATGCTTATTGCCCTGTTCTCTGTGATACTCGCCATGTGATTGTTGCACTGGTATATGTTGTTATAGAATAAGTAAGTGAAATTTATGCACAGATTACTGCCAAAAAGACCCTTAAAGTAGTCATCTGCTTTAGGATGGATGCCAAAGGGTTTTGGGTGGTTTTTACAAGCAGCAGATGTATACCTGTGTTGAGAATAATAGACTGAAGCTCTTAGGAGAACAAAATACTTTTGCTGTAACTTTTTGTGTATATTATAAAAAAACTAAAACTTATCTGCTGATATTTTAGTTTCCAAAAACTAGTCCTGAAGGTTCAAAGGAGGAAAGGTTCATTTTCAGAAGGTTCAAGTAGGAAAAAAAAAAAAAAAAGTTTGTCAACACTGAGGATTTTAGGATCAAAGTCAAAACAAAGCTTGATTTTTAGCACAGCTGAACTCTTTTCTCATCCTCATATGAAGGGACACCAAGAGACAGCTCAGAACACCACTGCCTTTAACAGTTGCTTTAATAGGTTGACAACTGGGCTACCACAGCAATTAAAAATAAGCACTACTTGATAGCACATTTTCTGATTTATTCCAAGGAAAATGTCCATTCAACTGTTCCTGGAGTAACCTGGACACACAGGTTATCTCAATTATTTCATGATACTGTCATTTGGCACACAGTTGAACATACTCTAGGAGCTCCACTGATCAGCCAAAAGAAATCTGGCCTGAAAATTTTCACTAATTCTAGCAACTGCTTCATGCTTAGGGGACATTCTAATTAGTGAACAAATAAAAAAATATAATGTGAATTTTTCACATAATGATATCTTATGGATACATCAGCCAACTCATCCATGGTAGAGATAAATCTTTTGTAGATGTAGATGTTTACAGTGTATTTGTCTATTATTGATATTGTCATTCTGTGCTTCCATTATAGGCAATGAAAGTCAAAAAACCTTTGACATATGCAAGAGACTGATTTTAAGATTGAGTGTAGCTATGGAAGAATCTTATAGTCCTTTATCACCTACCAAGAAGGCCTATAGAAAAGATCAACCCTGATGATTCTTAGAGGAGCTCAGTGAAAGAATAAGAGACAAGAGACTTCAGTAGCAAAAAGGGAGATTTCAAATGAGTAGTAAAAAGTGCTTCACAACACGGATGATTCACACCTGGGACCGGAGCACAGAGGGGAAGTGATATCTCCACAAATTTAGGAGCCCACAAAAAGTTTGAGAGGAGAAGTGAGCAGGTCTTTCATTGAATTAAGCAGGGTTTTAGACAGGATTGGACTAAATGATTTGCAAATGCCTCTTCAAACCTAATTTTTTCCCTGTTTCCATAAATAGTATTCCTAATACAATGACTTTATCCCATAGAGTCACCCTGTGGTGACTAGGTAGAAACAGACACAGAAGGCCATAGATAATGATCTTTTATCACATTAATCTCAACCTTCATTCACAGAGCAGCAGCAGATTACTGTCACAAACTGAAAAGATATTCTGTCTTTTATCTTTGAATGTGAGGTTCTTTCAAACTTTCTTATCATTACTGTTTATCATGAAAATATAGTAGCAACAAGGATCATGTCCAAAAAGTAATTAATATCTACTGGACTGCCCCTTTATAGAAAATCTGAATACATTGCATAAATAAAAATGGATGACCACAGAAGATAACTTTTTTTTTTCAAATTCTAACTATTTGGATGCAGAATAAAACAGGGGGTAATTTACTAGAAAAAAAAAGGGAATAAAATGCTGAGTAAAGACACAAAATATTGCCATGAATGAATATATGTCAATTATCAAAGAATGCAGTTTTTTTCTCACACAAGGGTAATGAGGAAGACTGTAGAAGCCTCTACATGAGAAAGTAAATATGCAAGGACAACCCTTCTTCAAAACGAAATAATCAAAAGCTTTTAAAAAAAATTGGAACAGTATTGCATATTAACTAATGAATAAAAATACTAAATAAATCATAGAATGATAGAATGATAGAATGGTTGGAAGGGAACTCTGGAGACCATGGAGTCCAAACCCCCGGTCAATACAGGAATTTCCAAGGCAGGCCACACAGGAACTGATGTAGGTGGGTCTTGAAAGTCTCTAGAGAAGGAGACTCCAGAACTTCTCTGGGCAGCCTGTGCCAGTGCTCTGTCACTCACACAGTGAGGCAGTTTTTCCTCAGGCTGGTGTGCAACTTCCTGTGTTTCACCTTGCTCCCATTGCCTCTCGTCCTATCACAGGGCAGAACAGAAAAGAGACTGGCCCCTTCTACTTGACGGCCACCCTTCCGCTATTTGTAAACATGAATAAGATGCCCAGGCAGGCAGAGCCTCCCTTTAGACAGCCAGCCAGCAGTCTCCCTTTGCCCTTCCCCTCCAGCCAGGACGGGCAGATGTGAGGGGCTCAGCCAGGACTGGCACGTCCCCCTGGAAATCAGGGGTGGAAACTGAAGGAAGCCCATGGTCTGCAGGAGTGGGGATACAGGGATGCTTCAGAGGGGAGGGACAAGGATAAGGAGGAGGAGGATGATGACGACAAGGATGATGAGGAGGAGGAGGAGGATGAGGAAAAGGAGGATCAGGAGGACTCCCACACCTGGCCCTCCAGGCAACAGCAGTGCTGGTCAGAGCTTTGGAAATTCAAGAGGATGCTCTTGATGCTGAGCCCTGGTCCCACCCACAGCCACCCTGTGTAAACCACTCCAGATACAAAACGTAGCTGTGGAGTGGCTGACAGCAGCCAGTCTACAAGGAGTTCATCCAGTGTGAACTAATATTTTACTGCGATTTATTTATTTTAAGTACTACCCTTGAAACCCAAGGGAGCGTCCTGAGGAAACCTCTTCAGAATCAGATGAATTTAAAAGCTTCTACTGCTCCAGTAGATTGGGATAATTATTACTTCTTCTGGTTAGTTGTGTTAAAAGTTTTGTCATTTCTGAGATTAAGATACTGTAAAGGCTCAAGTGTCTACAGAAAACCAAAAAAATCAGAATGCTTACAGTGATAAATTTGTTCATCAATGTCGTAGTTAATTATTTATTCTAAAAACTATACCAGTGTAAATAAGAGAGCACTGATGTTCCAATCATTTTCTGTGCAAAAAAGGCTTTGCTGCGTTCAAAGTCTTACAGATACGTGAAAGAAATTGTGTAACACCGCATGACAGCACATGTTATTGTCTCGTGGAAAGAAACATAGTTTTGCATGGAAACGTCAAAATAGCTTCACTCCGTAGATAGGTCTGGTTAGAAAATCCCTTTTTTTTTTTTTTGAATTGCAGAAAAGTCCAGTTTTGGGGGTTTTGTTTTGTTTTTTTTTTTTTTTTCTTTGTAAAGAGAAAATATTGCTTTATGTCTGAAATGTCAGTAATGTTCCTGTAAAGTTTTTGGTGCACTCTAATTAGGGGGTCCAAAAATGCATCAGTGGATATTATATTCCTGCTCTAGACTCTTGACATTTTCACTCTGTTCTGGGGAAATGCTAAAGGAAAGAACTCTCAATGAATGTAAGAGGAAGGGAGTTTTACCCCTGCCCTTTAGAAAGCACCTAAGAAGTGAGTAGGCAAGACTGGGTTGCTGAGGGAGAGGAGTGTCAGCACGCAAGATGCAAACACCTTACACCTTTCCTTCCTGTGCATGCAATGCCATGGCTTTAATAGGAGTCTGATTTACAAGTCACCCCCAGTAATTCTTCCCCAGGGGGATAGAATCTTTGTCTTGCCTGGGATTAGAAGTCATCCACAGGCTGAATGGCATCCGGGTGCTGTGGCACCTCAGGGCTGGGTGCCCTCTCAGGGGACCCAGACGGTCCTGGCAGCTCTTCCTCTTTCTTGCTCATGCAGGTACTGCAGAACCTCCTCAGTGCCCGGAATGCCCTCCTGATGCGGGAGGGCTGTTGCTTCCCCTCGGTGATGAGAACAGGAGAAGCAGAATCCTTCCTCTCCTCTTCGGGCATGGAAGTGAGGAGGCCTTCCTCTTCCTTCTCTTCAGGAAAGGCCCCTGGCTCTGGTGCTTGCAGTCCTGTCTCCCCGGCTGCCACCGCCTGCTGCTGCTCCAGCATGGCTGGCCTGATCGTGGTGTCCTTCAGGCCCTCCAGACGTCTCTGTTCTCGCTGCCACAGTTTGCAGTAGAGTGTCATTGGGGATGTCTGAAAAGAGAGAGGGAGATTTGTAAAGCGGGGACCTGGTGGGACGTGGGTGTGGGAGATAATTGGGGTGCAGCGGCTGGCTGCGGGCAGAGGGAGGCTCATCCCCCTGTCCGTCAGCTCCCATGCCCTGCCAGCCCATCCTATCCTTGGCACTCACTTCTCTGCATCTAACAATCAGTCGCCCTCCTGAAAACGTCAGGAAAATGCGCTTCTGCGTGCCGTCCTCCTGCTCCTGCTGGGGCTGCGTCTCCTCCGGCTCATCCTCCTGCCACTCTCTGCCCAGAACAGATGGAGAGGGCTGCAAGAGAAGCAGCTGAGGTCAGAGGTGGCGTGACTGTGGCCCTTGCTCCCAGTGCCCTGTGTCCCCGCTGGAAGAGCTCCTGTGCCCAGTTTCTGCTCCCCTGCCAGCCCCCCCGCAGGGCAGCACTCAGACCCTGCGATGGCTGCCGCCCTGCTCCCCCAGAGACAGCTGGGGACAGCCCGGGCTGGTTCCCCCCGCGGCCCTTCCCTCCTGCACCTCCCACCTGCGCCTCTGTGGGCAGCGGACACTACCGGCCATGCCCCGTCACACCACACTGTGCCCGCCCAGGACACCCCACCCGACATCACACTCTGGTGCCGTGTAGTGCCGCCATCACCTACCAAGTGTGGCCTGGCCTGCGTCAGAAGCCAGAGAAGGGCAAGCATGGCCACAAAAGTCACAACCGACGGTGGACGGGGTCAGCCCAACCCAAGCAGGGCCCAGAGACGATGGCGTGCTCGACAGCACTGGCAAAAGCAGCGTGCTCGCCGCGCTCGGAATCACCAGCACAGGCCCGCGATGCGGACCCCCAGTGGCCTCCCAGTTCCCACTGACTGGACTCCCAGCAGTGCAGAGAGTGAGGCCGCAGCAGTGCCCACCGCCTGCTGCCTGCTCCCACCAGATCCCGCGCCCTGCTTTATAGTCCGGCAGGCAGCCTTTGTGACATCATAGAACCGTAGAACCATAGAACCATAGAATGAGAGAATGGTAGAATGGTGGGGGTTGGAAGGGACCTCTGGAGACCATGGAGTCCAACCCCCCTCCCCTGCCAAGGCAGGAACACCCAGGCAGGCCAGACAGGAACCAGTGCAGGCGGGTCTTGAAAGTCTGTCTAGAGAAGGAGACTCCAGGAGCTCTCCGGGCAGCCTGTGCCAGTGCTCTGTCACTCACACAGTGAGGCAGTTTTTCCTCAGGCTGGGGTGCAACTTCCTGTGTTTCACCTTGCTCCCATTACCTCTCGTCCTATCACAGGGCACAACAGAAAAGAGACTGGCCCTTTCTACTTGACAGCCACCCTTCAGATATTTGTAGACATTAATAATATCCCCAAATGTTTTTAATACTCTTTCTATGAACACAAGAACACAATGAAACAGTAGGCATTATGTATAAAGTATGTTAAGATATGTCATTTTTTTTAATTTCATAGATCGTTGAACTGTATTCTGGAATTCAATGTTGTAGGTTTGAATAGAACACAAGACTAGATCAGACACATTTTTGGAAGACAGTCCCAAGCATTCAGAATAGAATCTTGGTCCTGATTATTTCCCTAACAAAATTTTAAGCAGCACTGTTATGTATTTTGAACTGGTTGAACTAGTATCTGGACTTGTTCAGTCTCTGTATATTTTTCTATAGTAGAAATACATTTACAAAATCATTCCTAGAAAGGCATTGGCTGTATATTGACCACTTCACCAAGCTGTTTTTGAAGAGTAAAGACAATATTTTCATAGCTTCTTCGGTAAATTGCACTGCTGATTTGACACTCCTAGAAGACTGGCGAATTCCTAATGGCTTAGAGGATTTCAAAGCAAGAAATGGTGCAAGTGCAAAATGTCTCTGCCACTGTATTGCTCTTCTACAGAGGACAGCAGAGATCCACTTATTGCAGATCCATCCATGTTTCTTCTTGTTTGTCATCAGGAAGTTTTTTGTAAGGCATGGCCAATATGAAATTTTGACACACTTTTCTCAGGAATTGTCTGTCTGCCATACTTTAATTGTCTTAATGAAAAAATCTAGAGGAAAAGCAGCAATGAGAGATTCTCCTTGGCTGGAAATGTTGAAATGTGTGAATAGTGGAGGTCTCTCTAGAACTAGGTTTTGAGGGTCTTTCACAATTTTCATTTTTTTCACTCACTTCTAGAGAAAAATTTTATTGTAAGTTGATTAGAAGGCCATTATACTCAATATATAGAAAAATCTACTGATTCCTATAAACTTTGGCTCAAGCCCAGAATAAAAGGTTTCTACATTTTGATCTCCACTTTTCATGAGAAGTTATTTTATAGTCATTTATCTCTGCAGATTAAAACCCTGAATATTATGGTTGCTGTTTATCTTGGTGTCTCTTTACTCCAGGTAGCTCTCAAATTTCTTAATAATTTGTGTTATTGCCCTCTAGAGTTACAGAGGGAAATCTTCCATCTAATTATTAGTCCATATATGCAAATGCTGTCATATTTAATTAGGATTTTTTCCCCCTTGAAATGATGAACAAAGCTCAGCAAGTTTTAGATGAATTATGTTCTTTGGATATTACACTGGAAATCCAATGCCTTTCCACAAAAGACGTTATAGCTGCATCTCCACAGAGGATTAACCAACACGTTCTTGGCCTGTAATGAGTCTATTGGTGTACACAGTTAAAAAGGTCCTGGCTAAATGGCACGGTGGAGGTTACTGAAATCTGTATTAGCACCCACCTGAACTGGTAGTCTATACAGTATTGCACAGACCTATAGAAAAAGATGAGTTTAGTAAGTAAAGAAACATAAATGTATTAGTTTATTTACAGTGTGCATATATATATATATTTATAGACATACACTTCAGTTTATCTACTAGTATACCCTAATCTGGATTTTCCATCCTTTATCTTAATTTCCATTCTCACCATCAGTGACATGTGGAAGGTGCAAAATATATACTATAAAATGATCTTTGCAAATGCTCTGTTGGTACAGCTGATGGATTGAAATGGGTATGAGACCAAATATCTACCCCTTGTGTGCCAGGGAGAGATCACACAGCAGGAAATACAATGTGTTCAACATAAAAGTAAGGTGTTATGCTCTGCTTCTAGACACAAATCAGTTTTCCTTGACTAAAGAATGGGCCTTGACAAAAGAATGAACATTTGGTTCAAGCCCTTTTGGGATCATATGATCTTCCTTTCTTCCTTCATCCTTGTTGGCCCTTAACACACCTAGTAATGCAGAGTTGCTCATAAACAGAACATTTGTATCCAGCCTTAAATTTTACTCTCTTTCACATGATGTTGTGTAGGTATTGTTTATCTCAGGATAGGAGTGAAGTTTATGTGTCTCTGAAAGGTAGCTCTGCACACCTACTAGTGATTGAAGGAACCAAGTAGACTAGTTAGTTATATTCCTAACTTTTATACATTTCAAATTCAGTAAGAATCCTTCCATCCATGCACTATGCTCTCAGAAGTAGATTTGCAAGTATATAGCCCACCAGCTTCTTATGGAGACAGATCCCTAGAGAGACACTCAATACTGTATTATGTTGTACGTCATTACAATCCATGTATGATACACTCTGTTTATGATACTTTTATCAATTATATATCTTTTAGATGCCTTCTACTTGGAATCAAAGAATTCTACTGGATTTGCAACCATTTATGAAATTCGGCACTGAGATTCAAGTCAGTGATGTAGTGATACATCAAATAAAAAGATCTCTTGGTCTTTTAGAATTTTCATGTAAAAGTCAAAGATTGGAACATAACTAATAAAAAGGGTTTTTTTGGGAAGCCAGGAAGGACAAAACATGATTTCTTTACTGGTGCTTGACAAACACAAAACCCCAGTGTAAGTCTGAGTCAGTGTGAGCCATGTCCTACACAAAGAGTTACAGCGGGTTGACCCTGGCGCTCAACGCCAGGTGCCCACTAAAGCCATTCTATCACTCTGCCTCCTCAGCTGGACAGGTGTGAGAAAATATAATGAAAGGCTCATGAATTGAGCTGAGGATGGGAGAGAGATCACTCAGCAGTTACTGTCATGGGCAAAACAGACTTGACTTGGATAAATTAGATCAATTTATTACCAATCAAATCACAGTGGGCTAATAAGAATGGAAACAAAGCTTAAAACACTTTCCCCTCATCCCTTCCTTCTTCCTGAGCTCAACTTCTTTCCCCAATTTTTTACCTCCTTATCCTCTCAGAGGCACAGGGGGACAGGGAATGGGGGTTACAGTCTGGTCATCACATGTTATCCCTGCCACTCCCTCCTTCTGAGGAGGAGGACACCTCACATTCTTCCCCTGTTCTAGTGTGGTGTCCTGCCCACATAATACAGTTCTCCACCAGTCCTTCCCACAGCCTACAATTCTTCATGAACTGCTCCTGTGTGGGTCTCTTTCATGGAGTGTAGTCCTTCAGGAACAGACTGATCCAGTGTGGGTACCCCACAGAATGACAAGTCCTACCAGCAAACCCGCTCTAGTGCAAGTTATTCTCATCACCACAGGTCCTAGCAGGAGCCTGCTCTAGCACTGACTTCCCAGGGGGGAACATCTTTTTGAACATCTTTGAACATCTACCTGTTCTGCCATGGGGTCCTCCATGGGCTGCAGGTGGATATCTGCTTCACTGTGGACCTCCATGGTCTTCAGGGAGACAGCCTTTCTCACCATGGTCTTCACAACAGGCTGCAGGGGAATTTGAAACACCTTCTTCTCCTCCTTCTTCATTGACCTTGGTGTCTGCAGAGTTGTTTCTTTCACATATACTCACTCCTCTCTTCTGGGTGCTGCTAAAAAAACCTTGCCATACAAATCCAATACAAGAGTATTTTATGTGTTATCTGCCCTAACTTGCTGAGAAAAGGTATAGTGATATGGATTTCAGTTTAAGAAGTTTTCTTAAAAGAACCTCTCTAGATGCAGGAGAAGAAATTCACTTTGTGGTTAGCAATACCATTTAACTTTTTGATCTGTCCTTTCCCTTCCATCTGCTGGAGGGTCAAAATTAAGCCTGTCTCAGATAAGATGCTTGCGACTCCTATTTCTTTAAGTAACCAACAAGACTCAAGCCAGAAAATGTGAAGAAGTGGAGAAAGATAACTAGATCTTAAATGAGTCCCAGTAGGACTGTAAAGAGTAGTCAGCACCTCAGTGCATCCCTTATATTTGGTAAGTAGGTTCATTACCAGACTCTGATATAATTACTCATACAAATGACTTACATTGGGAACTCAAATGTAGGTGGAGAAGTTGCTTAGTGAATCTCTGCTGGAAGAACTTAAAATATAGAACAGGAAAGGTGTGCAGGGTAGATTGGGAGTTGAATGAGCTTTTCAGATTCATCACATTTTGCAGAGTACCAGGGGAAAATTTTAATGTCTAATTAACTTGACTTCGGCTTTTTTGTGGTCTAGAGTAGGATGAGGTGATTTACATGATATAAGTGTATTTATTTCTGCTTTGACAAGAGTGATTATTTCAACTATAAAATATAACACCTTAAAAGTCTAAAGTTAGGTGAAGTGGCTATTTCATACATTGGTTTATAAGCAACATCACTTGCTGTCTCAGCAATGCCAACCTTGACAACTTTCATTCCCATTTCCCTCCTAAACATGAGGGTATTTTCTTTTGAGCAAGATCTAAGGGGCAAACTCTGTTCTGGAAAAATAGGTAAAATGGATTCAATATTTCAGACATTTTCTTTGCTAGTACTCTGAAGGAGCTTCCAGGTGGTAATAGTAAAGTAGCTGAGGCACAGGGGCAAGTTACTACTACATCTGTTAAACTACTACTCAATTTCAGGCATCTATACCAGAGACACAAGCTAGCTCACTACATCCATTAATCCCAAATAAACTATATTGATTTAAAGAAAGTTTTAACCTAGTTGCAGAGTCGGACCCTGCATTTAATCCCATGGGCTGGAGGAGCTGAAATTCTGACCTTTGAAGGTGAATGGGGTATGACTGAATCTGCAAGGGGACCCCAGTTCATAGCCTGTCCACAGGCAAGTAGCAACTATTATTACATTTATCCAATTAATAAATTATATTTTGATCTCACTGGTGCATGTTGGGAAAAAACAGTCCATCTCTCTTGGCAAGCAGAAGTACATGTTAGTAAGTTTAAAAGGTGAGTAAGCTCACCAAGTTAATGATTCAGGCAAGACAATAAGAAAAAAAGGTGAGATTTCTAATGCCCAGAGTAGAAGAGGGTAAGCTTCAGTTATCTGAGTATAACCTCGGAATCCCTATGGGTTTTTTTTAGAAAAGTCTATTAAATTTAACATTTGCATCATCAGGCATATGTTTCACAACACATATTTGTAGAGGGCTCATGGTGACCATTTAAAGGAACCATCCCAGAGGTGATATTTATCATATACAGCTGTAGGAAGTATGAGAAGTCACTGTTCCCTGTCCTTCATTTGGAGGCTTCTCACAGCCTTGCCACCTGGTCTTGATCATTCTGTACTCAGTAAGTGTTACAGAGTGCTTTGATTGCATAGAGACTGATGATGGTGATGGCAAGGTTGAGTGCTTATGGGTAAGGTTAAGGGAGGAAGCCCAGTAAGTCAGATATTCTGTTGGGAGTCTGTTATAGACCAGCCAACCAGGATGAAGGGGTTGATGAAGTGTTCTATAGGTGGCTGGCAGAAGTATCAAAATCACCAGCCCTCATTCTTGTGGGACACTTCAACTTACCAGATGTCTGCTGGAAATACAACACAGATGAGAGGAAACTTTTCCTTAGGAAAAGTCCAGGAGATTCCTGGAGTGTATGGAAGAGAACTTCCTACCTCTAGCAGGTGGCCTAGTGGTAAGTGAGCACACCAGGGGAGGTACCTTTCTAGACTTGCTGTTTACTGACAGAGAAGGACTGGTGGGTGATGTCATGGTCACGATGTCATGGGTGTGCTCACTTAGCACATTAATGACAACCAGGGGATCAGGCCCAGACAGCATGGGTTCAGGAAAAGCAGGTCCGGCTTGACCAACTTGATCTCCTTCTATGGCCAGGTTACCCACCTAAGGGATGAGGGAAAGGCTGTGGATGTGTCTACCTGCACTTTGACACCTTCTCCCACATCATTCTGCAGAACAAGTTGTCAGCTCATGGCTTGGATGGGTGTACTGTTCACTGGGTTAAAAACTGGCTGGATGGCCAGACCCAGAGAGTTGTGGTGAATGGAGCAAAATCCTGTTCGTGGCTGGTCATAAGTGGTGTTCCCCAGGGATCAGTTTTGGGGACAGTCTTGTTCAATACCTTTACTGATGATCTGGACAAGGGGATTGAGTGCTTGCTTACTCAATGAGTTTGCAGACGACACCAACTTGAGTGGGAGTGTCTATCTGCTTAAGGGTAGGATGGCTCTGCAGAGTGATCTGGACAGACTGGATTGATGGGCTGAGGCCAATTGTATGAGGTTCAACAAGGCCAAGTGCTGGGTCCCGCACTTCAATCACAAGAACTCCAGGCAACTCTACAGGCTCAGGGCAGAGTGGCTAGAAAGTTGCCTGGCAGGAAGGAGTCCTGGTGAATGGATGGCTGCACATGAGCCAGTGGTAGACCCAGGTGGCCAAAAAGGCCAACAGCACACTGGCCTGTATCAAAAACAGTGTGTCCAGCTGGAGTAGGGAAGTGATTGTGCCCTTGTACTTGGCACTGGTGAGGCTGCAGCTTGAGCACTGGGTTCAGTTTTGGGTGCCACAGTATAAAAAAGACTTTAAAGTGATGCAGCAAGTTCAGAGAAGGGCATCAAAGCTAAGAAAACCTCTTATGAATAACGGCTGAGGGACCTGGGGTTGCTTAGCCTCGAGGAGGCTGAGAGGAGACCTTATTGCTCTCTACAACTACCTGAATGGATATTGTAGTGAGGTGGGTGTTGTTCTCTTCTCCCAGGTAACCAGTGATAGGACAAGAGGAAATGGGCTTAAGTTGCACCAGGGGAGGTTTAGGTTGGATATTAGGAAAAAATTCTTTACTGAGAGATTGGTGAGGTATTGGAACAGGCTGCCCATGGAGGTGGTGGAATCACCATCCCTGGAGGTGTTTAAAAAATATCTAGATGTGGCACTTCAGGACATGGCTTAGTGTTCCTGATAATATTTAGTAGAAGGTTGGACTTGATCTTGAAGGTCTTTTCCAACTTTAATGATTCTATGATGTTATGACTCTATTTTGTGAGGAGGTACTCTCCCTTTAAGACCCACCCTGGGAGTTTCATGAGAAGCTTATATCACGTGGTCACCCAATTTTAAATCTTCATGCCACACACTTGCAATATTGATCTTAGTTTTCCAGACTCCAGCTAGATATACAATAAAGAAAATAATTTTGTAGAGCTGAGCTGAATGGAGGCAAAAGGATATCAAAATGAAAGCAAGGAATTATCCAGCCTGATTTAGAGATGACCCCCTCAGGCTATTGCTCACTAACTCTGCACTGCAAAGGAACAAAATAATTCCCTTGTTCTTCCTGGAAACTGGTTTTATATTCTTATAACAAACTACTTTTCCAACAATCCAAACACTCTCCTACTGGGAAACATTATCACCTGAAACAAATTTTGTTCCATGCCTGTGAGCCAAACCTTCAAAGGTTTTCATAGGTGACCCTGTAATGAGGTGAAAAGAAAGCTGACAGAGTAAGCAAGAAAGTACTCAACTTCCAGATGAACAATACACAAAAGGGATATAAAAGAGGCAGTAACTAAAGACAAAATTAACAAACAGAACAACTTACTCCAGACAGACAGGGTTATATTCAGGTGTTGTCTACACCAGACAAATCAATTGATTGTAATGTCCTTCAACTGTTGGTAAGTGCTCTCGAGTCCAAACAGATTTTCTATAGTCAACTTTTCAGAGGTTATCACTGGTAGTTCTCCATAACTTGTGTGTCTGGGAGAGTTCACTCTACTGCTGTGGTAGATAATACATACCCCACTGTTTTACCATCTGCAGTGACAGAGGTAACCCATATCTCATCTATTCTCATTGCCTGGCCTGAAGCCATCTAACCACAGCCATGGTATCATATGTTTTACAGAACCTAACTCGGGAGTGGTTGTTTGTTGGTTTTTTCAATAAGAAGTTTCTGGTACGGAAGTGCCTTTTTTTCCTTATCAGAAATCACCTAGATCCTTCCAGCTGTCCTCTTCTTCATCTCAAAAGGATGAGGAGGTTTGCCAGTTCTACAAGTATGTGTCACCTCAGATGTTCTAAGGAATTTTGACAGTTTTTCTCCCAGTGATTGAGAATCAAAGGCTGAAGAAGGGAAAGGCCTGGAGACAAAGCCACAAACTTTTGAAAACTTAGGGAAGTTATAATGAAAAAGGTATAATATCAGAGTGCGACCATCTGTCCTCAATCCTTCCCTGAAAATCCGTGGCTGCTTGAAATCACACCGCTAGTTCAACAGGCAGGCAGCTTGTGATAACTGAAATGTAAGACTGAGATGTAATGTAACGAGTCCATTTACACGGATTTTTACATTTTTTTTTTAACCTTACTTAAACTGCCTCAGTGCATCCAGTCTGCAGTTTTGCAGAATCAGCTCTTCAAGTAATGTTGCTGGTTCTGCCACTTGTATCAGGTACAAATAGAGACTTGCATGTCTTCCTCACTGACATGTTTTTACAAAGGTTAGAAAATGGACCAGAACACAATGACACACTGTACTGATTCTTCAGCCATGCTTACTTCAATTTTCATAGGTGAGCTGTAGTGTAAATAGGACTTAACAGAGATTCTGAATTGCTTTCTGAGACAATGGAAATGTACTAAAAAACAAAGATAAAAATTGACATGTTCATTACTTAATTCTCTTAAATGAAGATCTGATTTTGTTTTCATAATAATTGAGTGGGGCCCATAGCCATTGCCATGTATATTGTAGAATGGCTGGAAATTGAAACATATTTTATTCCAGGCTATTTTCTTAACACTGCCCAAGTATTATCATTATTAAACTCAGATGTGGCTCCAGGGTACTCCCATGTGTGTTGTGTGGAAGATATTGTACCCATACATAATCCTGGCACATACTCCTTTCTTTAACTGCCACTCCTGAAGGTCTGTAGTACTTTCTGTGTAGTTTCTACAGTCAACACAAGCCTAAGAGCATTGTAACTGTCACTTTTTGCATGAGTGGAAAGTGGGAACTGCACCTTTATTTATTTTCATCACTGTCCTCAACATCATTTGAAAGTCCTCTTTGAGCCTTGTCAGGTGTTTACAATAGTAGCTTGCATTTTCTCAAGAGAAAGGAACAACACGGCATTTCACCACGAGCTCAAGACATCTTCCATAAAATCTTGATATATCAGGTTTGAGCATGGCCAAACATAAAATAGGGTAGCTTTCCTGCAGTTATTCCTAATTTTAACTTCTCCTGGCAGCCAGGAAGGTGAACAGAAAGTTGTAGCTCATGGGGTTCAATGCAGCCTGTGCTTCAACCATACGCAATAGCTAGAGTGTTGTAAATTCATACGCTAATCTAACTTCTCCATGTAGACAAGCTGTGAAAGCAAAACCTACTATGAAAGTATATGTGCATATGGTCACATTGAACTGAGGCCAAACTGGCTGCTTAGCTCTTCAGAAAGCAGAACACTTACAAGACGTTAAGACAAAGTACATCAAAAACATTATACACATACAGGCAGTTCCCTAGTTAGCATTATGGGTACCTGGGCCTGACAGCAAGAGATACTAAGGAATAGCACAGTGATTAAATCGAAATCCATTTACTTATTTATTTATTTTTTATTTGGAACTTCATAGTGATGAAAGAGGAACTGACCAGTTTTGATTTTGATCCAGAGTAAGTTTCTGTGATGTTAAAACAGTGGTTCTGCACCTAGGTAATAAATACAATGATAGGAAAGACTCAACCAAACAAAAATAATTTTCTTTGTGACATGCTTCAGCCTTTTTGTTGCTGCTGCAATAATATGAGTACTCCACAGAGATGCTACAGGGTCTTTGTATGAGTAATTAATTCACAATATCCCTAAGAATAGACAGCTGTTATACCTGAAACTCCGTGGTCTTCCAATGTACCTTGATTTCAGGCTTTTTGTATAAAGAGAAAACTTGTCACATACATTTGTGGTCAACTTGAGTTCATGTCCTCCTCTGGGGAAAAACAAAAAGATCATTTCCCCAGTATGGGTTTCCAGGAGTGCTTGAACCTACACATTTCATCATCAAGCAGTTTTCTAAAATCTGGAGGGACCAAATGATTTCCACATCAGTTATTCTTATTGGGAAGGGATGAGTTTCAACTGTACCAAAATCAGAGTGAAATTTATGGGAAAAAAATATATCTTCCAGATATACACTTTTCATCTGTTTCTTTTGCTCAGCTATTAGTCTCAGGTACCCTCACTAAAAGGGAGAGCAATTTCATTCACGCACAATATATACCATTCTACAGAGTTACAGTGACTCAAGGGAAATTTTTCAGGAATGCAGGAGGAAAAGTAGTAAACAACACTTGCCAAAAGATCACTGATTGCTGTACTTTTCTGTTTCCCCCTCTAATGATGACCATGGGTCAGAGTTCTCTGGTGTTCAGACAGAAAATCAGGTTTTGGCACAAGGTCAGTCTTGTTTCTGTTATTTTTAGAAATCTGTCCTTGACTTTACTCTGTAAAATACAATATAGTAGCTTGGTTCAGAGCAGTTACTGTAGGAGAACACAAGGACAAACAACCTGCTCTTGCTGAAAGAATAGCTCTCGAAAAATAGTATCTCACCTTCTGCTGCTTCACTTTTTTTCTTTACCACTTGTCACTGCCACTGTAGAATTTCAGTTGAAGAAGTTCATAAATCATCAATGGCAGTGAAATCAGAAGGCCAGATAGCACAGATCACCTTTTTTTTTTTTTTCCTGAGGGTATCCAAACCTAACTACACAGTCTGTGAACCTGTCCCAGACTCTGAGTCGATGAAACAGCATTCATTTTCACCCGCAGGGTTATGCACGTCTTCTAGCATCCTTTCAAGGTAGCTCTTAGACAGCAACAGTTCATTCTGTCTGTCAAAGCATACAGAAACACTTCAAATCCTGATCACTGCAACACCTCCCTTTGTATATTAATGCAAACTACTCATATCTCCCTGTTTGCTTAGACCCTGAATTTGTATTTATTTACTTTAACACGGTCAGAAGGTGCTTGTTTTCTTGGGCTTTGGATCATAGTTTATTGGTCTGTGCATTTTGCTTACAGAAATGTAGTTTCCAGAAGCCTTGTGAGAGGCGTAAGGGACAGTACTGTGATGCCAGGTGCATGCAGAAAAGCTCAGACATGGTATGGTGATCTTACACCTCCAGCAGCACATGCACGAGGCAGAGAGAGAAGCTAATTACAAGGCAGTAACTTGTGGCAGTGAGCAAAAGCCAATCAAACTGTATATTGCTGCACATGGATATAAAAAATTGACGACTAATTTTTTCCCTTGAAACTGGAAATAAGTAAACCATAAGTTGTCCTGTGTTTTTTGTTATTCTGGAAAGTATTGGCAGCAGATAAGAGTGACTGAAGGAAATGAACAGCTCCCCTGGTTGCCAAAGTTTATGCTTACTGTTGGTGTTGATAGGGCTTGTAGGCACAGAAACAAAATGTCTAGAGGTTTGAAAGCTAACAGGTGAAATCCTGGCTCAGCTGAAATTACAGTGTGTTTTGTTACAGACTATAGAGAAAGACTTTTTCCCACCCTTCATATAGTTGACCCCTATTTTTCCTTGATGGGATTGAAACAACCTTCCAAAGATTACTTGTAAGGGGCCAGACATCCTGGGAACTCAGCTCAGCATCGCTGAGTTACGCATGTGAGGATTAAACAACGTAAGATGGTAAGAGTTATCACTCATTTCATTCTTCATGTAACAGGCTCAGCTACTAAGTTCTGTAATTTCCATTATTCAAGGCTTTTCCTTCATCCAGTATTAAATGTACAAGCTTTGAGACTGTTCTCACACACCCAATTACAATGAAATTGTCTCTAAAATGAGCTGATGAGCTCAGCTGAGATTGCAGTCCAGTGGTGTCATTTGTCCATGTTGTAGCTCTTCAGTCTCATCATAACAGCCATCCCTATTAGCAGTTCCTGTATCTAACCACAGAGTGATTCATGCCACCTTCACAAAGGTTAGAAGAGCAGGGAGTGGATGGAGAAAGGGAGCAAAGTAGTTTTAAGCCACCGGCATTTCTCAAACCAAATAGGGTTGGTCCAGAGAAAAAATATTGCCAACTCTTCCAGCCTGTATATAATTCAGCATGACTATATACTAGCCTATAACTCCAGTGAAGATGGATAATTCTGGTTACTAATGGTTTTTCTCATCAGACTTTCTCTTTTTCAACTTCAATTAGGTGGCATAAATGGGTGTCTATTTAAAGACAGATGTGGATTTCAGGAGTGGACCCCTCAGTGGTTAAGAAGTTCAGCTGTTAGTATACAACTCCCATGAAGCACAGCACTGCTTGGACAGTTGAAAGCTAACATCAAAACAGGAATAAATCATTTCACTTCCCATATAATTGTGAAGAAGCTTTCATCCCAATAAACAGTTTAATATTTCAACTCTTTATTCAGTTTAGTTCAGGATGAAAGCACATGTGAAAACAGTGATTCTGGTCTTCCATCACTTACTGAGTTTGTTAACCAAAAAAGGCTCACAGACTTTTCTCTCAAAGTTGGAGGAATTAATATTGACTCTGGTGGACTTTCTCCAGATTTAAACTGATGTAAATGAAAGCAAGTTTTGGCCCAATGGCAGGGAGTCTGACGTGTCTGTGTAGAAATTAAATATACTTAACATGTGAAAAGACACAGATCACTATTAATGGTGACTGATTCTATTTACTTTTGACATGAAAGATCTCTCACCAGGAATGGCCAAAGCCAGCAAAACAAATCTTATATTTGCTTTCCATCCCTTAATGCTGAAACAATCCTCTTTCTTCACTATTTGATCAGTGATGGATCTTCAGTAGCTCCTGTGACCTCTCACTTCCCACCCTGTGGTGTAACACAAACTCCCCCAGCAAGTCCAGTTTTGGATGTACCTCAGAGCTCACAAATTGCCTCATCTTTCTCAAGGCTTTCTGCTCTTTACTCCATCTTCTTCCAATGTGAACAAGGGAAGGCCAGCCCTCAGGAGCCTTGCTCCTGCATTTCTTCCTGTCCTCCAGTCATTCTGAGAATGAGGTGCCACCCCTCCACATCAGTAGCTATTATATTGCAGCTGAATTGAACTACTTTTTCAGTGCCTGGAGTAAAAAGTTAAATGAAATGATTGAAATGTTTTCTAGGTGGTGGATTTTACATTTCAACACTACCAGACACCCCTTCACTGGGTGATGGCCTTTCTGTGCAAATCTGAGGAAGAAACATTTTGGGTCAATGGCTATCACAAGATTTGGATATTCTGGTTGACATGAAGAGCTTTCAAGGATGTTTAATGCCTTGAAAAAACAGATAATATAAAATGAAAACATCAATTTTTCTCATAGCTGAGCAATTTGCTTACATTGTTTATTGTTGAATGGAACTTGTGCCATCACCTGTGTCATGACATAGCAAGAGCAAGGCTGTTCTGTGAAGAGGGGCAAGTTGAGAGCAGAAGGCAACCCAATGCGGTCAGTGACCTCACTGACGGGGAGTCTCATGGGGTGCCATCATGGCAAGCAGAAGTGGTGACCAGTGACAGAGTTTGTCAAGTCTTGGACATAAAAAGGGGATGAACCATGTCAAGGGTTAATCCAGAGAGTCCCATTGGGACCAAAGGAGAAGGGGCTCACCCAAGTTTGGAGGCAAGCCATAGCATTTGCTTGAGAAGTCCATAAAGGAAATGAGCTAACTACAGTGAAGGTCTGAGGTCTACCGAGGAAGAAGGGTTGAAGGCCAACATTAAGTGGGGATCCCCTGGGAGCCTGGTCAGCATAATTAAGACTTATTACTGTCCTCAGGCTCCTCACAACCTGTAGCAAAACGTGGTCATAAGACTACAAGATTTATTTTCCTGGTATTTGTGTAGCACAATCCCAGTGCTGAGTTTGTGTAAGCCCAAGCAAGAATAATCTTATTTGTTCAGCAACCTTCCATTCCTACATTATCACACTCAAAGTTCACAATGATGCCTATCATTAGATGCATTTTTCAATCACACGAAGGCAGATGGTAAAGAATATGGAGTGAAAAGGAAAACTTTTCCACAGGTCCAAAGTGCTACATTAGTTAGTAAAATTCAACAAAAGCTTTACTCAAAGGGATGTTTCTAGCATAGTTACCAGCCTGAGTGAGAAGTCGCGTTATAGTGTTTGTAAGAGACAAGAGAACAGATATGTACAACCTAAGGAACCTGGAGCACACAGGGAATTTACAGTAAGGAAGGTCCAAAGCCATAAATCTGAGGCAGCTACAGAATGCTTTGCCCGGGTCATAGATGCCTCAGCTGACATAAATCAGTGTAACCCTGTTCACTTGAAATATTCAGACAGAGGCTCAGGTGGAGTAACTAAGCACAGTTGCATTGTAGCTAGTGCAGCCACTCTAATAATATAGATCAGTCTACACACAGACTACAGTTACACTGATCAATGTATGGCTAAGCATATGGCCTGTAAAATGTAGATGAATGAAATCTAAGTGGTACCAAAGAGATCAAAGATTTCTCAGACAATATTTAGAAGGAAAAAAAAAAAAAAAAAAAGAAGAAGAAAAGCCAGGCTTTCTGCAGAACTGAGCACCCTTTCCAGCAAAGATAGACTGTATGAAATGGAAGAAATTGCAGTTATGTGAAGGGAATAGGGCTGGTCAACAGGCAGAAAGTCACTTGCGATTGAAAGGCAGGAAAAAAAGGTCTAGTCAGAAGCATGGAAGAAGTTACTATAACACATCTAAAGACTCTTGTTGACTTCTGCAGAGAAGTGTATTCATCTGTTGAAGGCACCAGCTTTCTACATATTTGGCACTTGATGTCACCAGTTCTCAAGTCGATCCTTGCAGCTGTGACTTGCCATCCTAATTTGAGAGTTTCAAAAAATGTTTTGAATGGTAGAAGCTCAGCAAGTATCGCTGCTCTGTGCTGTACATGGAGTCACTACTTTCTGAGGAGACACAGGACAATCCCTGACATATCATCCTGAAAAAAGTAAACATGATTTAAGGAGCAGAGGAAATCAAGCCTGTTTTAATAAAGTGCAGAATTAGGTTTTGGACTGTAAAATTAGCAACTAGGTTAGAGAAAGGGAAAAGAAGTATTTGTAGCAGAAACCTGTCAATGTCCTTGGTCATCACTACTAGAACGTCACCATGCTGTTCCCATGAACTCCAAAATTCACCCTTTCTGTGACTATTTCATAATGTTGACTTGTGGCTTTTTTCCTGAGAGATTAGTGCTGAGAATATATTTCATGAAGACCTATCTTCTTCCCTGATCTGGCTCAAAATGCCAGAATCCATTATCAACCTCACAGTGTGTTCACAGAAGCTGCCTGATATTTTTAAGTATGTGGAATTTAGAAACAGCTAAGACTTTCCTTCTTTGTATCTCTTAACTCTAGGAAATACTGAACAATTTAACTCAGTAGCTAGGAGGATAATAAATTGCACACAATCAAAGACACTACTTCTCCAGGGAAGCATAGAGAAATCTGGACAGTTCCTACACTTATAGAAAAGCTGTTTCGTCCAAGTGTCTCCAGCTGGTGTTACACACCTTGTACACTCATAGTTTGTGAATTATTCTATAATTGATCATACGGTTACTTTTAATACCAATTTTGCCATTTTCTGAAAGGTTTTTTTTTCTGTTTGTTTTTATTTGGTTTGTTTGTTTGGTTTTTTTAGATCAGAGAGAATAACAGATCTTACTTAAGATACAAATGCGAATGAGGGTCCTGTGGTGGAATTTATGAAGTACGTGATGGAAAATGCAGTAATTATATTCATGACTAAGCAATGTTTAATATATCACCCAGGGTAAAGAAGGACATGAACGGCAAAAGTGCTGCAAAATGTACTACAGAGAACACTGTTACAGCAAAACAATGGAGGAGATGAGACGTATTTTTCTTACTTTTATGAGCTGGAAGGATGGTAAAAAACCCCCACAACAGTGCATGAAATTCATGCCATTTCATAGAGCAGTTAATATAATAATTGAGGGGGAAATTGAGTGCGTACAATCACTTAAATACAGGCCAGCATAGAATTTTGTACTGTAGTTGACATCATAATCATGTATTATGATGTTCTTTCAAATAACTTGAGTCAGCGGTGCTACTTCTTGTGAGGAAATGGAAAAAATCCTCATTTGCAGAACACAAAAATACTTATGTTATTGCAATTGAAAATGTAACAGGTAACATAGAGGATTGATAAATATATGTATCTATTCGTGTCTGCAAATAAATCTAAATAGGTATCTGTTTAAGGCAAGACAAGAAGGTATTTAGTTAAAAGCACAATACCAAACTACTATAAGCTGTTTATTGACACCTCACAGTCAAGTTGGAAAGGCACAAAAAGTAGAGTTTTACCCTAATATCCTGATAACAATTATGTGAATGGTGGAATAAAATATTGTTTATAAATTATTGGATCACAGACAGAAGGGAAAGCCTGGAGATGTTTTGGCGGAAAGAAATTTTATTCAAAATGATTTCTATATGTTAGCAAAATGTTTTGAAAAATAAATAGATTGAAATTCAGTGGAGAGAAATGCAAGATAGTATATTTTGGGAGGCATAAGCAGGTATGGAATTATAAGATGGAAATAATGAGCTTGAAATTTCTGTAGGACCATGTGAGGAGTTCATTAAAAACCACAAACTGAACGCAGGCCAGTGATTTTGTGCAGATGTGGAGAACAAATGTCATATTAAGATACGTAACAAAGAATATATGTTGACTTCTTACTTTTTTCAACTTTACGTTATAGCATGAAAACAGAACTAAAAAGGAACACCTTTGAAGGCCAATGTAGGATCACATGTAAACAGAAAATTTATTTACTTAAAAAACCTGAGAAAAAAGCCCATGGACTTTAACACAAATTTTGTTAAGAGAAAGCACGTGGATGAGAACAGAGGAAGTGTACAGGTATAAATATAAACATCCATGTGATCTTGAATACAGTCAGGGAATAAATTAATAAATTTGAGCTGTGATTACTTTGGCAAAAGCTTGCTCACGACAAAGGTATTCTAAACAGTGAATGTTGCTGAGGAACTGAATTCTCATCCCTGCACCAGTCTACCTAACTCACGTATTCTTGTTTCACGTATTACATCTAAATCAATTTCTCATAAACTGATCTTTAAGTTAAAACCATGAAGAACATCTGAATTACTTACTGAGATACTGAGGGTTTTTTGTTTCCCTTCCTCTTTATCTTTCTTTTTTTATTGTTGGTTTTTGTTTGTCTGCGGGTTTTTTTGGGGGTTGGTTTTGTTGTTTGTTGTTGTTGTTTGGTTTTTTTTTGTTATTATTATTGTTATTTTTTTATTTTATTTTATTTAATAGAATACCTTGACTTGAGCATTGTTGACATGTAAAAAATGTCAGCATGTGAAGGAAGAATACATGGGGGAGTCATATCCTATAGAGTACTTTCTCTGATTGCCAGCTTTTATGTAGGACATAGTGTTGAAATAAAAACCTAACAGCTCTCCTGTGGAAGCTCACTCTGTCTGTTAAAGAAGGCAAGCAGCTATCAGATAAATATCTAAGTCTTTATGGGCAAAGGGTTGAAAGCACAAAGACTACACACTTCATGGGGGATTTTTTTTTCAGTTGCTTGATCATTTTCCTACACATGAAATAAGAAATCAGTATTCTTGGCCGAAAACAGTTTAGAAAGTCAAGTTAGCATTTTAAAGTATTTACCTATCCTTAAATTTGTGTCTTGGCTTCCAACTATGAACTTCAATTTTCAGTGTCCAGTGAAACACAACTGATGTTAGGGAACCAAAGAATATGTCAAATGGGTATTATGAGCAATATTGTGTAAATTTTATGCATACTATAATTGTGCTTCTGGGTCATATATTACAGCTTCGAGTATGAATGATGGTTATTTCCTTTACTGTCTCTGAAAAATTATACCACTTATTTAGAGGTAGAGTTTTTCAGTTGCCACCACTAAAAAAATGAGTCTTTGGAAGTCGGGAGTTTGCTTAAAATACCAAAAAATACAGATCTTCTTTTATAGGGATTTTGGAATTACAAATTAAGTGCACTTATGATACAGTCTCAAGCTTCTTTACGCAAAGGCAAACACACCTTGCCTTGACTTGCCTTTCTACCCATGCCTTTGCCTCCTTCCTTCCTACAGAACATCTCACACCATCCCATTGCTCCTGGAGCTTAGACTTACAAAATATCAGTCTCTCTGAGACTCACTTGTGGCAGTTGACATCACCAAGATCTTCCTATGTAGCACATAGTTTAGTGTGGATTTTGTAACACTTGGGTCCTCAGTTTAGAGACCAGTGGTCATAACTTCTTTATTGGACATGAGCAAAAGTTTAGAAAATATATGCTTGACTCTATGTGATATGTGTAATTAACAGCAATAGTAACCAAAGTCTGAAGAGAAATCATATTTCCAGATGAGCACAATTTCGTACTTGCAAATTCGCTTGCACGAATATTATTATATAGCAGTATATGGTAGAATGTTGTTTGCAGTTCTATATTCTAAACTCTCTGCACCGGTATCTCAGTGCACATTTCCACTTCAGAAAACTAGAATGAAATATTTCCATGTTCCTGAGATCCTTGACATGTAATAATCAAGTAAGTCAAGACTTGGGCTGCTGTTTTCTGTTAGCATGTACAGTAAGAGAAATAAAATTATCCTTGTGCATGATTCCTATGTATAAACTCCTTGTAGCTATTATTGAACGAGCAATTGGTTCTCCAATCTTCTATTAAAATATCAATAGTATTTTTCAGAGCTTAAATTGAGCAGTGATTTTATTTAAGGCTGCATCTAGACATCACTTTTCTTCGAAGAATCTCTTGTTGTTGCTAAAAATGAAAGCCATTCAAACGAGTGTGATTGAAACAGGGAAAAGGGAAAAAAAATCAATAGAACATTTTCCAGGGTACTATCTCTGCTTTTGAAAAGAGACCATTAATAACATGCTTACAGTAAAAGCAGCTGCTTGTTCAAAGTGCATTCAAGGGTGAGCTGAAAGGATGGCTCTCTCTACACAGCCTCCCTAGAGAGAGTTTGTAAAGATTTCAAAACCTGACCTCAGACTATGGACAAAAGCCTTTCCTGGGCATTTTAAATATTCTTATCTAATATTAGATTGTAAAGCTGGGACTGAAATGCCTTCTAATATTTTGCTCCTTATGCAAGGCTATGTGGGTCAGTGAATGAGCTATTGTTCTGAAAACTGCTTTACAGACAAAACACTGCAGGTTGTATTTGTATATCTGAGGACAGTAGGTGCCACGCTAGCACAACTTGCCACAGCCCTCAACTGTGGCACACACACTTTAGTTCATCCTGAAACAGTTCAGAAAATTATGACATCTTAAGACAAATTCAGGTTAAGGGTTTGGGATAGCACTGAATCACCTACCTTGTTTCTAGTATTATTTCATGTGCTGAAAGGTGTGCGGTGCTTTAGAATACATAAAAGGTCAACAATAGGGTAAATATGTAAGAGAATATTTTTCACAGATCTTAACACTTTTGGATGTAATTTTGTAATCTTACACTTGTTTAGATAGTTGAAGAAGATCTATAGGTTTTCAGGAACAGCAGGACAAATGGAAGGCATATCTATAACAACAAGAATACCACAGGTGGCCGAAGATCTGAGCCCAGGCTTACAGTAAGTTACTAATTATAAGTTACTTACTATACTTTTAACTGTCTTCTCTATGGAAACAATATAGTCAGTTGAAGAGCCTATAATTTTCCAATGTCTGAATGTTATCTTTATTACACTGCTGATTAAACTAACTCTGTCAAATCATTGGAATCCTGGTCCAGAATTTGGGTAGCTGAGGAAGCTTTGGTATCTCTAACATCAGCAACAAAAGGCCAGATATGTCTCATCTCACCTCATTAAGGCACTCAACAGCCATTGCTAAATTAAGATCCTACTTGTCCTTGCTCTCTTCCAGAGTCACTGAAGAGTGACATAAGAAAAGAAGACGGATCTTAGGTTGATTAAAAACAGAACAGGTTCTACATTCTGTAGGGTTTTGATCAGAGACGTCTGGAGGGAATATCAGACTAAGGAGCTACAGCTGCTCCTTTCTGCCTTTGACTGCTTGTTCCTACACTCACACTGAAGGAAGAAATTGTTTTGAGTTAGAAAAACTCTATACTATAAACAACAATAAACACAATGCAATAAATTATCCTTCAGAATCAGCAGGATAAAGTTCAGTTTCCTGATCCATCTCACACACAGATATTGGCAATAGTTCCCTTGTATCGATGGAGGAAAAAGCAATGTGGAGAGGACACAGTTACTTCTGCCCCTGATTTAGCCACTAAAGCTCTTTCATTAGGAAATCACAGCATAAAACTGGCAGGAAATTCCAAAACATACTCTATAATGGAATATATTACTCTAAAGACAGACCATCGCCAAAATATTCACTCAATCCTTAATGTCATTCTTCCTAGTCTGAGCCCGATTGACTACAATCCCATAGATTTTGTACAGCAATAACAATTTGGCATCCTTTATAGCAATGGATTCTTGTGGGCACTGGGTATTCCAGATCTCATTGATTATTATATCTCTGAGTTTCTATTCTAAGGAGATGCTGCTCGTATAATCTGGTGGGTTGATAGATGAGGAGATGGCATTATTGCAACAGGCTGGCCTCAGCCCCTTTCCATCATAGTTATAGCTACAGACTAGCAGGAGTCCCTTTGGAAATGAATGCTGGAAATCATAATGGCACTTTGCACAGTGCAATTTTATTTAGGGAAATACTATTGAAGATGTAAAATAAGGAGCTCCTGTAAAAAGAAATAAAGATCTGGAAACTTCAACTTGAAGGTTTCAACAAGAATCCTTATTGTTTTCAACAAGAATTCTGATGACACTTTTTTTATTCTAGATTTTACCTTCATCTTTTCCAATTTTGTCCAAAAGTTAATGTAAGATGTTAAGAGAGATTAACACAGTGATTAAGATCTCTTTTGTTATGTGTAAGCAGAAGAAGCAGTTATTAATACTGAGAAATATATTACAAATGTCTCCCCTCTGCTCTGATTTCTTACAAAAGCCACTCCTATCAAAAGTTAGGCTTTTCTGGAACACCATGATGATTTATTTCTTTTTACCACTAGCTTTGAGGATCACTGGTTGTTTAAGGTATTTCTGGTGATCATTTTGTGCAAAGAAATAGTCCTCCATTTCAACAAGAAGATAGGAAAAAAAAAATCCCTGAAAAAATTTTGATACAAAAAATAGGGATGCAAGTTTAGACCTCATAGGTGAGGATTTTAGCCTACCCAAATTACCTACCTAACCCTCATTAGCATATAAAAACCAAAGTTTATTCTCTGAACTGCCATTCTCTCTGCTTTAGGAAGGGAAGTGATACTATCCCCTTTTCACAAGAGAAAACAGAGGCATTGAAATATTTAATTGATATTCAAGGAAAAGAGGGAGTCCATGGCATTAAACTAAAATTCCCCTTTCCCAGCTGCTCGTTAAATACCCTCCACTCTGTCTTATTTTCAAGTGAACTTATGCACTGAGGAATCCTGAAAATGTTGCCACCTTTTTTCATGAATGAAGAGGATATTAACTGGATCCAAGAAAACACAAATACCCTGAAACAACAAAACCTGCTGACATCGATTAGAGTTTGTTTTTCATTCATGTCAGAGAATTTTCAGTTCAGCCCTTAAATTACACCCACTAACCACTCAGTAGCTCTTTGTAGATGGTAACTGCTCACATAGACCATATGGAAAAAATAACCATTTTGTGCATGTAACACAAGTCATCTTAAATGAGGGGACACCAGAGCTGGCAAGATTTCTATTCTGAGGCAAATTTTGACTATTTGTTTTTTGAGCATGACCTGAAATGAGTTTTACATGATGAAGTGTCTTGAGGTAAACTGTGCAGGACTTGGGACCTCAGGAGGTTTACCTAATTGATGACTCGACCTCATGATTAGAAACTTGGGGCTGAAGATTCTGCAGGCTCAGAGTGCATTACCACAGATTCTTCCCATGTTGAAAAAATAGTGTTTCAGGGTATGTCACCCTTCAGCAGGCTTGTCAGAGAGCAGAGAGTACAAGAAAGCAGGATTTCTCTTTTCGTGTCTCTCCACCAGGAGTCTGCACAGAATCTGGCAGAAAAAATACGTGGGATACAGAAAAAGTCTGTCAAACCCCAAATCTTTCAAACAAAGCAGTCTGATGCTCAATAAATCAGTGTTTTTAACACAGTATTGTTTAGTCAGAAAGGGTTCATTTAGCTCCATTCATTCCCCGCATTTAAGAGTGAAGGGAAGATACTAACTGTAATTGTAGTCTACAGTACTTAGCTCATTCATTACCTGAGAAACATCTTAATTGTAAAAATAATACTGTTTGTTAATACTGGAATAGTTGTTCTACAGAGAAAAAAAAAAAAAAAAAAAAAAAGCCCTGTAAGTTATAAGAAGATGGGGTGGGGCTGTGAGAATGGATAGGATATGGCGTGGGAAGAGCAGCTGTAGGATCAGGATGCAAGCAAAGAAAGAAAATGTGGGGACATTTTTTAGGAAAGATGTTAGTCTGGCATAAGGGGAAAAAAGGAAATTGGTTAGTTTTGAGCATAAGAAAACATGAGGAGATGCAATAATCCAAATATAGAAAGAGAGTTAGAGAAGTAGAAGAATGAAGGGGTAAGAGGAGAAGGGGGAAAGGAGGATAAAGAACAGAAGACAGAAACCTTCTCTCTCCTTGTGAGGCGTAGGTGCATCCCAGCAGCTGTAACGAGTCTCCACCAATAATCACAAATAGATATGTGTGCCATCTATATCACATCTGAACGAAACTAAGCTACTTCACTGATGTATCCAGACAACTTTTCTTGAATGAAGGGAGTGTGATGTGAGTTCAACACGTGTACTACACAAGCCATACAGTTTTCTTTAGCCATTGGGTGAGTTTTGATTGCTCTGGTTGCTGCCTGATGAATTGAATACATTATATTCTGCTTAATATCCCTTTATCTCATCAAGTTATTAAAGGAAGATGGAACTTCAGTACCCAGCAACCAGCATACATATGATAGCATTCATCAAGTTATTCTCATTTATTTACTCCAGAGCTTTCTAAAGCAAGCTCCAGTTATTTCTATGCACATGCATGTGCTAAAAATTAAAGTGACAACAGAGACTGAAATCCTTAATAGTGAAAACTTCTCCACGTGAAAATTAATCAGGTTTATTTCATAGCAATACATTTCTTCTCTAGTCTGAAATCCCTTCTGAGGTCATTGTGGAAAAGTTACTACCTGCTACAGGTTTGTTGTTTAGAGTTTCTACAGTTTCACACATGTGTATGCACATGTTTGTGTGTACATATAATCCAATATGGTAGGGTTATTCAGGAGCACCCATTCAAAAAGCACAAGGTGTTTGACCTTTAACAGATTTTTGTGGGTCTAATATTACAGAACAAAAAAATTGCCATCTAAATGAATGGTAGAACTAAAGGATAAAAACAAAGGATTAGAAAAGTCTAGATAGTTACACACAGCAGAAGAAAGTGGGCAACAGGCAACAACACCTTTTGTAACACAACTTGTCAAACAGGAAAAATGTCCTGGGAAAAAAAAGCTAGTAACAAGAAGAACTAAATGTACTGTATAATTCAGGTAGCTTGAGCTTTTTTTCTCTTTATATAGATTGTTCCATGAAATCCCCTGGTTCTGTGCTTTACATTCTACTTAATTTACTTTTGTCTATCAACTAGTACGACACTTGCATTAGAATATCACCAGACACACAATGTTGTTGAACACCAGCTTTGCAGGCAGCTTGAAGAATATACCCTAACTTCATTAATGTCTCGTAAGAACACTAAAAGATTTCATACCTAACATTTTATGTTATAGTGAATTTTCATGGTTAACTGTTTGAATTACTCCATTGTCCGAGACTATGTGACATTCTCCTTGTATGTCCAAAAAGCCAACATTCTTCTGTCTTACAAAAAGACTTACAAGCATTTAGCTAGCAATTTAGGTAGACTTTTTGCTTTTAATCTTCAGTAGAGAGATGCTTGTAAATCAGATGTTTGTACCAAACATAACAATCCATTAGCTGCAGTCATTTCCATATTTCCATGTATAACGTTTGCTCAGCACAGTAGCTTTTCTCTGGGCTACTTTCAGGCAACTACCACTCCCCATACAGGAAAGCTTGGATTTGGAAAACTGGGAGGGCTCATTTCCAGATGTGCAAGGAATTGAAGAGTTAGAAGATGCAAGTCTGAGTCATACAAACCCAAGTGGGAATTAACCTTGTCCAGGTGTAGTTGTTTGAAGATAGTTAAAGCTGAGTTTTTAGACTCCTATGAACAGGGGACCTATGCAGGTGAACCCAAAGGAATGATTTATATGATGTTATATCTAACTTTGAGAACAGGTCACCTACCTTTCTCTTCGTTGACCACAGATGAAGCTCAGATGAACTACTTTTAGGCAGGAAAAGTTAGACATAATTTGTGTGCATAATAATAAACATATGTTCCACTGTTCTCTAGCTACATGAAGTGGATGAGCGAGGGAAGGTTAGATGGCCACTTCAACCAAACAAATCTGAACCTAAGAATAAAATTCTATGTACAACACAGCAGAACTCAATTATGACATCGGACACAGATAGAACAACTAACCACTGGAATAAAATAGAAGGGCTTTATTTATTTATTTATTTATTTATTTATTTTCTTACTGTAAGTCAGAAAAAGGGTATTGAGTTCTGTATGTGGTGATAATTTAAGGTGTGAATTGTACAGGGTCACACTAAAGGTTGTACCAGTCTTTCCTGGACTGAATAAGTATGTTAATTATACTCTTTGAAGCAGAATAGCTTATGCAAATATCTATGACAATGGACTCCAAATACAGCTTCAGTGACTATTCTGCAATTTCCTTCCAATATATTCCTACTGTCTGAAAATAAAATTGCTTTTTAAAAATGTAATTCAATGACCAAATTCACTGACTGGTGAAGAAAACTAAATTTACTAATTAATGAGAAAAATTACTTTAAAATGGAGCTATAATATAATAAAACCAAAATTGTAAATGGTCAGAAGAACATTTTTGAGATTTTACGTATTTTATGTAATCATTCAGTTCCTCATGTAACACTGAGTCTGCCTGTAAACAAATCCACTCCTTGGCTGCTGTGATTCAAAAGAAAAATTTGCAACAGCTGTTGTGTGAATAGCACCGTTCTGAGATTTGAGTTCCTAAGCTGATTACAAGCGAACATCTGGAAAATTGAATTGAATCCAAATCTACTAAAAATTACTGTGTCTGTTAGTTTGTTGTGTTCACTTCAGGAAATGAGCAATTTTATCATAATTTAAGGAATTTGATTGCACGGTTGGTGGCATATACATTGCAAGAATGAAGTAATCTGTATTCCTCTGCTATGAAGAAAACAATCTTTACAAAAGGGGAAACCATCCCGCTTACATCTCCAGACATCACTGTGAGATCCTTGGGCAACCAAATGAAACCCAAGACCTCTGCTAATTGAACCAGAAACCTGTGTATAGGTACAGATACAGATGCATGCAGATCTGTAACCTGTGAAATAAACCCTGCTTCTGAAGTTACGATGAGCTGAAGCCCACCCAATGTACATAGGATTGATTGATACTCAAAAGTGAAACAATATTTTTTTACATGAATGAAGATAAAAACAAAACCAAACAATTTGACAAAATTGAAGGATATTGTTTTATTTTGAGATTTTTTTTTTTTCTTAAAAGATACAGAAATGTGTAAATGTGGAAACCAAAAGTTATTTTCAGCCATTGATAAATGTGTACAAAATGGACTACCCAGGTTTGATGAACAGCTTTGTATTTTCAGTTTAAGGAAAAAATCCAAACAAACTGTAAAATCATCAGGTATTTATAATATTCATCAGTGTCACCTTTTCTCAGGAAGAAAAGAAAACAGAAAGTAAAAAACTCTGATGCAGAAAATGTCACCCAGGTCTAGTTACTACCATAGCTAACAGAAACCAGACTCTGGGTCAACAAATTAACTATTTATTAGCCTACCTATTCATATTGTCTTAATATCCTTCTAGATTACCTATGACACTTCAAAATTAAATTTTCTAAAAGACTCAGTATGAGGGGAACATGCCAGGGTTGTTGTTGTTATAATTTAAGAACTTTGCCTTATTTTGTAGTTAAAATCTGGATATTTAAACTTTGGATATTTCACTGGTATGTAAAAAGTTGCAGTCTTGTCTTCTATTTCTCATTTTGGTTTTTAACCTATTGACCTCATCAAAGATTTTCAATACTCTGAAAGCATGTATGACCATAGGTGTTCAAAAACTGATTTTTTAATGCCTTGTCATTCAATGGGAAGTCCCATTTAAGTGGAGCTACATCAGTGTACTGCCAGAAATATTGAGTCAATACAATATATACCAGATATTTTTATTCATATTAAACCAGATGTTTTAAATAGACTCAAAGAATACAAAAATAATTTTTCAATCGATGCAAAAGAATAGCATCAAAAGGGTTCCCAGTATAGGGATAAGAAAGAGAGAATGAGGCAGGGTGACAGAAGGAAAAGAAAGCAAGAAAAGAAGGGAGAGAAAGGAGGAAGAGGGGAAGGGAGGGGAGGAGAGGCGGAGGAAGGGGGAGGGGGAGGGGGAAGGGGAAAAGGAGGAAGGGGAAAAGGGGGAAGGGGAAGAGGAAGGGGAAGGGGAAGGGGAAGGGGAAGGGGAAGGGGAAGGGAAAGGGAAAGGGAAAGGGAAAGGGAAAGGGAAAGGGAAAGGGAAAGGGAAAGGGAAAGGGAAAGGAAAGGAAAGGAAAGGAAAGGAAAGGAAAGGAAAGGAAAGGAAAGGAAAGGAAAGGAAAGGAAAGGAAAGGAAAGGAAGAAGAAAGAAGAAAGAAGAAAGAAGAAAAAAGAAGAAAGAAAAAAAAAGAAAAAATAAAAAAGAGAAAAAGAACAGAAAAAAAGAAAAAGAAAAAGAAAGAAGAAGAAAGAAGAAAGAGAAGAAAGAAGAAAGAAGAAAGAAGAAAGAAGAAAGAAGAAAGAAGAAAGAAAAGAAAAAAACAACAAAAAAAGAAGAGTCAGCCCTTGTTATTCCTGCTTCAGTTTAGATGACAGAAATAAAATGCTGGCCTCAAGATCTGCATGGAGTCATTCAAACATCTTAATATCACAGGGGATAAATCACTATTATTATTATGAAACAGGAGACAGAGTTCTTGGGACCTGGAACTATGCAGCTCAGCTCCAACTGCTGTTCAACATTCAGAACTACCAACTTCATTTCCTCCTAGCACGTAATAAATAACACATCTACCCAACATAAAAGCATTTTTATAATAGCAGTAAAGGAACTGCAGAGAGTGTGATTATCATGAACTAATAACACCCGGTAGAAGATATGCAGCACAGATTGGAGATGACCTGAAAATGATACTATGGTTCACATGTCTGGTACTGTACCTGACCAGACATTGTCCCATTTTGACCATGCTATCCCAAACTGCTACCACATTTTAATATTCTCTCCCTCTGCCACAGCAATTTACACAGAGGGAGTCCATTTATCATTGTGGGTTTCCTCTTTATGTGATGGCTTCTAGCACAAGAGTGCTAGAAACGAATGCTGTGTTTTAATTCATGGTGCTGTTAGCTCCGTTCGTGCACCAGCTCACACTGCCTGTAGTATTTTCACAGCATCACACATCTCGAGGAAACAGAAGGGTAGCTCAGCTGGTCTCTTTTTAGTGATACTCTAGCTTTGCAGAGGTGATGACTGTACCCTCTCAAGGGAGAGAGGGTTTGCTTGGTGGTTAAAATATACAGCTGGCTATTAGCCAAATCAGATTTGCTCCATACATTTGCATAGGCTTGTGTGACCAGTGACTTCATGCCTCACTCATGCTGCCTGTGAGGTGGATCCTGCCCTACTCCGTTCTTGCGTGTGACTTTGTTCTTGCACATTTTTTACAAGGGACACCAGCAGACACCTCAGTACTGGTGTTTGAATAACTGCACAGGGGGGAAACTGTTCTGGGTACACACTCTATGAGATGCGTGGAGTAATGGCTCACTGGAGACACACGTGTTCTGAAACAATTAAAAAAAATCAGCCCAACAGGCTCACATCTGGTATCATTGGGAGGGAATGAATGGGAACATAGAAACCATAATTTAATAAAAGTTCATCCTTCAATTACAGCCTCACATAATATCCCTCAGACAAATTTTAACAGTGTATGAAAGTCACATGAACTAAATAACGTTCTCACATCAGGAAAGAAGCCAAAAAACTTGTATTCCTATAGTTGAAGTGTCCTGTAATTGTACTTACCCCGTAAATGACTTTATCTCCTCTATGATGGGTGTTTGATGACCATAAAATAGCTGCAGTGATCCAGAGAAGTCTTCTATGACAGGAGCTTTTAATCTTCCGTTGAGTGTTGGGATCTCTGTTACTGGTGAATGCTTCTTGATAGCACTGTGCAGCTACAAAGCATAGGCAGATCTAATCTTAGAGTTTTCTATCTGAAACTCAACATTTTATGGGATTTATCAGATTTTTGGGACAGCTTCTATAATCTCAGCTTTACAGATCTAAAATCATGCTAAGCATGAGATAGAAGCAGAGGAAAGACTAGCAATATCTTGATGGAAAGAAGTGTAAGATCTGTTGATCCTCCTCAGCCATCTACAGACAGTGAAGAACAGATCAATAATGACTGCTCATAATAATCTTTGTAAGGACCCATTAAAAATTATTCATTTAGTTTTAGTCGGCAGACGAATTAAAAACTGAAAAAAAGGAGCTAGGTTGAGGAGAAATAAATGTGTGATTTGTTTGTTTGTTTGTTTATTATTTTCTCACTAGAAGAAAATAAAAGACAAAATTGTGTTCCACTTGAACTGGAAGTTTTATTTTTGAGGGAGAGAGGTGTCTTAAATGACATAATGTGCCTGCCAATCAAATTTTCCTAAAAGTTATGATTTGGGTCATTTTTAGACAATTTCAAAAATGAAGGGGTAGAGTAAGCAAGAGGATATTTGCCTTATACCCAACAGTTTCACACATTATTTGTGTATTTTACAGCTTTGAGCTAGGTCAAACTTTAATATATATCAGAAAGATAGAGAGTTCTTAATCCATTCTGTTGGTGCTATTACACATTGTAGGGACAATTCAAAGATCCACTGAATGAGAATAGTTTATTTTCTTGGAAAGCATGAAGAGGTATCAGGCAAAGTAATTCTATAGTAGGATGGAGATTCATTTCAGACTCGAAGTACAATATAATGCAAGAAACAAATAAGAATAAAGGGAAGTGAAATTCCATAATTCAGAGAGTAAGGTGTAAACTAATCCCAAATTTACAGCAATGGGAACAGATTGTTAGGCCCTCAGGGAAGGAAGCAACTGTATGCAAATGAGTATGATCATTTATGCAAATTATATTTACAATTGGTCATAGGATTTTGTGTGCCCAGATGCTTTCTGTGAGAAGCAGAACAGCAGGTTCAGGGTTAAATTAATATATTAGTCTAGTCAGATTATTAGTTTTTTTCCCCATATCATGGAGATGTAAAATACTGGATGAGGACAGACATGTATAAGGACATTGTTTCCAACAGTAGCTACAGCAGATGCCCAGAAGAGTGTAAGAACAGCCTAGGGGTGTGAGAAAAGGGCATCATGATCCCTTGGGACAACTTTCCACTTTCCAGCAGTAAGTAGTATAGGCACTGCTGAGCTGGCAACTGCAGATGGGCTGCTGTGTTTAATAGCTTCTCAATCTCTGGACTTCCAGGGATGTTTAATCTCCTCTTTGAACTCATGTATAATTTCTGACTGCTGGAAAATTCTGCGGCAGAGATTCATAGTTCAATGTGCAGTATAGAAAACAAAACAAAACACACACACCCTGCCCTCCATGCCCCCCAAAAAAACCCAACACAACAAAAACAACAAACCACACAACAAACAAACAAACCCCAAACCAAATGAAAAAGCAACCAAACCCAAGCAAAACAAAACAAAACAAAACAAAACAAAAAAATCCCTACTTTTAAATTTCCTGTCTGATCATTTCCTTGGGTGTCTTGCAGATATTGTACTAAGAAAAAGTTAATTACTTACCCCCCTTACTTTCTTCACAACATTACTGATTCCATAGATCTCTGTTAAATCCATCATAACCATTTCTTTTCATTTTCTAGAGGGCGTTTTATGCCTTTGATCATCTTTGTCACCTTCACTCTACCCCTTCCAGCTCCACTATATCCTTTCCGAGACTGTGATCAGAATTTAACATGTTATTCAGAATACATTAATGGAGTACAGTGATGCAAAGCTTATTTGGAGCCATCACTGCATATGTATAGTTAGGGTTATTTTTCCACATGTGCATTACTTTGCATTAGTAGAAATTAAATTTTCTCAGCCATTTTATTACCCAGTCAGACAGTACTGCAAGATAATCCTGTGACTCTTTGCAGTCAGTATTAGATTTGACTACGCTGAATAATTTTTAACACCTGCAAATGTTGTTCCCTTTTCACATTACATGTGGATACCGTGAAGAACAGCGGGCGCAGTGTGGCTCACGGGGAAACCATCTGCTAACTTCCCCCCACTGCAAAAATAAATTATGTAGTCCCACTACTTGTTTCTTTATCCCTTAAACCCCCCTTAAGACGAGAACTTTTCTATACCAGTCAGACCGTGGCAGCATGCTCCTCTCAAGAGCAGCTTTTAGACCTTCCAGGAAACAAATGTGTTGCTCTGTGGAGCCGTGCATTTCTTCACCATATGGCCCCGCCGGAGGAGACCAGCAAGTGCCCCCAGTACAGGGACAACTGAGGTCCCCACCAGCCCCTGCTGCCCACCACTGCCCACTCTGCCCACAGCAGGAATGTCCATGTCTAGGGCAGCGCTGCCCTCTCGTGTCTGCTCTGCACAGCGAGCTGCCAACCATTCCTACGAGCAATGGAGTCCAGCGCCCATCCTCCGAGGAGAGGTCAGCAAAGAGGCAGGTGGCAACGTACGTTTATATAACATTTGTGACAGAGCAGGAGATAGTTCACATCACCCACAGTTAGGTCTTCTGGTGTATGCTAGGACTTTCATTGCCCCTGAAGTATGAAGGTTGGTGGAAAGGTTAGCTAAGCTGGTCAACAGTTGTCTACTCATCCCATAATCTCACCATTAGTAGTGTATATATATATATATATGTATATTAGTCAATGCATGGGAGATGAGATGATGTCCCTCACCCAGCTGAGTGTTAAAACTGGACAGACATTGGTTGGCTCTGAAAAGTTTCCAAAGTTGTGCTGTTTTTCAGCTGATAAACATCAGGCTGGACTTGATACCTTGACATGGAATCAGTTAAGCAAGGATGAATTTCAAGCTTCAGATTTTTCAAGACTTCCAAACCATAAGACAGATTTTCATGCACTATGGCAGTATGTAGAGGTGCTTAATATGGTATTAATTTCATACCACAGCTGCAGGCTACTGAGAGAGCTTTACCTGGTCAGGATGTGGGCACTTGAGCTGGCTGTGAGGAGATCCCCTTGATTAGTCCGTTTGTAGGAGGGCCTGAGAACCTGGTTACCTCCTACTTGGCTTTCAACACAGAAGTCTTTTCCTCAGTCCCAGGGCAAGCTAACCCCTACAGCTGCAATCAATATTAATAGTCTCATCCGTACCCAAGAAGCGTATTCCTAGATCCTGAATTCCTAAATCCAATTCTATTTTTCTCTTTGCTTTCATATTATTGCACTTACATAGAAGACACACCATATAGGGATGATTCTTCCTTATTTTCATCTAGATGGGCATTGATATTCATAAAGAGAATAATTCTCTTATGTTAACTGTCTCATGCTGGTGTAAGAGTAAGGAAAACAAGGCCAACATATACTCTTGGCTGCATTTTGCTCTCCCAGGAGGAAGAATGTATTAGATCTTTACCACATGATGGACAGAGAAATAGCACTGTGTTGACTGAAGCTACTCCTGATTTACACCAGGGAAGAGAGCAAACAGCTGCTCGCAAAGCTGGCAAAGAGAAAAGCAAAGTACAAAACAGTTGGAGCTGACAACAGCAATGCTTTGTTTCTGGTCAGCATAATCAGACGGCGATGGCTTCGGGGCTGTGTTATCCCCTTTTGAAGAAAACACAGCATTCATGAGCTGCAACAGATCCCAGCAGGCTAAACAGAGCAGCAGCAGATCTTCTGATTCCTCCCTTTGGTGTTTGCTGGTCCATGAGTGCTGATCTTACTCTGAGTTAATTATGCCCATATTTATGCATCCACCAGAAGCTCCTCATGTTTAACATGTTGTCTAAACCTGACTGTGTATCTTTTCTATGGTCTATTCCGGTCGCCTTTGTGTAGTAGACTCTGCAGATTTCTTTTTTCTGTCTGTATTACCTCAAGGACTACTTGAATGACATAATCTGTGCGTTCTTTTAGCACAAAAACATTTGCCAAGCACATGTAATGTATCTACCAGGCTTATGACAGTAGGGATATACAGTCCTACAGCTAACCCAAAAATAATCAGTAAATGTTTGTTGAAAACACCAATAAAAAGAGTTTTTGACTAAAATGAGCAAAATTAACTGTAGACAGAAGATGTTGATTTTAGTGTTTAGCTAAAAAAAAAAAAAAAGTCTTTTTGGAAACTTCTAAAAAGACATGGGGGGGGGGTTGTGTTTGGGTTTTACTCCTTTTTGTTTTCCACTATTTCAGAAAACTAAAAATGTATTTCCTTATGTCCTGCAGGACCAATAGCCAAATTGTGGATGAAGATACAGGGGATGGGACAGGATTTCTCAGTGCTGTAGGCCTTCTCACATCATGTGACTGAGACTTTGTCTACTGTCTACAGGAAGGAGGAAAATATCGTCCCCTCACTTCTTCTCCCCTGAAACCCTGACAGGCACCCACCTACTTCCCTTCTTCGAGGTGTGGGGAAAAGGATTGTCATTGTCTCCTCTAGATGGAAAATTATGTAGAAGCATCACCCAAAAGACAGAGAGGTATGCAGCATCCATAGCTGAGAATAGAGAAATGCTGTGGATGGTTATATTTCAAGATATGATAAGGATATTGTATTAATTTGTCATTTTTTTAATAGTTCTAGATGAACTTATGATGAAAGTTTTAAAAGCAGGCTCCCAGCTGTGTGTCCCTTCTTTGCTCCAGAATAATCTGGATGGGAAGTTCTCTGAGAAAGAAAACATGGGTAGCACCCACTTCTTGACACCATTGAGCTTTGCTTTAGGGCACTGGCTTCAGATAAATTCATAGTAATGATGATGACCTTTAAGCCTGGGCTGGCCTATGGAAGGACTGGAGCAGCTGCTGTGGATATGTCATCGGCACAGCTTTATCAAGAGTTGTTCGTAGTGTGGAAGTTTCTAGTACGACAATTCCACCCAAGAGCCATGGGAGAGGATCTAATAAACATTAAAGGTTCTAATAAATATAAATAATAAAAATTAAAGGAAACTATCAAACCACAGTGTGCTGCCGGTCATTGCATAAGGAAAGGGAAAGGAATTGTAAAAAGAGTTCTAATTTCACTGGTGACTTCAGAAGTCGAATCTGTCTGAGACAGGCAAAGGATTTACTCAATTCCTTAATTTACTTATTAATAATTCATTAGCTATGACAGTGGCAATTAAGCCCCAGACTATCTTTTTCTGTCCTTTCATCTTTCAGCCTGCAAAGATGGACTTTGTCTAATTCATTCCTGGAGATTTTCTGTGTAATTTTCATTTCTCTTTCCCGTTTCATTCATTACAGCTCTACTTTTACTTTCAATTACATTCAATTCTTCACAGCTTCCTTTCCTAGCCACATACTGTTATTGGTCTTCTCTTTTCCAGTGTGATCCTCCTAGTGCCTTCATGACATTAACATTCACTTTGTTGCAAGGAGATTGGTCCTTGCTCCATGATGTTCTTAATTGGCTTTTGACCTTCCCACATTGCTCTGCCCTGCCCGCTTATAACCTTGATTTTCTCCACACCATTCTGCTCTCCATATTTCACATTCTGCATTTCCCTCTCTTTAGCTGTCTTGGTTAACATATTGCCTTCCTGGAATCTCTGCTCTTCAGTTTAATCAAGTGCTATTTTATTAACTCCTCTTTTGAAGGAAAGGCTGTTTTTCTGAGTCTTCATATGTAGATGGCATTTGTTTCACCTCTCCTTTGCCGAGTTAAAAGTGGGCATCGTACAGTAAATGAGGTGATACATTAGAAATGCAACGTGTTTGCTGTGTTCTAAGAGATGGGATTTGTAGACCTTGTGTAACAATAAGTTCTTAGGTCTTAGCCCATAACCAGTTAATTTAGCTACATACACAGTATTCTCTCAGAAGAGGATAATGAAGAATATCACTGTAACAAGTTAAAAGCCCCAGTAAAAGAAGAGAAATCATCAAGAATGTAAAACATCTGAGAGTTTCTGTGAAACTATCTTTAACACCACGTTCCTCTGTTTTCTTTATTTATATGCAGACATGAAATATAATTTCAACTCTACTGAGCTCTTTCTATATCTTTTTATGATGAGAAATACATGCAAATTGTGGTTCTTCTCTTGGTTGGATCACACAGACGATGTCTCAGGTCGTACAGATCAAGCTAGCACCAGTGACAAAGAGTTACATTTATTTCTACCAGTTGAGACTTGGACAGCAGGCTTTTCTCTGACAGTAGGGGAAAAATAACACAGACTTTCTTCAACTTCAAGTAAAACTGGACAATAATAGGTTCAGGAGTTGCCTATTCTAATTTTCCAGGATAGGGTCTTCCTGTCTGGGTATTTATACAGCAGCTACCACTGTGGTATCTAAACCCCCTATTGATTTATTAAAGTGCACTCATAAAGCTCTCTCTATCTTTTTCCTTGCTCTGTTATTTTATGTAGTGTTATTATGGGAAAGCGAGGTCAGTGGAAGAATGTTTTACATTTTGTGCTGAAAGTGCTGAGGTTTACAGTCACTCTGATGTGTTCCAGAAGCAACTATCACAGTGTGGACCAGTAGCCAAGAAACCTCTGTCTCCTGCTTTCATGAGTTTTCTTCTAGTAGTTGTTTGTGAGGAGTGGAGCTCCCCTGTGTGACCTCTCTGATAACACAGATAGATTGAACTGGAATTCTTGGAAATTGAGGAGCAAATTCTTGATTTCATGTAAAAAGTCATCAACATCAGCTCAAATGCCCGTTTACTTTCAGTAGCTGCTTGTTCAGCAGATGGACTGTTGGGCTTTCCATCATCTGGAGGGTGTGTTTTGTTTTGTTTTGTTGTGTTTTTTTTTAGTCTTGGCAGTTGCTCGCCTAGCTGCAGTTTGATACAGTCACCAAAGCCAGGAGGTGTGGGGGTGGGTAAGCAGATGTGTCACTCTTTGAAGATGTGGCCAGAGCTCACAAGATGAAGTGCAATAGTACCCTACTTGAGGCTGAGACACGCAGGACACTTTTGGTGCCCCCAGTGCACACAGCAAGCATGAGGAAGCACCTTGTCTTCAGATATGTGAATAATGGGAGCTGGTTTTAGTGGAATAGGAATGAGACTGGAAAGGGAACATTGCCTCCACTTTTCTCAGCTCTGGCCAGAACAAATTGTTCTTCATTTAACTGTAAAGCCAAGAGACTAAATAGCTTGAATATATTCCGGGAATGGTAATACTTGAATGAGGTGATCCAGAGGGAAAACCTGCTCATCTGTTTCTGGCATTCTTGTCCATGATATCTCCACTTCACAGGGAGGTTGGAAAGGATGGAGCTGAAAGTGGGGCTGGACCTGAAGTTTGCACTGATGTAGTCTGGAAAGAAAGGGGCAAACAGTTAAAAGAAGGTATGAGGCATGTCCAAGTTATAGTCTTCCACCATCTAAGGGAAGACAGCAGATTCTCAGCTCACCTGTGCCACGTAGGGGTGCAGACAAGTTAAATATACATATCAGGTCCTTGGAAAAACCAGATGTCAAGCCTCATGCTTTGCAGTACAATGGCTAATAGCAATCACTAACAGCTACAGCATCACTCCAATGACTTGAAGGAAGTCCCAGGCCCCACACAACTGTGCAATAACCAATTGCCATCCATGACTTGTCCTAGGAAGAGGCAACATTTATCAATGATACAGGTAATTTCTGCGGACATACCTGTCTGTCCTCTAAACATGTCATTGTCTTGACTGACTGACTAGTAAATTTTCTGCTGTAGTGGTGAAGATGATGGGATGGGATGGGGTGTCTGTAGGAAAGAACTTCTCTGCAGGGCAGATCTGATTGGTACAGCACCATAGAATATTTCTGAACTTCATACACGGATGAGAATGCATATGGACATTTTTGTATGGACAAGAACAGCAGGATTAGGTCATCCAGATTATTTGTCTGAGACTTGCATCCTTAACAACAAAGCAAACTGGTTTTATTAAAAATCTATAGACATTTTTGGACATTTAAAACAAATTGAACTTAAACTAGTATCTGCAAAAACAGTATGTTGTAAATTAAAACCTTCATGAGAAAACAATATGCCAGTGCTTATTTTGTTTGGAATTAATGTGTATTAACTGCAGCCAGCACTTGTTCATCACTGCGCTGTGCTGATACTGGAACAGACATAAATATAATCAAATCCAGGCCTCTTTCTTTCTCTCTACTTCTTTTCCATTCTGACCAATGCATTTTAATTCAATCCATATGAATGAAGTTCAACCATTAATTTTATATAACCTGATCTATGCCACGGAATAAATAATACAGTATCTCTTGCCAAATTAGAACAGTCTAACTGAAATAGATATGTGCATTTAGTGAAGCCAAGGCATAATTTGCTTGAACCAATATTACTATGGCAGCCAACATATGGGATTTTAAACCCAAAATACATTTGTATATGGGCTTTTATAATGCAAATGGATATACATTTTTCCAAACTGGTGTATATTCCTGAGTGTCAACTGATACAGCAGTGGATAACATGCTATCCTTCCTCCTTTTATTTTTGTTTCTAATGAACATTTTTCTAAATTTGTTTGGTTACATTTATTTTGTTTCTGACAGAAACATCTTAAAATACTTAATTCTTCACTTTGATTTCAAGTTCACTCTTCTATTTCTCAGTAGCAGTACAATATCATAACTTAATCTGGAAGGAAAGGCAAATTTCCAATGCATACTTGTAATTATTTTGCAGTCCTCTCCATCCTTGGCATCTATGCATTCTGAAATAATCATGGAATTGAGTTTTCAGAAAAGAGGCACCGAGTCAGATCTACCTCAGTTGGTAACTTATTTTGAGTATTGATCTGCAAAAGCAAAACTGTTATTATCTTTGTTGAATATACTTAACCCAGAAAAGTGCTTTTATCGTTCATATTTTCAGTGGCTGCAAAGAGAGTTCTGTCAGTGCATCATTTGCAGGTTCTGCTGCTCAATCAAAATACTTGAGGTAGAACTGTTTTGGTGTGATTCACCAAACAAAGAAATCTGTAACTGCTGACAGTTTTGGTGGACGTAAGAACTGATGTCAGTGACAATAAACTGTGTAACTATATGGCCACATAAAGAAATTTCTTCCTTGCTCCAGGTGTTAGTGTTTGGTTTATATTTCTGATGAGAATAAATAGGCAACACTCCCTGACCAAGCGTTACTGGGTTTGTATAACATGACCAGCCACTTTGTGCTTGCAGAGACCTTTTGAGTTTCTGCTTCTTGGAAGTATCATTCTGGGCTAAAGTAAACACAGAAGATTGACAACCAAAGCCTTGCAGTGCTTGTGCTGTAGGATTGTCTCCGTTTAAGGCTCAGGGCAAGCCCACATGAAACACAGAACAGGATTTCTCTTTATTAGCCCCCTTTCCCCCTCCCTCCCAGGGGAGGATAAAAAGAGGAATAAGGAAAAAGAAAAATGCCTCAGCCAAGATTGGAAGTTAAGACTATAACAAATTTAATGAATAACAGGAGAAAAGCAGAAAAAGGAACATTAAGGGGAGAAGGATACAGAACTATATACAAATCCAGCTCTCAGATGGTGATGGATCCCGTGGCACATGTGGAGTCAAGCCCAGCCCTGCTGAAATGCCTGTGCGGCAGCAGAGCCCTGGAAGGAAGAGTCGTAATTGTTGTCCTCCCCCCTCATTGAACTTTCTGTTTCCTTCTTATATGGAGTGTGTCAGGGAAGGAGAGGGAATAACAACTGCCCTCTGAATCCTCAGGGTCCTTAGGTTACCACCTGTACCCCCCCACTCAGTCTGTTCACCCTTAAACCACAACAAGAACTTTCTCCAAAAGTTCAGTGAAATGGAACGTGAAGTCTCCAATGACTCCCAGCAGCCTTGGCTATTCCCTCAGGTTTTGATGTCTGACTTATGCTACAACAAAAGTGGCTTATGGATACAAGAGACTCACACCAAGCTAGGTGTATGGATAGGCATTCCAGGTGCTAAACTATATTACACATTTCCCTCACTTTTGAATGTTGTGGAGATTTCACTTTCCTAGAGTATAAAACCTGCTAATATCTCTCATAAACAAATTAATGTTTTGAAGAAGAGCTAAAGGAGATACTTAACTTTATTTTTAACATCACAAATTAAAGGTCTGTGGTGGGTGATTTTACTGCAGTTACAAGATGAGTGGCTCACTCTGCAGAGCTTACTTGATGGTAATTGCTACTTTGACAGTAAATAAGTCAATGAATCTGTACAAAGTCCATCATGAATCTCTCAATTTATGTTCTCCAGGATTGTTATACATATGTGTCATTCCACCACATGAACTTTTCCCCTCCTAATTGTTGTTTTTATACAAAATAGCTATGTACTTAGAATATTAAACATACTAACTCTAGTAATCACAAGCTTAAACCAGGTCCAGAACTGGAAACAACATAAAAGAGTATCCCTTTATCCTTCATCTGGCCTACACAGAAAACAGGGAGTCAGCAAAAGTGTTATGTTTGAAGTTATGTTCATCTTACATATTTTCAGGTTTCTACTAAGTGTCTACAACTAAACTAATTGTCTTGATTCTCATTGTAATGAATGGAGATACATTCAATATAGTAATAGGCTTATATCTGTGTAGTCATTGGACTTTCACCAATGCAGGTGATCTCATCCTGTTTTAGGATGAGATGAGTCATATTCTCTTCACCAGAATGATGAAGGGTTTGGATCAATTGCTTAAATATATGCCTGTCATGACCACTAAGACAGCAACACAGGTTGGCAGATACAAAACCTGTAGAAATTTTTTTCAGGGAGCGGTACAGGAGAGTCAAGTGGAGATCTCAAATAGCACTAGGAATCCCTGTTCGTATTAGATACCTGTGCTTAGGCAATTGAATCAAGTCATTAGCTAACATGTTGAAAAGGATCAAGGTAAATTAGTATCTTTCTGTTTCATGATATTACTGAGAAATTAGAGTGTTCATTCTTTAACTAAAAGACAGGATAACTAGTATACTAGTCCAGAAAGATTAAAGTGAAATCCTGACCTCATGGAGCTTGTGAAAGGCCTACTGACTTTTGTTGCCAGGAATTTGTTAGTTCTCAGAAAACACCAGTTTTCTGACTGTTCTTATTGAACAGTGCTACACTGACACTATTGGGACTATGCCAGTAGTAGGATTTTGTCCTGAGATACCCATTTATGACATGAGGGCAAGTAGTAATAGTACAGACTGACATTAAAAAAGGATATTCATTTCTTATGAAATCAGTTAACAGTCATGAAAACCACTTCAAATTAATAGAAACTAATTGAAAGTAATGGAGAATTACCTGAAAATGTAGCACAAGTAGATGAAATTAATTGAAGATAATTGATAGTGACTGGAATTAATAAAAAATGGAAACAAATCTGACTTAATTGAAATTTATTGAAATTGAATTAAACTCAATAACTCAAAATCTATTAAATTTAATAGAATCTAATTGATATTCATTTTATGCAATGTTTAATAGTAACATAACATTCTTAAGAGGGATTTTTATTAGATGTTTTATTTGTATGAAACTTTTTTCATATAATAGTAAGAATAGATTTTAACAGAAAAAAAAAAGTGATGCAGAGCATAGAAACTACAGGCTTCTTTTGAAATAGTTATGTGGATGGCATGCAATACTGATAAAAGTTCCTGACAGGATTTAGTAAGATAAAAAGAAGTCTCATGGATTTTGTATCAAGGTTGAGGCTTTTATTAGAGTTTAAAGAGAACATTCTACCCGTTAAGATGTTGTCTTTGATTTGATAAATAACTCCTTGACCAGATATTGAATCCAGCATCTGTCTTCTTTATGAGTGTACTGTGAGAACCCTTACTTGTTGTCTCTATGAAGCATTTTACATTTTATGAGCTTCCTTACGGATTTCCTTCTGTTGTATCACTAGTGTTTTTACCATTTCCACCTCCATCAACCTTTGTTGCTTGAAAGCGCTAAATACTTTCTCACATAAGCCCATTAACAGATATATTTAGCTCAATGTCTGAATTATACTTTCCATGGATGTGTCTTCTTGTAGTAACTTGTAGGAAGCTGAGAGATAGTGTGAAATGTTTTTTTACTGAGATCCCATTATTTCAAGAATGTGAAAGATAAAAAAACCAGTAAAATCAGGAATAAAACATAAAAATATAACAAATTGCTGTTTATTATTTATAAAAAAACACAAAAAAATCAAAACAAAACAAACAAAACAAACAAAACCACACACAAAGAAATGACAGAACAAAACAAAAAGAAAACACAAAACAAACAAACAAAACCAAAAACACACCCCAAAACAAACCTGACTGAAACCAAAGTAGTTATGATTTATCTAAAAGCTCTAGTTCCAAGTAAGACCAAATGTAGAAGTGTATGTGGAAGCTTTCAGGAAAGCTGAAAAAGCATATGCTACTTTTGAAAAACAAACTTATGTCCTTGTAATGACAAAAAAAGGACATGATTAAGCTAAATGGGGTTTAATTTTTTTATTATTATTATTTTCCTTTCAGTGGAGACCTACCACTCAGTGAAAACCTCAGGGATGGTTAGATTTTGTAAAATGACTGATAGGTAAATAGTTATGAATGTTTAACACATGCTTTCGAGTGTCAGGGGTGTCAAACAAATCTGGTTTTCCTATTCTCACCTGTGCAAATCCCTACTGTTTGTACATAGCTGACAATTTGCTGGAAAAAGTAGGCAAAGGTAACAGAACTGAATTCCTTTTCTTGACATGTCTTTTCTTGTGGGACCTACCCAACTTATGAAGTTTAAAGCTAGTTTTAGGAGACAAACAAGGTGGGATTCAACTTACAAACTAGGATAACAAAGTTTTTAATAGGCTGAATTTAGGTTTTTACAAATATGCCTCTTGCATCACTTCCCACTGTTGTCAGGAGCCTAGAGTCATGCAGCTGACTAAATACAGATGTCTTCTTTAGGTAAAGCTGATTAGATTTCTAGACTTTTACCAAATATCTGGGGGATTGATTCTGTACTGCACATAGCATAGACTGTCATTCAAAACACTTAAAAGATCCAGGTTATCCTTAGCAGACATTACACAGGATCTACAGGATACTTGTTGTCAGCTGGAGACCATGCAGGATGCCCTAGGACATCTCAAAGAGTACTCGATGCTTATGTAAAGCTACTGAATCATGCCCCTGACAGAAATGGGAATTTACACACTTAAGTCACATTTAGTCATCTATATGCCACTGTCTAAATTGATGTACTTTAACCACCAACTTGAATCATACCACTAGTTGGACCAGGTAATTAAAATTAGAATAGAAGGTAATCTCTGGATTTCAATGTGGTTTGCACTCAGCAGTTATTAAGTGGATTTTGCTGGCATTTCTGAAAAAGAATTTTGTTTTGTGGAAGGTATTTGTTTAGGATAAATTGTATGGCTGTTTTCTGAAAAGAAGACCACATTAAAAAAGGAAAAAAAGTCAGAGAAATGAGGAAGAAAAGAGGCATGAAAAACAGAGAAAAGGAAAATAGAAGAACACCCAAAAGAAGTGAACTAAAAGGAATTATAACTGAATGAATAAATACTATGCAATTGCCCTCCTGGACATACAAATACAGACATCATGTGTTCTCATTCAAATCCCCAAGAGTTTTCTGTGGCATCCATAACTGGTCATCTATTTTGCTGCAGCTCTGATAACATGCAGAAACTAGCAAAACTGCCTTCATGTTGAAAATTCTGAAGTGCAAATAGCTTTAATAGCATTTCTGAGGAAAGTTCTGATGGGAAACAAAGCACACTGTGAAGCTCTGGAGAGTGCAGTGAAATGCACCTCAGGAATGAAACCTGAAACTGAAATCCATCCATCCCCATTTGTCATTGTGAGTAAGTTAATGACCATCTCTGCCTGATGCACAGCAACAGACAAGCGTCTTTGATTTACTGTTTAGCTGGGTGATGTTTGAAACACATACACTGCTAGGTAATGCTATGTATTCTCCCTGTCCCCTCCATCCTATTTACCCACTTCTAGCTTCCTGCTGAGATATGATTTCCTTTGATTAAGCACTTGAGTTTAATTGTAAAATGGAAACAGAAACATAAGACACATAATCCTTTTGAGCTGGGAGAAAAAGACGAGCGACTTTTGTGTGGGAAAGGGAACACAAATTAATTTCTGTGTCCTGTGTTTTTTGCTTTAGCCAGAAGTTTGTGGGATGGTAGAGGAAGGGCACAATAAAGTGAATCCTTGGAGAATTTAAATTGGTCTGTCTTACCTGTTCTAATTCTTCACTGCTTTCCCACACCACAACCTGTGGCTATCTTACCATCTTTTTTCCATGGAATGAGTATAGGAACATCATCTTTGTAACCCTTATCAAATACACTTCTGTTGGATCCCCTCTTGTCTTCCTCTTCCCCAAAATAAAAAAGCCCAGGTACTAAGATTCTTGTAGATGATGTAACCCAGGATCCTGACCATCTTGTTAACTTCACACTAGATTTTCAGCATCCTTTAGCTGAGGAATCCAAAACTGTTCATCCTATTGCCCATCAGATTAGACACTGCCTTAATTTTTGAGTCCTTTCAAAAAATAAAAAATGCCTTAAAATAGGGGAATGGAGGATAATTGAAGGGACTTCTGAGTATAACAGATACCAGAGATTTGTCTAAATAGAACTTGCACAAAAATGTCAATCAGTCACGGAAAAATAACATACTAAATACTGATGACAGAAACATTTTTTCCCTCATTACTTTCAGGAGGGAATAAAAAAATAAAAACTGTAACAGGTTTATCAGAAACTCAGGATTCTATTAATAGTCCCATAAGAGTGTTTAGGAGGGAGAAACCTTGAAGTCAGAATCATGAATGTGCTAAATCACTTAGAAATATATACTGCAACAGTTTTGTGAGCAATAAAAGCATGTTACAATTTTAATGCATTTTTCTGTCCAGTCTGATTTTTGACCAAATAGCTTTGATTGTCCAAGGAGATTTCTGAGGAGATGGGTTAATGCCTGTGATTAGCTCTGCTCATTCAAAATTGCTGTTTAGATATTCTGAACTGTCACATCATATCCTAGCATGAAAGTACACTTTTGCCCTTTCTTATAAATCTTGAATTACATTAGAACACAGCTCAACATTATTCAGTATCTGATTTTTCCACCTTATTCTTCTTTTCATTGTATTTATTTATTTATATACTGATAATAACATCCTTGGGGGCATTGTATAGGCAAGGCATGTATCTTGGCCTCCTCCTTTTCCCCAGGAGGGCAATTGCCTTGTGGTAATTATAAGATGTCATATGTTATTATGAAGGTGCCTTATTGCTCAAACACATCAGGGATATCTGATAATGTAATTACTTCACCTTATAAAACTATTATAAATCATGCATGGGGAACATTTTTTTTCCATAGCAAAGCTGTCTGAAGAATTATCACATTGCATGGAAGGGAAATATCATGGTATGGTCAGCATTATGTTCCCTAAGCCTATAGTAGGTAATGGCAGTATTAAAATAAAATATTTAATGTGAATGCTTAAAGAAAACACATTCAGAAACCATGGCCCCTTTCTAAAGGTCTAGGAGAACAGATTATCATCTAAGTGAGCATATTCTCCACTTGTGCTTTCTGAGACATGAATAGCAGCTGCAGATTTCCTTTTTCTCTTTTTTTTCCCCCCCTGACTTTCTTCCTTCCTCCTCCTCCTTCCCAGCTTTCCTGAGTGCAGTATAATTGTTATAAAAGCAAATCAATAAGCACTTGAAACATTGGCTATTGTACAAAGATTTGTGCTTCTATTGGCCATCACTTTAATAACATCTAATGATTATTTCTCCCTCTTTCAGCCTCTGAGGTTTCCCAGCACTTTATTGATTAGAGCTTGTGACAGAGTTCTGATTATAATTAAAAATCATCAATGGACAAACAGAATGCAGTTCTACTTAGCAATAAACTGAACGGATAATCACTAGGTTGGGTGATGCAACCACAAAATATTTCCAATAGTACTAGCTAGACAATAATTGAAAGTCATTTGATGAGATACAATTCAGTAGGACTTTACTGAATCTTAGATAAAGGCTTTTGTGTCCTAAGTAAATAAGTAGTGTTACTGCCCTAAATCAAACTCCTTTACACCCAGGGTTCCTGATTATCACAGTGTCATGGTTTAGGGTTAGGGCAGCCCCTTAGACCTATAACAGACGCTCTCTGTTAACCCCCCTCCCTCCCGAAAAAGAAGGAGAAAGGGAATAAGGGAGAAAGACTTATCAATTAGAAAAGGAAACTAGAACAGCTTTAATGAAAATGAAATTAATAATTATAAAAATGGAATATATACAAATCTATACAAACCAATATCGAACCCAACCCCCCTGAAGGTAATTCCATCACTGTCACCACTAATGCTGTGGAGCAGGCACCAGGGCAGTCCCAGACTGGGCCCCTCAGCAGACAGGAGCTGTGTTCAGGAGCTGGATTTTGGTACCGGGTTCAGGAACACACAGACCAGGATCGAAGGAGAACAGACAGAGTCTTCCTTGGGTGCTCCGAGGAAGGAACCAAAAGAAGACCCAATCCAGGACAAGCAAAGCTAGCAAAGCAGTCCAAGAGGGGAGAGGAACCACAGACCCTTCGGATCCCTCAGCTCTATGCTGAATATGACGTATATGGGATGGAATCCCTCGTTGGTCAGTTTAGGGTCCCCCGTCGTGTCCACTCCTCCCTGCAGGTGCAGCCTTTCACTTTCTGCACCCCCCGATGTGGTGCACAAGACCCAGCAGTGGCCTTGGTCTGCACATCAACCCTTGGTATTAACTCTACCATGGGGTGTTCTCACTGCTAGAAGCAGACACTGTCTGTGAGAACAGGCTGCTGCCTTAGACAGTGCAGTTAGTTAGAAGAACTGAGCTGAAAAGTAAAATTGCTGAACAGAATTAGTTCTGTTCTCACTCAAACCAGGACACACAGTGGACCCATTTTTGAGATTTTTGTCCCGAAGGTGGCGATATAACCCTCCAGGATTCTCAAAAAATGCAAGACTGCATCTCATAAAGCAACAAGCCAGTGTATAGAACAGGAAAAAGAGGGAGAGGACCTCCTTTGGCAGGTCCTGGTACAGCATGTGCTTCTGGAGACATGACCTCCAAGGACTTGGATTTGACACATGAACATCTCTAGAAGGTCTCTGATCAAATTTGGCTGTAAATTTAATTGATAAAGTGATATTTCCACCACTAAGTAAATGGAAGTGATCTACTTTAATGAGGAAGAGTGGATAAAGAGCCTAAAGACTTGAACTCCTTTCTTATCACACCTGATATTTTATGATCTGAGAGCTTCTTACTCTACCTGTTAACTTTGTCCATAGTAAGTACCCACATGTGAGAAGATAAATCTTGGATACCACAATGTGTACTACATCTTTTATATCAAACAGTTATTTTTCACTCATATATTTCAAAGACTGCATTTTAAGAGCTGGAAGCTCTAAATATTCTTCACTCTCTCATCCAGATCTCCACACAAACTGATTTATAAAATGCACTGGGAATTGCTAAATGGCTTCAGATTTGTCATAATATGCTGAAAAGTTCAACTATATTCTTTCTGGTTGTTAAACTTGCATCAAGCTCAATTGTTAAACAAATATGAGGGAAGATCATGCCTTTAATTTTATGGCCTGCTTACAATCCTGTATGTCCTCTCCTGTTTGGAAAGGATGCTCTAACTAAGTCTGGGGAATTGGGCTGAGGAAATGCCATTTTTTTCTCACAATACATGAAACTGCTCTGTGAAATCACATTGGGTGCTTTCATCTGAATTACCCTTCAAAGCAGTAACCTTGACATAGCTCAGCTTTGTGCTTCTGCTTAAAAACTGCGCAAGATGATTTCTTAAAAGGTATGAAAGTTGTCTTTTGCTGTGAGTTAGTTAAATAAATGGGACCTGCTATCAGACTTCATATAGCCTTTGTGAGCTGGCATGAATTATTTACAGAGTCATTTTCAGGCACATAAAAGGGAGTCAGCAGCCTACTTAATTTTACGTTACTGTATCCTTTCTGTTTACCATGCATTGGCTGGAATCAATGGCCTCATATCCTCTGTGCTTTCAACATGCTTGTTTCTTTCCACCCTTCATGTGTCCAGCTTGGAAAATAAGAGCCATAATCTAGGGGACATCCAGTGCTATCAACCCAGCAGCAAAGCCTCCCTGATCTTACAGGAGTCTGTATATGTTAGAACTGTAAAAAGTTACTACCCATCATCACCATCATCATCAATAAAAGGATGAAAAATGTCCACATAATGCAGACCTACACACAAGGATACTTAGAACTTTTCGTCATTATTTGTGTACAAAAAAGTGAAATAATTTTCTACTTTCTCAGGTTCTGCATAATCATCTAATTACCTTTTTGTTTGTGTGTTTCTGACTTTAACATACAATTGGACATGAAGACCACTATATTTCTTTGCTGTTGCAGCATTTTGGATGTGCTTCACTAAGGAATTTCTAGTCCTGGTAATTGGCATATGTATGCACATGTGCTTGAAATCTCCTCCAAGGGCCTCCTCTTTGTCCAGACAAGTTGTGGAAGGAGTAATGTGTAAGCACTTCTTAAATGGTTGCTGCACTCTGCTGGTCAGCCTTGACATGCCACAGAAACCTTGTGTTTATTTGGAAAGCAAAACAGTAAGGATATATGGGAAAGCACATGTGGGAACAGAGTAAGCAGAACTTCTTTCTCCCCATCCAATTGCTCACTTCATTTCCCCAGATAAATGCTTGATGAAAATCCATCACATTGGACACCTCCACATTTCTTCTGGCAATATTTGGATATTTGGAAATTTCTCCTCTTAGCTGATTCCATGTCCTACTTCTACTCGTAAGTTCAAACTAGGAAATGCCCATTCCATACACTTGATTGTCCTTCTATTTTTCATGGTAAAGCTACAAATGACTGATGTTGAGTTTTACCAGCAGCTGATACAGTAGTATTAATTAATGGTTGCTGTGTTTATAGACTCCTGCTGAGTTGAACACGTTGGCTGCTATACATGCTTTGAAGCTGGCTGCCTTCAATTAGAATCCATGTTAAGAAGGCAAAGTTTAAATATGACAGGTCAACAGCAACTATTCCTCAACAGACTTCAAAATGTTGAGAAGATGTAAGACTGTACCATTGAACTGCCATTTCCTAATATTGTGTAGTCTTATACAGTGATACTAAACATCTTTGGTCCACTATCTACACTGCTGGCTCTTCTGGAGCTGGTTCTTCCTGTGCACTGAGGAAGTCAGGTGTGCCCAGTCCAGAACTGATGAAGCTGCACTAGACCTGCAGTATACCTGAGGCCACAAGGACAGCTAGACCGACACGAGAGAGCAGTTCATCACAGCTATATTAGATAATTACCCTGCGGCTAGCTTTGTGTTGCCATTTTTATTCCCAAACTTCTGCTGCCCACATGTCAGAATGGTGCTTTGGCTCTTTTAGTCTAGAAACAGCATTGCTTATATTCCAGACCAGAGTAGAGTGTATTTTTTTTCATGTTGGTTTTACTAACTCTAAGATGAAGAGTGATATCTATTAGACAAAGCACAAAAGTTATGATTTTAAAGTCATAGAAGGTGTACAAAATATTGATGAGTGCAAATGCCACGTATAGCCTTTTTCACTGCCAGACAAATCTTCCTGTGCTTTCAGAGCCTTCATTTGAGGACAAACCATAGAGGTTCTTAGATCTATTTACCCCTTCACCAACATATGACACTTTCTCTGTGCATATGTTCTCACTGACAATGTAGAATGACTCTGAAGGAGATAAGTGCTATTTTATTCATAAAGCAACAGAATCATGGGAAAGTTTGTAATGATCAAGTACATCTTCAACATTGGCTCTCATGTATCTTGGCCAGGATCGGGTCAGATTGCTCACTCTGAATTGCTGTAGTCAACAGCAAATAACAGGCCTCATAACTCCGAAGGAATAAAGATTTGCACCATTACTCACATTGTTCAGCAAGTGCCTGTAAAAGTGCCGATACTCTCCATTAAAAAGTCAGGCAATAATAGCAAGTCAAGTATAAAAAGAGTGGTAGATTACACAGGAAAAGGAGTCAGAGTATAGTCTACAAGTTTCATGTTGAAGAAAGAGTTAACACCCTGTCTAGACTAAAGTCAGCAGGACTCTGCATGAATTTGTCCACACAAAAATCTGTGCAGCATCAAGGACAAGAAAAAAGAGTGACAAGAACATCCTGAATGTACAGCTTAGTTAGGAAGGCTGCAGTGCACCTTCTTTAGGATCCCTTTTTTCAGTCTTATTTTCTGAATGGTGGAAAGGACTAAAGATCTACAACATAATTGCATGTCACTATAAATACCAAGTCTTATTAGCAGTGAGTCTGACTCTGAACTCTCAATCTTGAAAATCTAGTCCGTTTTTTCTCACTAGCCTTGGCATGTCTAACCCCTACTGAAAATTGAGGGAAGAATATAAAATAAATCTGAAACCCAGGAATCATCCAACTGGAAACTACAGAACTGCCACTCAGGTGAGATTTGGGAGAGCCTATTTTCCACCAAACAGACAAATATTCAGCATAGCTAAGCATATTTTAGTTGTTAAAGCAAGTTAGTTTAGTCTATATGTCCATGTATGTATGTCACTTGAAATTAAAGGTGGGTCAAATTACCCATAAATAATCTATCTGGTCACTTAACCACAGGGGCTGGCATTTCCCAGATGCCATGAACATTTTTCCATTCACTTCACTCCTATTTTATTTAAAATAAAATATTTGACATCTAAAATGTCTGGGGTTATTGCAGCTGGAAAATAAATACACTTGGAGTGTAAAGTCCTTTCCATATTCTTGTTTCTCATAACAGCCTGTAAAGGGATTTGTTTTGATTGATATACAGTATTATGACAGACAGGAAGAAAAACGTATTGGAAACTGAACAAGGTGCATGGTTGTTGATTGCTAAGCCATTAATATATTGAATAAACATGTAGTCTTGGTATTGCAATGCAGTCTCATACATTTAAGCCTAATATAATCCTACTAAAATCATTGTAAAATTCTATATTTCTGAGGGTGCTGAATCAGAGCCTAATGAAATTGTAAAAGCTCCCCATTTATTTAAAATCTGATCAGAAGCAAGTCAAAGCAAAAGATTTCCCTAAACCTTTTACAAAAGACCTTCTGAGCAGCACAGATGAAGTCAAAACTGCACAGCCACTTCCCTTTGTGGTCTCTAATAATAATATATTTGTGAATAATCCATAATTAAATGAGAAGAGCATAACATTAATTATTTCACTAGATTGTTAATCAGCAGGGTATTCTATGCCCCCCCTCTTCCTAGTAGCTAACCTGTCAGGGTCTAATAATTGTTGCCATGAACGGGGTTGGGTTAAGGTCCCTGAGGAATGCCAATTCTCTTGTTCCATTAGTGAAAGCATATATAGATCATTTTCAGTACTAATCTAGGGTTAAAATCAATTATGTCTCTTGTATTTAAAAATTAAATTGACTCACCATGGGAGTAGGATAAAGGGAAAAAATACATTCCTCCTATTATGTGTAATTACAATTGTAAAACATTTTCCTTCGAAATGTAATTGCTGCCTATGGAGACTGAAGCTGGAGAGCTTAAACTGTTTAGCTGACACATTCAGTTGTCTTTCAGGTTTTTCCTTCAGATTATTTAATGTGCTGAAACAGTCTTAAAGACATCTTGACTTTTAAAGGCTCTCAGAAACAGCTCGGAGTTGTTTAAGAAAAACAAAAGAAGACTGGACGATGAATTAATTTTGTCATCTTATTAAAAAACATGATTTATTCCTATAGGTGCCTTACTTTTTAAGGATGAAAAACTATCAACCAATCGTAATTGTAAGTTTCCATTTGCCTTAAAACTATAGCTTGCTGCCTTTGTCTGGTTTTTCTTTTTATTATTGGGTTCTTAGGAGACCTTCAAGAGTAGTTAATCAATGCTGTGCAATATATATGACCTGCCATTCAGGGACAAGGCTTTCAAGGTCACCAAAGAGTGTAATACTGGTATGTTCCTCTGTTGGTCAGGAATACACCATATGTTGTCCTACAGGATGGTCATGTGAGATACCACTTAGACACTCAACAGCTTAGGTGCCAAGTAAGTCTGGGGTCAGGCTGCAATCCTACAACACTCTTTTCTGGATGTTTTTCGTTCTCTGCGGTCTTTCATGTTGACTGTTAGTTCCAGGTCTGTGCACCAACTAATTATACATACAAAAGAATAAGTTTCATATACCAAAAGAAATTGGTAATGAGGAAATAGGACTTCCTTATTTACAGATATATATAGCTCTCTGAAGGAATTCTACTAGTAACAGTCCAAAAATAACCTCTATCACCTGTCACACTAATCACATACTAAAAAACTGCTCATAAAAGATAGTAAATTTGGTGTATTTCATAAACCAGTTGAAAAATAAGAGTATGTTTTTGAAGAGAACTCTATCCCTTTGTTCATTGACAATTTTCAAGCTCTTGTTTCTGCCAGCTTTATAACTCCTTGAAATATAGGATGAATTATTGGCAGAAGCATACAGAATAAATGTCTCTGGTTTACATTTTGTTTCTTATTGTATTATTCATAAAGTCTAGTTATATGAATATTTTGGATATGAATAGTTATCTATATAGTTACAAGCACCTTCCAGGATGATGGTTTCTGGACAGCTTATTATTCATGTGGTTTATTTGCCATGTTTAGAAGTAACCTCTGACCTGTGGCTTCTATAACAATTGATTAGTCATTTATTAAGACATTTAAGAATCCATTATTCATCCTCCATAAATTATTTATAAATGTACTTCTAATTTGATGCATGACTGCTATATTTAGAGTACATAAATAAGTCAAGAAAGGCTAACTCCTTCAGTGTCCTAGCATTGATAAGGATTATATCAATAACTAAGTACAAATCCAGTGGGAATTTTAGTTTAAATGAATATTTAGTATTGAAACAATGACAAATTTCACCTTGGTCCTTGTAAGCCAATCAGACAACTTATTTTAAATGTTTTTTTTTAAATTGCAGAAGTCCACTATTTCGATCATACTAAGCAGGATGAAACACTAACCTTTGATTTGTGTGAAATTAATTCTGTGTTTTCCAAGGAGTGACAAATGCTTTTTTTTCACAAATTTTCTACACAGACATGGCAAGGTATTTACATTTTTCATAGGTATGTGAAAAGGCTGAACTGAATCACAAGCATGCTGAAAATCCATGGGTGGTTTGACTTCAGCCTGGTTTAATAAACTCCATTTTTTGAGGCTCATGAAGGATTAATGGATGTGAGATGGAAATGTCTTTGCTGCTGGGAAGCCAACAAACTTCTTGGCTTTCATATGATTTCTGTTCTGTCCTATTCTGTTTTATCTTATCCTATTCTGATTCATCATGTAGTGCCTGAGTCAGAAAACTCTGTATTTATCCCAGTTGTTTTCTCACCATATCAGGCAAAACCATTTTCAGTAATTTTTTGTTAATTACTGTTTTATAGAAATTTAGCTATTTCCATGTAAATTTTAAGAGCAGAGGAAATCTAAGATCCTAGAAGCACTCAGTGCTGGGACTAAAAGGGGATGAGGTGGGTCTCATCTGGTCTTTCTGAGGTCATTATGTAAACCAGTGCCTGAAGAAAGAGGTTGTGAATTACTGAAGACAACTCTAAGGTAATGCGGGCAGACCATCAGACATCCCAAAGGTAAAGATCAAAACACTGAACTGCATTGCATACTGTGTGGCAAGCCCACGCAGGGAGTCTGGTTAACTGTCAGTTCCATAACTTCTTATTTAACTGGTATTACTTTAAAAACTAGAGAGAACTGAAGGTATTGCAATCATTTACTTCAGCTGAGAACTATCATTATAAAAAATGGAAGTAATGACACATACCCTGTAAAAATAGTGAGTGAAAACAAGTGGACATGATTGTTTGTCAGATCCGGCCTGCAAGCTAAGGTGATTTTCTTTGCATATGTGTATTTTTAAGAGACTGATATGTATAGTATCCGTTGTTGTGTGGGGTTTTTTCAAGGTGTATACAGAAATAACCTTTTCCTCTTGGGTCAAAACTAAGAATGATCCTCTCTTCATGCCTTACATCTCTGCCATACCAGCACTCAACAGAGAGGATCAGCACTGGGACATTCACTAGCTCTGGTATCATCAAAAATCATGTGGTTGGCAATCTGAATATGTTTTTCCTTTGTTATAAAGTGCAAACTGAATAGAAGTACTGAGTTTACAGAGCATCATCTGGAATATGATTCAGGAGCAAGAAAAATCTATGGTACTGATGAAAATAAATAAATAAATTAAAAGTACTATGTTGAGATCACAGAATCACTGCATGGAATTAGGGAAAGAAGTGTTTTAATGCAGAAGACATTAAACTCCAGCAACACTATTTTTTATATATCTGGTACTCAGCTGGTTGAATTATAAGAGTGTTGGTGACTTTAGCTGAAGATCTGCCCCAGTGAAGGAGTGATTTCTGACAATAGAACTTTGCCTCATACGATGCTGTGTACTCCTCTGAAAAGATTCTCCTCATCTGTAAAGCTATCCAATAAGAAATATTTCTGGGGCTAAAGTTCAGATGCTCTTGTAAACAAATTTTCACAACTGGAAAGTGACAGAGGTTTTGCAAAGCCCGGTACAAATAAGAAAGCATCATAATTATGTGAAAAAATTTACATTTTACAGCAGAAGGTAGATGCTTGAAGGCACGACAGAGCTGCATTTTGCATTGTTATTTCTCTGACTGTGTCCATTAATGAGATAGAACTTGTGAAAAATCAGGAGGAGCAGCGAAGATGCCAAATATAGATTGGTGGTCAAAACCGAGATATCCTCTTCCTCTTCATCTGGAAGTGATCAGTCTATTTCAAGTCTGATCCACCTGAGCTTGCAAGCCAATGGGGAATATAGTACTGCCTCGGCATTCTCTGCAGATAACTATCATTCTCCATTACTTTCAATATGCAGGTGCCAAAACAGATACTGTGAAATCAAAAGCTTTAGAGATGCAGGCAGGAAGACAGTAAGAATATAAGACTGTCACCAGTAAGCCAGTTTAAAACTTATAAAGCTTAAACAATTATTTTAAATCCCTTCTTGGTATAACAGATGCATAGAATAATGAAAGGGAAAGAGCGAGTGTACCTGGGTGTTTTTCATGGATTATTTCCTTTTGCTCACCCTCACCATAGAAACAAGAAGCATCATGTCCCAGTGACATCTGACTCCCTCGCTATCTTTAAGTACTTCCCTAGATAATACATCATTGTGTTTGTAGCATCTTCCCTGTGGTTCTCACAGCAGCTTCAAAAACACTCTGGTTTGTTGACAAAACAAATGAGCCTGAGACATTGCAAGGAAGGACACTCTTCCCCAGAGTCTTCATGTAGAAAGGGCCACTGTGGTAGCCGTAAACATGTTGTTTAAGGCAGAGGCAGAAGGAAGATAAGAAAGTTGTGCAACTTGATCAGTTATACACAGGGACTCAGAATCTCATTTGACCGGAAAATATTGGACTGACCTTGAATCTGAAACAACTTGTTGGGGGATCTGTTGGTTCAATTTCTCTCTGTCATCTCCTCGGCTATCAGCACACTCTTTTGCCCTTTTAGTTTCACCTTCAAAAAACCAGGCTGATGGGAGTGTGGCAGTGCTGGTCCCAGGCAAATAGGACAGCATCTTTGGATAGAAAGAGAGTGTATTTGTATGATTTTTTTTCATTTCCTCTACAAAATCTAGTGACACCTACTGAATAAAAAGATTGGCAAGATCTGAAAAGGAAATTTAAAAATGAAGAGGAGGTTAAAAAAAATCTCAGAAGAAATGTTGTGGTAAAAGGTGGACAGGCCTAATGTGAGTGGATTTTAATGAGTAAGCAACTATATAAAGATATTTATGATTAGGAAACAATGCACAGAGCCAGGTATAGGTTCAGTCAATTAATTTTGTATAGATCCTGAAGCATTATTCACAATATACAATGCATTACTGTGTGAATGATGTTGATTTTATGAGATCATTTATGCATTAAAATACTTACCAGTAACATCATATGGCTGTTGGTTACTTCAGGTGGTCCATTTCATTTTTGCCCAAGTAAAAATAATCATGTATCGGTCCTGTGCTCTGAGTAACCCACTCTTACAGATTTTTAGTATGGAAGATGGTCTCTTCCAGTGTTTTGTTATCTTCATTGATATATATTTCCTTAACTCTAACTTCTTCTTGCTGAACATATCTGTTGCCCTACCTGCCAGTAGCAACAAGAACAGATTATTCTCTCTTCCTCAGCAGCAGCTAGAAGTGTGTAGACTTCTAACAGCAGCACTCCCAGGATATCTTCTCTAAACTAAACAAGCTGAATTCATTCAATCTTTCTGCTTGGGTCATTTTGCTAGACTGCTAGTTTTGTCCTGCTCTGGCAGAGGGGTTGAACCCGATGATCATCAGAGGTCCCTTCCAACCCCCTAACATTCTGTGATTCTGTGATTCTGTGAGATTCTGTGATTCTTCTGACCTCCTTTCTTCTTTTTTTTTTTAATTCACTATACTCAGACCATACCATTCTTGAAAGGCTATGTTCAGAACTACCTCCAGCAAAATATTGTAGTGAAGTCTTAAGAGTCTGGAGGTAACAGAAGACATCCTATCACGAAACACTAATAATGTTTATTGCTGATTATTGCAAACTACCCTTATGACATATAGAATTGATTAATCTATCTGAGAGAAAAGATTATCTCGCCCGAAGTCCAAGACATACACAATTCCAAACAGTTTTTCAAAGGTATAAACTAGTTTAACTCTACTAAATTGACATAAAAATGAAGTCCATCCACTAAGAAATTCTTTCAAATCCATTTCATTTTTTAAAATGACACAACCGCACAATAACTTACTCAACTGCCCCCAGTGACAGTAAGGAGAACATAGTGGACTTAGATACCATCTTTCAAATGTTTGAAGATAGGCAAGGTGAGATTTTCAGTCATTACTTTTGTGTTTTTCTAGTGATATTGCAGAGTAGAAGAAAATCTCTTGGCATGATCGCTTGGCACTTCCATATGCTGCAATGAATTTGCCTACCTAATACCAGTAATTTGTTTTTCTCTGCTATTTGTCCCAGGCATTCTGAAAGCCAAGACATTCTAAGAGATGAGACTCATGGTTACTTTACTAGATCTTAACTACTGCCACATGTCAGCTGAGCCACAATCCATGGTCATATTCTTACACTGCAGCAGATAGGAGGTAATTTCATTTACTGTGTAAGGGAAGGTGTTAATCCCAACTGAAGAATGTTAAATTTACAGATGTTAATGCCTGCATAAAAGATACTGCTGCTTGGGCAACAAGTTTAAATTAAAGAGTGAGGATCACTTAAACTAAAGCAGATTTATCGTAAGCCTGAGACAAAAGAAGAATACATTTCCTGGAGTTATTTTTCCCCAGTGTTCTTGATGGTTCACGGGAAACAGCCAAAACATAACAGCAGTCCAATTAGCAAATGAATTCTGGTATTAAAAGATTCAGTATTAACGGTGGTTAATTGCAATACCTCCTACTTAATAATATTTTACTGTGACATGTCATAGTATTAAATTCAGATATCATCAAAAGGAATACTGTCATCTAGTCTTAATAGGGCAAATTGTGTAGGTAAGGAAAAGCAATATTATCTTCAAAAGCTGGTATAGCTTTCTTGTCTAAAGAGGGTGTCCAGCATCTCATCCTTCCATGACCTATTTTAAAAAGGTATGAGAAAGGGACTGCACCTTATACAATACTATGAAAAGGACTCTGGAGGAAAGACTTGACTTGAAACAAAAAGGTAAGAAAAAGTCTTTCTCCATCTGAAGGTAGTTCAAGAGATTTCCTTTAGCTTGTCTAACCACCTGTCTCCTGATATGTTGGTTCATGTTTTCCTCTTGAAAAGTCGGTTGGTCACATACCTGAGAACATATGATTAATGACCTACAAGATGAAAGTTGTCTGATGAATTTTTAACCTTTTAAGAACATCTAGAAAGAAGAGAAAAATAACTCATTCCTATCCTGCCCTGTTCCAGCCTAACAGCATGGCACCAGAAAGGTGTTGCACTTGGAGAATATTCTTTATCTAAGAAATTTTTATGGTGAACTTCAGTTTAACTTGTTCATGGACTGTTGTGACCACTATATCATCACTGTATTTAACTCATATGAAATAAGTGACTTGAACATTACATTTCTAAAAAACCACCATCCTGCTATAGCAGGATGTTCATATGGAAGTACCGTCAGTAAACCATTGGAGTGGAGATCAGTGCTAGCCACTCAGCAGAGCATTCCAGTTGCAGATACATGTAAGTTATGGGAGTCAAACCTTCTAATACAAGCTTGTGATCTTTTGAAGGTGTAGCTGCACTGCAAAGGGTACACTTTGCCTCTGGAAGCCACAGAGACAAGCTTCCAGGCAAGGCCTGCTGAGATTCCCGTGTGTGAATTATAGCAGAGGTGGAGAAGTTACACAAAGTCATCTACAGACTTCAGAAATATGAGCAGGAAACAGTGAAATGAGATTCGGCCTGGAACAGTGGCTAAAAAAACCCCATCAACTAATGCCTCTGGAGATAGGTGTGCAAAGAGCTAATCTGAAGCAGGTGTTCAGTAAATGGAAGATGTGATATTTAGGTTGCAATAACAGTGAAGAAAACTTGTGGGGTGACAATGAGCCGTATCTCCAGTAGTAAAAATGAACTAAAAGGAGAAACAGAGAGTGCGAATGTGTTTTTGGAGACTCCTACAAGGAAACGTCACACTATGGCCCAGGGAGGAGGCACAACTCTCATGTCATTCAGCCATGCTGGAATGATAATGATCCAAAGCTGTTGTTACAATAACAATAATGAAGAGAAATGGTTCTTTTCAAAGAAAAGCAGAAAGTGACAGGGAGAGATGTTTGATGAGACAATCAAGAGGCAAGAGGGGGAATAATAATTGCTTGCACAGTGTGAAGCTGTTGATACTGTGAAGGCAGAAGAATTATTAAGGATGGTTTAGGGGAGCTAGGCAGGAGAAATAGAAGAAACTAAGAAGAGAAAAAAAATTAGGCTGAATTAAGTAATTAACAGTTCTTAATAGAGAAGTCTATTAGATGGAGAAATGTTCTCCTAAGAGACATGGTTGTAAGGTTTTTAGTGCAGGCACCATGAGTGCTTATATGCTTGCATTGCACCTAACACAGTTGGGATCCTGATCCTTATTTGATCCTGTGGGTTCTATGGCAATAGAAATAACAAACAACAATAATTAGGTACCTTGGTACAGCCATAGGGGATATGCACTGAGGCTGAATTCTCCTCTTAGTTACACTCTATGGAGGTCAGCAGGATTCTTTGGATATGGACTGGTGGTGATAACAGGACAAGTTAGTCCGTTTCATCTGCAAAACTACAATATGTGTGATTTTTACTCCTAAACCTGCCTGCTTATTATTTGCTGTAGAGCCATGAAGGCTAGACATTTTCCAGCTACACAAGGGCGGATGCTTCATGCCCAAAGAGCTCATGTTGTAGGGCAGACTGAAAGATATGCATATCCAGGGACTGGAACAACAGCGGGTGTTTCTTCAGAGCAAGAAAATTTGCTAGAAGCTGCAGAGTAGAAATCTGCTCCTTCAGAACTGGTGTTTGGGGAGTGAGAGTGAAGTCTTTCCTCCCCCCTTCACTTGCATTTCAAGTAAGTTCTTTATCACTGTCTGATTCTTTCTCCAAGAGACAGGAGTGAATTTAGAGAGCAGATCCTGAGATAAATCACACCAGTCCTGCAGAAAGAAGGACACTGGAGAGCAGGCAGACAAGAGCCCCTGGCAGTGCTGTAGCTTAGGAGTGATAGTGGGGGCATTTCTGTAGGTTACATGGAGATGACAGCATTCACTGACAATAACATAGTACTTTCCTGTCTTCGCCTTGTTTTCCTCTGAGTGGACTGGTTTATTATTATTATTATCATTATTATTATTATTATTTTCACTACTATTTTAATGTCTGAAAGCTATGAAGAGCTGGAGCTTGTCAGAAAATTGAGCAATTGATGAGAAAGCAATTGTTGATAGTAGTCAAATTCTAATAATTTCCTGTCTTGCTTTGCTGGTACTGGGGTGTACTTTAGCAAAATGACATGACTGAAATAAGTGATGCATTTTCCATCAGCTTTATCCGTGACTCTTGTGCATCTGAGAAAGACCCAGCAGTGGGCTTGGCAGATAAAGTGGAAAGCAAGACAGGAACTACCATTATGAAATGCAAAAAGACAATTTGAATGTCAACAGCAGAGGCAGGAGATGTAAGCTTTAAAGAGCGCCAGTTTGAGAAAATGAGGGCACCACATTGTGTATCCCTGACTAACTACTCATGTTTCAAGCTTTAGAAGAATGCCACATTTGGATGCTTTTTCATTGCACATTTATTTTTATTATTTTAGACTACAGGACACCCCAAGCATCTTGTAGATTCTACTTAGGTCAGAAGAAAAATGGTGCCCAAAATTGTGAAGTTTGTGAACATCCAAACTTGCAAAAGTTTTCTCATTTTGATGGGACAAAACTCCACTATTTGGAAAGTCTAGCTGCAATACAATGTTCCATAATACCCTTCTCTTGCAAAACTTGCTTTAATGGGAAAATTGCTGTACAAAAAAAAAAAAAAAAAGAATTGTTATCTCACCTTTTTGGGGCTGTAAAATCAGGGAATGAAGAGATAAGTAACTTGCCTAGATTATAGGAGCTGTTGGACACTGATACCACTAGATTTCTCTGTTTTGGATAAATCACTGGAAAGTAAAGAAGAAATTGTGAGCAAGAAGTGGGGCTAAGGTTGATCACTACAGCCAACAAAGTTCTCTGCATCTCATTTATCTCAATGAATGTTGTGATACTGGAGAGATGAAATACACTTAGTGACCTACCTTGGGAGTAAGCAAATGTATGCAGTTCACTGATTAAACACAGTGGTTAACCGAAACCTATTGACTAGGAGGTATGCTCTGGCTCATGGGTTTCTGAATCAGTTGCCACATGACGACCAGTAAGTAGTTTATATAGGGTTTTTTTATTGCTGTTTACCTCTATGTCCCACAGGGACCCTTTCCACAAGGTGTTGCCACTTGGTAACTTTAAAGCTCTAATTTCTTTCCTGACACTAGCCCTGTGTTTCCATCATTTTCTCTCACTGCCTGAGCAAAACAGACACTGTAGAGTTATGATTCATCCACATTTGAGATGTCTGTTTTAGGATGAGGTGAATCATGCTTGTTTCTTTCCGTTGACTATAAAGGGAGACAAGGGTGACTAATCGAGACATAGATGTCTGTAGTGCAGACATCTAACACTAAGTGAGATGAAACCCACTTTCAGAGCCAGCTCGGGTCTGACAGGAACCGTGACAGCCAGATGGGTCCAGCAGAGCTGGCTCTGGCACAGAATGGCATAAAAACATATTGCTTTCAAGGCTATTTAAAGACCAGATAGCCACCTTCTTATGGTGCTCAGAGCCCAAGCCAATTAACATGGGGGACACAAGCTGGCCTCATGTAGAACTAAGGTACCTCTGCATGTGTCTCTTCAATTAAGTAGTTCCGGTGACTTTGGTACAGAGACAAGGCATAGTAACTTAGGTTTAACATGACCTTTGTGCTCAAGCATAGCATTGACCTTCCGTGCATGAGCTGGCTCCATGCAGACCTTCTGGATGTCTTCTTTCCATGTTTTGAAAGCAGTGTTGATGCTCTGCATTTCCACAGCGAAATGTATGCATTAGTCACATTTGCTTTCTGAAGCTGTAGAGTGCTGATGATATCGGATTCATGGCAACCAACTTAGATCTGGAGGCATTAAAAACATTAATGCCTCTTTTTTTCTGGTTTCTGTATTACGTATTACTTGAACTACCTGTCTCAATAGACAGGAGACAGAACCAAAATCTCCCCCATGTAGCTTGTTCTGAAAGATCTTGCTAGTCCAAAAATATGGCAAAAAGTAGCACAACTAATGTTTCACTTTTTACTGACAGTTTGGTATGACTTGGATGTTGAAAAGCCAAAGCTTACAAAGCTTAATTTTCTTAGGTATTTAGCTAGTAAACACTTTTGGAGGGGGTTGGTCAGTCAGGATGTATCTTGTTTTCTCCCCCTAATTTGTTACATTTGTGAACAAATTTGTGTTTTCAAAAAAAACCCCAAAAATTTAGATAAAATATTTTATTTCTATAGAAAGGTCTCTCTTAAAGTCATTTTTCACTGAAAGCAACATTTCAAAGGAAAATATACACAGAATAGATGTGTTGTTACATAGAGTTAAGTCTGAGCACAGGGAAAGATGAATGATTGCTTTTGTAGTATGAGAGGAAGAACTGAAAGACCAACAAGGGAGGCAGAATAGCAATCGATGGAAGAGATGACTAAGCCAGTTTTATTTCTAGCAATAGAGGTAGAGGGAAAAACAAAGACACATTTAGGAGGTATTAAACAGGCATAAGTGTGACAGGATTTGGAATCTGAATATGAAGCTCTTCCTCAGGAACAAACTGGCTTTTGAATTAAATCATCCATCAGCGCAGTGTCTTCAAAAGGAAATGAAGCAAGAGCTGCTTCATATGTGTCTTCCAACTAACAAAATTATAGAACATTACAATTTAGGAAGCAGATCATACACTGACAGATCAGTTATGAGGAGAGTTTCCAATAGCACTGACTATGGTCAAGGAAAGAATTAAAACATATGCTTAACTTCATCCATCCAGCATGGAAAGAGAGCTAAATAACCCTTAGTGTGATAGTAACTTAGTAGCCCCAAGTTTTAATGTATTTATTCTTGCCATCATGATGTTGAAAGTACTATTTATTATCCCTGATTTGCAGGAGGGAGTTTAAACACATTTAGAGTAGGTTTCTAATTCCCACAGAGTTCAGTTCCTTTGAGGATCTGGGGCTATAGATCTGCACAGTGCAATGAAGCACAGTACAGAGAGATCTGAATCACTGCCAGCTGAGCCTGCTTGTAAGCAGGGCTTATTAGCGTGGGCAGAGCACCATCCTAATGCTGTGATGTTGCTTCCAGCCCTGAAATAGAGCTCCTGCGTCATGCAGCACTGTTGTTTTTTTCCTTCTTGGGCACACCAGCTCAAAATAATGCTAGCTTGCTCCATTAAGCAGTGTAGATTTAGATATCTGCATTGGTCACCCATCAATTCCCCAGCATACAGCAAGACTGAATCCAGCTTTATGACTCTCACACTATTATCCTAATGGATGGGTTACTTGTCTTTAAGGATATGGATAAATAGTTCCTTTGGCTTCATCAGGGTTATCTATACATTAGTTTAGAGATAAGCACAGTCTCAAATGCTTCCTAGAACTGGGCCTCAGACTTCACCACAGACATGGATTCCTGGGAAACAGGAAAAAACACTGGCTACATTTCTAGATAAATGACATTCTCAATGTCACTAAAAAAAAAAAAAAAAAAAAAAAAAAAAAAAAAAAAAAAAAAAAAAAATCTGTTCTCCTTTATAACTTGTGAATAACTCCGGACAGGTATTCTACAAAACCATTTCAGCTGAGAACAGGACATTACAGAGTAGTCAAACTGTCAAACTTCACATTGCAGCCCTTGGTAATCAACAACTGACTTGAGCATTAGTGAACTAACTTTTTCATTAGGTAACAGCCAATAGATTGCTGCAGTCTTATATTGTCTCTGTGTTCCAATGTCCTAGTTTTCTCCAATTGCTAATTTAAAATGCTTTTCACTGTTGCAAAGAGTGTAGTTAACTGCTAAAGCACAATTTTATTGCCCTAAACCAGTAATATATTTGCATTCATTACTATGAGTCTTAAAACCTATTACGGATATAAAAGAGAGGATAACAACATGAAGGGTTTGAAGGGCAGTAGATAATAGTCTGAAAAGGGCTCTGAAATGCCTGAAGTATCAGACATAAAATAGGAATGATAAACAAGTTCATTATTTGTTAGCGATGGTTATGCTAGAGGGAACATTTTTTATATTATTTTTTTCCTTTTTAAAGTTTTATGGAGAATATATTTCAGTTCTAAGCTGGGCATAAATTAAACATGTTTTACCCAGCTGTTCAGTTAAGAAATAGCAAGAACTAATGAGCTGTATAGTGGTAAAGCTGTTAAGCCAAAGTGAAAGGACTCTGTAGGGCAATCTATGAAGTATAAAAGAGAGAAAAGTCCACTTTCCATAGCCATTTACTCCTTCTCACACATTTGGGTTGAGCTCAGCTCTATACCACCTTGACATATATGTGATCAGCAGAGACAATCCTACTTTGACTGTTTGGCAACCATAACGGAAAAATATGACTATAGTGTGAAGGGACATAGAGATCCCTTCAAGAAAAAGTACACTTTGAAATCTTTCATTCTGACAGGTTTTAGACCAGTTGTTCAGTGTCGGATTCTTTAGGTCCTGACAAACTATTATTCTTAAAGGCTTTGTTTACAGGTAGAGCTGCTCAGCTTCTGCAGAAGTCAAGCCAGAAAAGGTATCTGGACTATTGAGAAGCTTGTATTTAAAAACAGCATTAATCTGGGCATAGATTGGTGGTTTTCAGATTGTGTTTGAAACTGAATATAGACAGAGACTTCTCTTTCTCCCTTGAAAATTTTCTTCCTTAGAGGATTGATTAATTCATTTGGCTTAGCAGTTGCCACTCATGAAAGTCTGACATTTCCACACAGAGTATTCTAAACAGAAAACACAAACAGCAGTCTGCAGATACTTGCAGGGCTCAATAGACATCTTCATTGTCTTCTTTATTAATTCCAGTGTGAATTGTTGAATTCCGCTCTTTTTATTCTCTCTAGCAGTTGGGATTGAATAGCTATCTAGGATACTTCCTTCAACTATTGCTCAGTATTGCTTCTTAAATGGTTACAGCTTCAAAATCAATAGCTCATCCAATCCTTACATATTCCTTGGTTTTGAAACTATAAACACTCAATAAACCCTAGTGTTTCAGCTCCTCCTGGGAAAAAGTTGGAAAGACAAGTTTACCAGAACAGCTTTTCTTGTAGCTGTAGAGATGGGCAGACATCTTTTGATTGACTTATCTTGAGCTTATATGACAAAAGTTTCACCATTAGAAATCTAAATGGAAACAGATGCTTTATCAAGGGATTGCAGGAATGTACTCCACTTCTATTCCAGTCCTTGTATACAAAGAATAAACACACATTTTAGTACATGTCCAGGGTTTTTACATATCTGATTTAGCTCAGCATCTTTGATTAACCCCCAAAGTTTCCATGATGCCTAATAAAATGGAATCCCATCTGCCCATGATATTTCGGTCCAACTGGATCTTTTTCTTCATCATTGTCATCATTATCATGGTCATCATTATCATTATTATAACTGTTGCAGTTTTCATTGTCATTAAAACATCCTCATCCCAAATGAGAAAACCTATCAGCATGAAAGTCTTATTAAGAAAGGATGAATAAGTGCTTAGTCGGTGCCTAAATTTTGGACTCCCTTTATAGCTGACCTGGTTTATACATCCACTTCAGAATAAGATGAATCTTTACCTAGCAAGCTTGGAGACAGATCTCCACCACTGTAGAAGTTTCTTCCGGATGACAGGAATCCTACCCATCTATTCTAGGTGACAGTCTGTTTCCAAAGCAAACTCAGGCAGCTTTTTTAAATGCACCATACCACACACAGAAAGTTCTTTATAATGTTGTCAGGATGCAAAAATCTCTTCTACTCTTTCTGATTTCATTTAACCTCACCACACCACATATATTACTAGGCTGCCACTGACCGGCGCTGTGAACTTGTAGTTCTATGACCAGCAATGGTAATAGGATGCTATGAAGGATCATCCTCTTTTAAATAACCAGCCATAGAGTGAAGGTGATATAGAAATAAAAGGGAAGGGGAAAAATGAATAAAGGGAAGGGAGAAAAGGAAAAGAAGGAAAAGAAAAAGAAAAAGAAAAAGAAAAAGAAAAAGAAAAAGAA
>JANVCC010010235.1:2103508-2159032 GCA_025345505.1 Todiramphus chloris collaris
AATTTCCCAGGTACTTTCTATTCAGCTATGCTAAAGCCACTGTGCCCACCAATCTGCACTATATTTTGGAGACCTAACGGAATGTGTTGGCTTTATGAAAGTGCTGAGAACGTTGTCAAAAATTATTGACAGAACCAAAGAAATGTAATTAGATGCAGAAAGAATACAAACAAACCTATCGAAATTTCCCATAAAGATTAGTCAAAGTTTGTATCAATATAACATTGCAGTTGTTACAGCATTTCTATTTTGCTCATACCTCCCACTGATTTTTAATTTTACTGCTTTTTTTTTTTTTTAAACTGAAACTTATTTTTGTCTTTACATAAGGTGAAAAACGGAACCACTGTAGATGATGTGCATACTACAGTTGTGCAGGAGCAGAGATGACCTCTGGTAAATCCTTGGTTGAACTGTGTTAATAAGTATCATTGTAATAATGAGCAAGTTCAAATCATTATACAACTCCTTTAAAAGGACAAAGTGGAAGATTCAAACACCTCTAAGAAATCAGTCAGTCTCTCAACGCAAGGTATCAGGAGCTAAAATGTGTGGGATGTGGTCATGCTATGTAACATGGTAGGACTGAGGTTAACACAGTCATAGATGGATCACCCAGTCTGCAAATGGTGATTCCTCATAAATCATTATGAAAAATAGACTGACTGTACCAGTTCATAAATTCAAGGCAAGTGTCTATTTCCATGAGGCCGAAGCAGCCAGACAGCGTTAGGGATGCAAACATGCCACCACCACATGCAGTAGTTAATGTGTTAGCATTTTAACAAATTGAGCCACTTCACTGGCCTATTTATCAGTTCAAGATATTTAGAAATGTTGCTACCATATGTTGTCCATTGAAATGAATGCTAAACACTGAATTTATAAATGGTAATTTATGACTCATAAAAGTCTCTGCTATTAGAGTCATTCTGCCACTGTGAATGGAATTGATAGCAGTTTCTGCACTTCATGTTTTATATTTTCAGTCCCCTCATTTCAGGGATATTGTTGATATTAAAGCTTTAGTGCCTCATAGAGGATGTTATTTAAAAGACTGTGTGTATCAAAGAGAGGTTATTTTTGTGTGTTATCCACCCTGTAAATTGGTTTCAGCTTCTGAGTAAACTTTTAGGACTAAATCAAAGTGGACCTCTGGAGTATAAAAAGTGATCAAACAGTTTTCAATTAAAAAAAATTAAAATTAAAAAAAACCAAATAAGTAACCTAATGAGTTCCCTATTTCTCTTCTTCCCCTCCCCCCGCTCCCCGCACCCCATAGAGCCTTTTGACAATCTATATTTACCTCAGTACACAGAAGTTGAGCCTGAAGTTGCATCCTCGTAAATCCTTCTCATGACAAAATGCAAATGCTCCCGAAGATTTGCCTAAAGTGTTTTTCTGCTTCTTAGCTGTGGAATTGATTTTGGTCAAAATTCCTGACTGAATTCTTAAATTTGCTTTATGAAAATGTTACCTATGCACTTTTCAGTGAAAGTTACATCCTAATGATAAAGAACCTTACAGCAGGTCTTGTTGAAAGATGAATTTACCAGAAAGGGTCATTTTCAACATGATTGCAAGTTACAAGGTGACTTTTAGGACTAAATTTTCATAGAGATCCTTCGGAGTTCCACTTCAAGGTGGAAATAATCTTTAAGTTTTACACATCCAGAAGATTGGGAATTTAATTTCCCACCATGGAAAAGACCTTAACAGGTCAGTTCATCTTGTGTATATCAGACAGATCTTCACATGGCATAAGTTGCTCTCAAGAAAGAACTAAAGAAGGAGCCCTATGATCTAACTTAGACCAGATACTTGATTTTTAAGTAGCTCAAATTAGGTAGGTGGAATTTCAATCCCGGAAAACACTTCCATGTGTCTAATGCTTCTGTACAAATATCCAAAGGAAATTAGATCTGTGTCTAGAAGGACTGTCTCAAAATGTATCAAATATCTCCAAAGACATATACACATCTCACTACTTATTTTGAATATTTCCTCAAAATACAGGGATGATTTCTGTAATGTTGTCTGTGTTACCTAGACTGAGGAAATATGTGTCATTCTCATTATGTCACCAGTTGGACATGAGACATCCCTGAAGAAGACACACCACATTGCACTGATACAAATGGTTCTTATTTACTGATGTAAAGGATGTGTTTTGCACAGAAAACGGTCCCCAGTCTCCATGAAATTGTGCCTCTGATCAACCAATACCAGCAAAAAACATCCAACATTGTAGTAACATTATTCACACCTTGATATTGAATGTATGCTGGGGTTATCAACTATAAAAAAAACCCTTACCCCACTCTATTTGGTGCTTATCAGGCTGTGTTCAGGGTTGGTCCCTACTATACAAAAAAAAGATGTAGGCAGGCTGGAGACACTCCAGAGGAGGACCAAATGATGATCAAATGACAGGGAAGCTGCCATATAATGAAAGGCAGAGAGAATTGTGTTTGTTCAGTCTTGAGAAAAGACAGCTCAGGGGAGACCTCATCACCACATTCCAGTATTTAAAGGGTGGCTACAAAGATGACGGATACTCCCTTTTTACAAGTATCCACATGAAAAAGACAAGGGGTAACAGGTGCAAACTACTCCTGGTGAGATTCCAGTTGGACAAAAGGAGAAAATTTTTCACAATGAGAAAAATCAGCCGTTGGAATAATCTCCCCAGGGAACTGATGGATTCCCCAACAGTGGATACTTTTTTAAGATTTAGCTGGACAGGGTGCTGGGCCAGTTTGTCTAGATTGTGACTTTGCCAAGAAAGCTTGGACCAGGTGAGCCTTGATGTCCCTTCCACCCTGGTATTCTATCATTCTATGATTTGATACTCATGCATATATTAATTTCTTGTTTGTCTGGCTACCAGGCAGGCTGAGTTATGGTGGATAACAATAGTTTTGTCCTTTTGTGCCCTTTTTCAAATGTGGCCTGTGTGACTACAGGTAAGTAATTTGGTTCATCATATTTTAATCAATTGCAGAATAGAGATAGTCATTCATTCTTTTCTCAGAGATGGTGTGAAGAAAAATATCTCTACTTGAGTGTGACATACTCAAATACTGTGACTGTGATGGTCAAGGAGAAGGATGGGCAGAAAATCATTAAATATAAAGCGATCAGGATTTTTGGTCAGATATACACCTCAGCAAGAACCTAGATTTCAGTTTAAATATTTTGGTAATATTGTCTCAAAAATATCTGGCTCAGGATCTTGAAAACTCTTTCCATATTTAGAATAATTCCTTCAAGTAGCTTCTATTGTTAAAGAGAAATTAAAACCCATTTGATCTACTCTTAAGGGTTGCAAGTACATTGGATGTTGAAAAACAGTCTTCATTAAAAACAGGATGTGTATAACAGGTAAAAGGAAAAGCAGCTATTAAAAAGATGTTATCAGTGGCAATAATACTAAGAAATCACATTGCAATGCTTGCGCTGAAATGTCTCTGAAATAACTTCTACAAATATTAATTACACCTAAAAATTAGACCTCTCCTGTAATCCACAAAATATTTTAGCAGTGGAACAAAAAGAAACAAAATTACTTGCTCAAAGTGCTGACTTTCAGACTGCAAAATCCAGAGCAAAAGGCAAGGCTGGAGCTCTTTCTTGTCCAATTTTAACAAGCATTTTAGTGCATTATATGCCATACTTCTGGCTTGTGCTGTGAGTGTTATGGCTTTTACAGATGATGTGGAGTCCTGTGTGGTCAGCAGAGAAGTGAGAGTGTTGAAGGATTGGCATCATGCAGTTTTATTTCCTCTTTTTAAGCACTGTTGTTAATTGTTCCATGGAAATGCCAGTTTGGGGTTGTTTCTTCAGTTTTTCAGGAAACTTTTGCCACTTTATCCCTATTTGAAAATAAATGGCTTTTTGAGTTCTCAACTGGGGGAAAAAAAAAAAAAAAAAGCTGGGATTCCATTGAAATGTTTCCTTTAGAGTCTATGTTTTATTTATTCTTTTTATTCAAAACAACATCTGTTTGTTTGTTTGTTTTAATGCTTATGAAATGCCAAAACAATTCGTCTATTTATTTTGCAAAGGCTAAATTAAATCCAGACTTGAGAGCTTGACTTCCAGAAGTGTGGGTCACTTACTGCTCTGGCTAAAGTAAAAGTCACATTCATGAACTCAACACCTCTCACTCATGAAAGTGTTACTTAGAAATGTTTGATTTTTTTTTTAAAGCCTCAATTAAAATATTTGCATAAAAGGAATTAAAAAAAAAAAAAAAAAGTCACTTTTTAAAGAACAAGTTAGAAGTCTGGTCTGTTATGTATTGCTAAATTCAAGCATCAATCCTTTTCAGTCAGTGTGATTTTCATTCAAAATCAATAAAAATTAAAACCAACAGATGGCAGGTGTTAAATAATATTTTCTGGCAAAGGAATTGCTTTTCAGCTGAACAGAAAAATTGGAGACCTTATTTATATTGCTTCTAACTTGGACCTGCTCTTAGAGAGCTTCTGTGCTGCAATTGCCTTCTTCTGTGGTCCTTTCCAATTTGGAACTACCCATGTGTGTGAGGAGAAAAGGACATTATTGTACTGTTGAAATGGGGTAAAATACTGAAGCATAATAATTCCAATGTAATGTGGGATTTTTTATGTTCAATGTTTTATGCTCATTCTTCCAGTGATAATGCCACTATACAAAGAATAAATTAGATATTAGATTTTCAAAGTTAAATTCTGCTTCATTCTGAACAAGGTGACAAGGGACTGAACATACACAGTTTCCATACGCTGCAGTGATTTCTACTGTCTAATAAAGTCACTGGGGAGAAATGGGCATTTGAAAAGAATGATTAATTTGATCTATTTCCAGTGTCCAGAGAGGGTGAATTGAGCTTCACCCTAGCCTGCCTGTTCCTAAACTGAAAGCAAAGACAGACTAAGATGACTAACACAGGCATATAGATCTGGAGTTTAATCATTTTTCTTTTTTAACCTAAATCCCAGAAAAAAAACCCCACATTTCACATCCTTGATATTTCTCACAATAGCCATACATAACAGAAGCATCCATGGGAAGATGACAAAACCAGACTTTTTTTAGAACTAATTAAAAATCCATGAAAGCTAAATCAGACCTTGAAAGTGAATAAATTAATAAATAAATAGATTCTAATTAATTAGTAAATAATAAATATATAATCATGATTAAGAAAATAAATAATAATTAAAGGAGGAAAAAAAAAAAGAACTATAAAAGAAAATTATATGTCTGAAATACAAGTCTATATGAGTTTTCCTTAAAATACATCTCCTCGAAATATTATCTAGCTTCAGGGCATGAGTCATGGAAGAGTTAGAGATTTCCACTAGACTGATGTGGAAATGCTGCAGTCTGCTCAGAAAAGGTGGAACCCACCCAAACCTGTTCCATTTCCAGAATGGTATTGCCAACTCCACAGGGAACCTCTGCAATGCTGACAGATTTTAGGGTATGCACATAGGCTTATAAATATGGATTTACAAGTTTAATTTTAGGGACATATTTTGTTTCATCCTGTCTCTTAAAAACCTGCAGGATGCTGATATAGTATTGACATTGTTTCCATAACCAAGAGAATAAACTCTTTTTTTACCATTTATGTTAACAAGGATGCTTACAGAGATCCATAAATATTTTCGGCTGTTAATTCTAATTTCCCAATATAATTGTTCACTATAATAGTTTTATCAAATGTAAAGAAGGCATGGCAGCCAGAAAATGAAAGAGAACACAATGTTATAGCTTTTCAAGTAAATATTTCTCACTTTTGAAATAACTGAAATTACCAATTTTCAAAAGCTGAAACTGTGTTTCAATGTTGCACCAAACCTCTAAGGTATGAAGGCAAAGATCTGTCCCACCCTAATTTGTCTCTGAGGCAAACACTGACCTTCCAGAAGCTTATTTTATTCTCTTTGAAGCACCTCTTCCTAGTCATATGAATAGTCATTCTTGTCCACCAAGGTTTTATCTCTAACTGGAAACCAGAAACCAAAGGAAGGTCTTCAAGACTAGGGAAGCCCCTGCTGAGACTTTCCTCAACCTGTCAAACTCTGTAAGAAGTTTAGAAATTTCAGTGCTTGAAATTCTTGAGCTAGATATTTGTATTTAATAGTTTTTTTAAAAATATTTTTTTCCCCAGTACTTTGGGGACCCCTGTGTCCCCTTGAGCTGACATCAACTTGTAGCACCAACAGCATCCCATGGCATCCTAACTGTATGTTGTGTAAGGATTAAATCATTCTTGTTTCTTCAAAACCCACCCTCTGACAGCCTCCTTTGATACCCTTATTTCTTGCATTAGAAGATAAAGTCGAAGTCTTTCCTCACCATTTCTATGCCACTCGTAGCTTGTTCCCCTCATCTGCCATTTTTCAGATTGAAGTTTCCCATATATCTCAGTGACACCGTATGTGAAAACCATTTTCCACCTTCCACCCATCTGATCACTGTTCTCTGACCCTCCTTGACTGAGACACTGAGAATAATGAGATTTTGGGACATAGGAGCTATAATGTTAATCCAGCACAATTCCTGGGCATCTTGCTAGTTATGTCAAGCCCTGCTGATTTGTTCCTGACAGCTGACAGGACTTCACTGCAGATGTTCTCAGTTCAGGGACTGCTATTATACCCACTGGAAAATGATTTCACAGACAAATATGTCCCTGCATTAGAACTTTCTACCCCAAAGTCCCTTAATCTAATTTCCTTCTCTTCAATAAGAAAAACTGGGAAAGAAAAAGCAAACAGAACTTATAAAGTAAAATAGAAATTTCCTTCTTAGTTATAACCTTGTCTCTCCCTCACTGGGAGAATGAAAGGCTGAACTTTTTTTCCCATGAAAAGATGTGTGCTCTTTCTTAGGTTTTGAGACTGTATCAGACTGTCATAATTGTTTCCTCTGTCTTTTGTTTCTTTCTTTCTTGTCTAAAGAAAAATGGAATGTGTCTCAGACACAGTAGGATATCTCTTATTTGTTGTCTTTTGACTGCCAAATACAAGAACCAGAAACAGAGTAGTCTAATGTGGTATAGATGCATTGATATTATGAAGCTGTACACTAGCAGAAGGTTAGATATCATACCAATAAATGTAGAGATAAAAGAGTAATTAATTTTGGCTTAGAAAGGTAAAGTAACAGAGGAGGTCCCAAAAGCTACTGTTAAAAACTGCAATTTAAACATAAAATAGAGAGATTTACATAGGAATGAGTAATTTTCTTTGTGTACCTTGGCTCTCATTATACTTGTAAAGTCCATACACACTTGTAGGGATCAAATCACGGGTTCAGACATGTTGTAAAGGACTTCTGGAAGTCTCTAGTCCAAACCTCCTCTCAAAGCACAATTAGATGAAATTGCTCAGTGAGGCCAGTAGATATTTGAACATCTCCAGCAAAGTGTATTTCACCATCCCTCTAGACAATTGGCTAACTGCTTGACCACCCTCATCACCATCCAGCATTTTTTCCAAATACATAATCAAAATTTAACACATGCAGCTTGCATCTGCTACCCACCTCTCTACCCCAGTGCACCTTCAAGAAGTCTGACTCCACCTTTCCTACATTCTCCTATCAGGTAGTTGAAGCCAGCAGTAAGATCCACCTAGTCTTTTCTTAAAGCTAAATATTCCCAATTACCTACTTTCTTCCTACATCTCCTGAACTCTACTCCCCTAAACATCATCTGCTTACACAGCCCAGAGTGATGCTGACCACTTTCATGGCACGGGCACACTGGTGACTCTTGTTCAACCTCTTATCCATCAGACTCCCAGCTATTTTTCTGCAAATCTTCATTTTATTCAGTGAGAACTTCGTCCTGACAGCTAAAATAGATTGAAAAATAGCAGCTCTTTTTCTCCATAAACTGTAGAGGGAATATAGAGTGTTTAGCTCAAGTGTAGCTATCTACACTGAAGATGCCTAAACTTAGGTAAAAGGCATGTATCCATAGACTCTTCCAAATTCCTGCATTTGGTTGAAAAAAATTAAATTCTCTGGAAGAGATGTTAATATTGTTAGGTTAAAATTATGGAGAGTTATCATGGAGGGATTTCAAGGATCAAGACATAAAAGCATCGGGAAACATTACCCTCCTTCTTGGGCTTTTGCTTAAATTTATCTCTGGACATTAAAATCCTTTCTAGAAATTTAATACAGGGCTAAGATTCCAAGAAGAATATATTATCTTGCCTTCCATTTGATTCTTTTGTGATAGGCTTATAAATAAAACAAATTCCACTTAGAATATACATAGATTCTTTATAACTGATCTTTTTTTTCTTCTTAGGAGACAAACCTGCTTGTGTGATGCTGACATCAAAACTGAACAGTAAATTAAAAAGAAATAGAGAAAAATTATTTTCACTTTCTTTTAACTTTAATTCCCTCTCACCATTTCCCTGAATCTACTGCAAACTTTTTTTTTTCTTCCCAATTCCTGGCTCAGAACCAAAGAGGAGCACACTGAGGAAAGGCAGCCCTCTTCCTATTGAAAGCAGCTGGTTTAAGAACAGTCAGACCATTTGCAACCATAAACATCCACCCAATCCTTTTCTGAAGTTTATTTTCTTTTGTTCGAAATCACTCTATAATTTCATAATGGTATAGTGGTAATGGCAGAACAATAATCTTTTTACATATTCAGCAGGTTCCTACCTAGCAAAAAACATCTTACACATCAGTTAAAGCGATAGGCATATATTTTCAGAGAAAGAATTTTCCTCCATCTGTTCAGATGGTGCATTTTCCAACTAAACTATCACCAAGCTTGGTAGCTTAGGAAGAAAATAAAAGATGTCTTCAAAAAAAAAAAAAAAATAAAAAAAAATATCAGCATCACTTTGTGACTTAGCTGGAGAACAGATGACTCCTTGCTTCACGCAGAAGATCTATGTGGGATGTGACAGGTTTGCAACACAGTGGTCACTTCTTTGGTTTGGACTAAAGCACTCTTTTTTGCTTCTCAGTGTAGAACGAGGACAGAAGTTATAGAGCTCACCCTTCTTCACGATGAAATTAAAGGTTGTGGAAACATTTACAGAGCAGGGTCAGTAATGGAGACAGAGTAGAGCAAATGAAGTCTCAGTGGAAGTGTAAATCATTGTTACAGATATGTTTGTACCACCAACACTAGAGCCAGTCCTGGAGTCAGAGGTGCAGAGCAGACAAGCCAATCTAGAACTGTGTGGGCCAGTTCATGTCTACAGGACCTGATTGAAGCTATTGCTGCAGGAGGAAACATGGCAGCAGCATTCCAGTAAACCAGCTGGGAGGGGTTTGGTATTTACCAGACAGCTTTGCAGTCAGTTTAAGGGACACAATAGCACTAAGGAAAAGATAGATCTGAGTACAAAGTTCCAGACCTACAAATACAGCTAAACTCCATCCTGACCCAACTGTTTGGTATCAACAGGATTCCAGAAGCTGAGACAACTTTCTCTAGGAAAGCTATTTGAAAGTTTGATGTTCAAAATTAAGTTAAGTTACCCAAAACTTCTTTTAATAGAGCAGAATATGTCCAGAGAATTATTTGTCTTCTTTAAGGACAGACATCAAAGATGGGCCAAAGAATATGCCTTCTGGCATACTGACTCTCCTCGGCTGGATAAAAAGGGTCCAGCCCAGAAACTAGGTCTCATTGAAATCACTATATGAATATGAATTGGCATACAGCAGTCAAAAGTTTGTTTTCTCCCGGGCTTGCATGAATATTCTTTGAGTGTTCTTGGTCTGCATTGCTTAGACTTTGAGAGGGAACTGTTCTGTAAGGGCTGGATCCCCAAGTGTTTTGGCAAATTGTAGATAAGTGATCACTGATGGCTTGAATGCCTTGATCACCAAAGCCTATCCAGGAAGGAAGTAGGTGTTTCCTATTCAGAAAACCAGTTGAGATCCTACCCTTCAAAATTTGCCACCTTGTGGGAATCTTGACCTTGTTCACCCACCAAACTTAAACTCATATCTAGAGTGCCTCAAGCTTACTTTAAGTTATCCTCAGGAAATTAATTAAGGTTTGAGCAGGATACTAATACAAGGTATTCAGTGAAAGAGCGTCTTAAGCCAAGTAAGAATTACCTGCACTGACAGAGTAGTGTCCTTTCTGCTCCTCTAGTCCACCCAGGTCTGGCTAGGATCTATGGTTCATCATGTGAATCTATGTTTTGAGTGTACCTCTAGAAGCCTAATCTAATGAATTTGTATAGATGCCTCTGGCTGCCTATCTCTCAATTCCTTTGAAAGCTTGGTCCTAATACAGAGCCCCAAACTCTGAATAATACTTGATTTTCAAATCTCCTTTATTTCCAGCTACGTCCCCAGATTTTTTTTTTACTCTGTCTTGACTAACAAAATAACGTATTTGTGAAAGAAGTTCCAAAACAACTAGTCTGCTTTTCAGTTCATGGCATCTTTGATGTTAGCTCATCCTTTACAATTAATTGGCCTCCTTAAACCCTTCTTCATCTTTCAGTATGTCTCATACTTTTTAGTTTCCCACCCCTCCCAGTAAACTCTGCACCACCCCCCTATCCTGAAGCCCTCAAAGCTGAGAGGATAGCTTTAATTTCACTTTGCATTGCTTTTCTTTTGTAATAATAAACCACCCACAAAGACAGGCAAACTTTTGACTTGATTTAAAGCCAGCTCTCTGATGTGTCTCCAGCTTTGCCTTCTGACTTTCTGTCTGTGCAGATGTAAATTATTCAGTGAGGGGTGTTGTAGACATGCCTCCTTCATTAACGTCAGTGGGACATCTGAGGCTAAAGGAAAATCTACCCTCCCCACATCCATCTCATGTTGGAAATTTACACTTTATGACTGTCTAGTAGGACCATATATCACCACACTCTTCATAACTGTTATTCATTCTCCGGAAGGAAAAGAAAAAGTAAGGGGAAAAAAAAAAAAAAAAAAAAAAAAATCCCTGGTGTTATTTGCAATTAAAAAACCCTTTGCCAAAAAAAAAAAAAAAAAAAAAAGAAAAATAAAAGAAAAAAACCCCCACCATAAAAATAAAAAATTGCTTCTGCTAGTGTTTACCAGTCAGTACTGTTAAGATGTGAAAGGCAAAGAAGTACCCAAAAGTGGGTGTCATTTGTGATGTTGTAATTAATCACACATAATTGCTTACAGTCTGTGTAGTACCTACTAAGTGATTTTGTAAAACATGGTTAGACCACAGATGTGATCCAGTTGGTGCTTTGTACCCTTTCCTAGATTGCACCACTGAATGGATCGTCAGTTAAGACATGACAGCCCACCACCAGTATATCATGTGATCCATATCAAAGTATTATTTGGCCCATGGGCAGTATAGTATCATCATTGTTGCAAAGCACAGAATAATAAGGCAGAGACATATACTAACAGTTTGGGATAGCCAGATTCATCTGATTCATTTTAATGAACAACCAGGCCAGAAAAGCAAACCCGACCATCTGTGCTGCAAAGACACTGCATGCTGGAATTTTTTCCCCTTCATCGTCATATTGCTATATCAGCACATGTGCTAACTTCAAACCTTTCCCATAACACATGTGCTCCAATTGCAATCATTTGGATGCAATTTGTTTTATGATTCCATTTCCCCCCTGTAGATATGAGTGGAGTGGTTGCTGTTGCCGTTGGAAATGCTTTGACATCTCTGTCTCAATTTCTTAATGTTCTTCTACATGACCTTGTCCAATCAAATCTAACAGGTATTGGCACACGCGCTTCTGCCTTGATCTGAAAATAAGCACGATTAGGTGCTAGTCATTTGTGATTTGTAATTGATGGTGCTTAAAAAGTATCCATATTGCCTCCTAATCAGGTAAACAAACAGGCAGTGCCCTGTTGCAGAATGTGAGGGTGCAGGAAAAGGCATCTTACATGTTCTTTCATTGAATGTTAAACTACTAAACTTGAATTAAATCCAGGTGACCCACAGGCAAATACAAACAAATAGAAAAGATCCTGGTTGCATAAAGAAACCAGCACCAGTCTGAGAGTCAACAGTTCTTTCAGTCTTTCATTGCCTGGATTCATTTGCCCCAATTTAGGCCTTCAGTTCATCTTCCTGTTTACCCCTGGGCTTCCTTTGCAGCCATGAGGAGGGAGAGAGGGTTGATGTGCTCCATCAAAGATCTGACTCAGCCTTTGGAAATGCTGTTTTGTCTCTCTCTCTCTGTCTCTCTCCACTGCCCATGGAAAGAGCATGGGGTGACCAAGCTTCCTATCTAGTACCTTACATAAGACCTTTGTTTCTGCAGGATGTGTTCAGAAGACTTAATACCTAAACACAAATGTAACATCTAATGGAACCCCGTGGAGAAGTCACTCTACCTGTCAGTATGAGCAGAGCAACCTTTGGATCCAGACACGTTTTGGCCACATCAGTGAGTCCTTTTATCTGATAAAAACCTTCATTAATGAAGCTTCCCTGCTTTAGGGGCATAAATAAGTACTCATGTGTGGCTTTTCACTTGTCTGAGTGCATACACCAACTCAATTGGCACTAACTCAGAGATGTCTCGAATTGGTCTAGGCAAACATAACCCTACTATTAAAATTACTATTGGGTTAAAATGAGGCATGTGGGACGGTGATGGATGCACAGGTTCATGCTAATTGCTGTGTCTCCATTTTTCTTTGCTGAGACAGAGGCATTTGGAAGCTGGTATGTGTTCCATTAACAAACAAGGATGTTAGTGCCACCAGGTGAAAGGGTATCACAGGTATTAAATAGATGGACTGAGAGAATGCAGAAAGTTGTCTATAGTTGAATAATTTTGATTATTAGCTTTTCCAGTTGAAAGTGTCAGGATGCAAAGCCTGCATCTGGGTTTTACATGTACGAGTGGAGGGGAAAGAATAAACCTAGTTATTAGACAAAATCTGGTAATATTTAAAAATAATGGTAAAATAATGTCTTTGTGCTCCTTCTGTGGTGAGAGGATTAGTATATAACATAATTGCATGGGCATGGCAATGCTATGTGAGAAGTTTTAGGGAACATCCATCATGTAATGCATGTTTCCAGAAGTCTCCCCACATGTATTCTGACATGAATATTTGCACTTACTTACTTACTTATAGCCTCACTGCTTCTTGGGTAGAGCAGAGCTGTCCTCTGCACTTGTTGGATGCCAGTTTTGGTCTCGCATGCTTTCCAGAGAAGAATCTTTTTCTTCATTTCTGTATGTTCTTTTATTCTGATCCCTCTGGGATTTTAACTGATGAGTACTTGTTGATGGGTTTTGTTTTTACAGAAAAGTATTATTAAAATTGTTGTGGCTGACAGATGTTAAGGTTTAAAGAGATTGTAGCAATTTTCTAGTCTGTCCTCCTGTGTATCATCAGCCTACTAAGCTCTGTGTCTATTCTGTCACATACTTTTGGATAGTAGTATAGACAGACACACCTAAAATGAGTAATTCCAGGAGAGTCAGTTGTTCTCACAGCTGCAGCTAGGTGGAACTTCATGGGTAAAATCCCCATCATCTGCTCCAAAAAAAACCCGCATATTTGGATCAGCTGAAAACAAACATCTGAGTATAAAATTAGAATTCTCAAAGAAACCCACAGCATGTTATTTTATGGAGAGAGTTGAAACATTGAATTTCATCACATCACAGCAATTTAAATACCTGAAAGCAGATGCCTAAACCCATTTAAATATTTTGGAGTGTCTGACATAAATATGTCAGGCGCTCATGGGCCTGAAAGATTCACCCTGGAGACACTGAAGACCAGCAGGTTTGCAAAGTGACAGCTGGAATTTGGGTTTCCCAAATTTAAGCATCATAATCCCATACAGATTATCTCAATTCTTGGTTTCAGACTTGATTTATTTTTTCTTGTGAGTTTTTCTGTTTTGGGACACATATAAATAAAAATGATATAAAAAAAAAAAAGTAAAAGAATTCATCACATTTGACGTCACTAAAAAATTCTGTTCTACACAAAGGTATTTTGGGTGTTTAGCAGATAAACCATTCCCATCTCTTCCTGCCTTCTAAAATAAAACAAACTCAAAATTTTTAATTTATTTTCCCCTCCCCAAACATTTCTGCTTTACACAAATATTCCAAAACAGGTATTAACAAAGAACCCCAGTCAGGCCTGTTCATTTCTACATGGATTTACGGAGAGCTTAGCTGTGAAACTGTGGTCAGATGCCTAACATTTAGTCAGATAAATTAAGGTGAGATGAAAAACAGCCTTACAGGCAGGGTTGTCTTAGACTTCAGGGTTGCTTCATGCAGGATTTTCTGAAGGACATCTACAGTTCAGGGTAAATGGGATGTGGTGAGATTATCATCATTTCTGTGGTTTAGGAGAAAACTACCTAAGACCCTAGCCACTGTTTAACAAACTTGTGATGGAAGTGACACATTTACAGCAGCAGAACTCAGTTATTTAGCTGATTGTGTGGCTGATAAAAATTAATGAAAATACCCCAATAAGGATTTATATAGTTACAATATTATTAAAAGTTTATAACCACTTGTTAATTGGCATCGTTAATGGAAATTAATGTGGCTACATGCACTTAAGTATTTCACCCCATAATGAGGAAATGAACAGTAACATGAAATACTACTAATCATTAATATTGCATATATTTTCTAAGACAAATAATATATCCAAGGCTTTGCCAAGAGAAGAAAATCCAATTATCCATCCTGTGTGTAACCTGTAGAAGTAAAGAGTTAGCATTCTATCTAGGGATGTTGAATATAATGTTTAGTGATACAGATACATCAAAAAGAGATCCCATATCACAGAAAAGGCAGAAATAGTGCTGAACCTAAGGCAGAAGTTTCTAATCTATCTCCCTTTGTCATGTTGGACACATTAGTTGCTATCTCTCCGTACCTCAGATTCACATTTGGAAATACAGATCATATTATTTCTCTCACAGTGTGTGGTAAAAAAAATGTATACAGGAATGGGGGAGACACTGTCAGCAGGGCTGTGTAACTGCAAATGTAAGATGCATCAAAGAACCTACAGATCTTAGTAGGTAGATCCTACAACATCAGTGAAAGCTGGAGTCGTTTACCAGGTACCTGCTCTCTCTGGACAGTGCATTTGGATTAGCATCATAACAAAAGCATCCAACATCCAACAAGCATCCAAGGTTGAGAACTACCTTGTACAAACCATGAATGACAGGAATATATATGACAGATCTTATTCTTTTCTGAATCTTAGACATTTGGCTTAGCCTCTGGGATGTACCATAACACATCATGATTACAGTCACAAATCTCTCTGGAACATATTTATTTATGACCTTTTGTTTTGTTTTGTTTTGTTTTGTTTTGTTTTGTTTTGTTTTCTAAAAGGAATTAAGTGTCTTTTTTCAACATTCATATGAGAGTTTGGTGATTAGAACAAGCTTTAAAAAGTGAGTGGCCTGATTTTAATTTAGTCTTTTTCTGATGATTCAAATGTCAACTACAGCTTCCTGAGAAGGACTGCTAATAAATAGGATAAACATGAATTTTTTATCAGGTGGATGAGATAGAGAGTCAAGAGCAAGGACTACAGTCTAGTCTATCTAGCTGGAGAGCCTAGGACAGTGTTTTTTCCTTTTTCTTGGGTCCAAGTAATAAATCTTTAATTCTGTTCTATAAAATTAAAATGATTGCAGAGTAGTGAATTATTCTATTTCCTATTATGAACTGAGGAGGGCAGGAGCACTTTCCAGGTGCCCAGCTGAAGTGTTGTCATTTAGCAAAAAAAAAAATTTAAAGTCTTCAGGTGTAAGGAAGGAAAAGAGACTAAATTCCTGCAGGGAGGAATTGAACATAACTTTCCCAGTCCTGGAGGGCTGCTATAACCACAGAGTTACTGTTATAAAGACAGATTCTATCATTACTTTTTCAATCTCATTCTCTGGAGGGAAGCTAGATGAAAGACTTAGAGAATGTAACTTGGATTCACTGTATGTACTCGTCTGAAATGCAGCCATGAGAGCCAGGGTTTTTATCTTGTTCTTATTTATTTTGTTCTGGATTGTGAATCCAACCACAGGTTAAACAGCTTTTACCAGTTTTGTCTCAGGGTGATGTAATGAGAATTAATTGCTATTTGTTGATTACTGCATGAACTTTAATATAAATTCCATTGAATACAAGAAGTCTGTTATTGATGTAAGTTGTTTGGCCATTCCTGGTCATTGTATCGAGTAAGCTGGAATTTAACTCCTATGGGAGTTAATTTACCTTTTCACTATCCCATGTACCCTGTACACACAGAAAAACATCTAACCAGGCACCACTTTTTCATGTGATTTCTGCTTTTAAAATTGGTTGTGAATTTATGCACAAAATTGCTGCAGTTTCCTTATAAGCTGGAGACATACCTTGCGATAAAGCTTATCACAGTGCAACCCTGCATTCTTCACTGACTCTTCATTACGTCTCCTTTTCCACTCCATTTAAAGACAAAGTTTAAAGTATGGTTTCAGAGATATATAGCACCTTTTGCCTTTCCCTCATCATATATAAGTAAATTAACCCAATGAAAGGAATTAATTTACCCTGACTGTTATATGCTATGAAACGATTAATTTTTCTATCTGTCCTCCTCTGGCTTTGTATCCTAAGTTTTGACCTTCTTCATGATGACTCATCCTGGTAGAATATTTTCCCAAGGGATGTTTGTCTAGAAGGTAAATGATTTTATTTCAAATCTCAGTTAGAAAGTCACCTTTTGTCTGTTTACATTGCTTTGGAGTGGTATATTCATTTTTGTGTTCAAAAACCTTTTTCAGCATCCATTTCATTATCTGGATTACCAAAACAAGCTGACTTGAAATGTAACTTTAATTACATGTAATTTTGAACATCTACCTTGCAGATGTTCCCATCTAAGCTGTTATTAAAGTTTCTTTTTAAAGACGATAGAAAGAAAAAAGCAGTTTTAGAGAGAGATTAATCTCATCTTGGGTTAGATAGTTTAATGTAGGGCAGAACAGTCCTGCTCTAAAACATCTCTTTCTTTTCATAGACCATAGAGAGCCAGTGATGAGTATCTTGGATGGAGACATCTGTATTGTAACTGTGTAATGTTAAGGAAGATGAATCCCATCCAGAAATGAGAAGTAATGGTAGCATATCTAAGACCACAAGAATATGTTTCCTCTCTGTGCTCTTCCAGTCAGAGGGGAATACAGTGGAGCTGGCCACACATCACAAATAAGATAAAAGGCACAGTCAAAGTGAATAGATTAGCGCAAAACCATATGTAGAACTGCACAAAGCTGCTGACAAATAATGTTGAACTTCTAACAAACATTGAAAACCAAAGCCTATTCAAATAAACATTTCAAGAATGGGGGTGGGGAGGTGGAGGAGACGAGGAAGACAAGTGACATTCATTTAGTAAATTGTTCAGTGAGAAGGAAGTGTAATCTCAGGCCTATAGCTCATCCCTTGAGGTTGTTAAGTGTTCTCCTGCATTCAGCAGAATGGGAAAGGTTTATACCACCCTTCCCAACAAAGCGATATTTGGGTTGCCTTCACTCCAATCTACTTAACATCCTCATTTATATTCTACCTTTATGACTTTGATTAAAATCAGGATCCTTTTCCACAGTTCCGCTAAATGCCACCATTCTACTGTCCATCATTAAATGGCTTTCTTCTCTTTCTCCTTCTCTCTTCCTTTCTTTTCTGCTCCACTCTGCATCTCCCAGATGTATTTGCATTTCTGTGGAAAATACAGTGATTCTTTTCACTTGGTTTGCTCCAGCATGACACGAACTATTTAATTGTAAATTATTAAGTCATCTGTACTTTCCTGAAGTGATTCACAGACGAATGACAGGAAATTATTCCTAGTGGAATGACAGGATATGATATGATGAAATCGCGATTCACATGTAAATGGGATGTCTGCTGATAGAAATCTGAAGTCCACTGAGAATTCACAAAAAGAAAATGCTGCAAGGTTTATCCATCGGGCAGATTATTTATTAATGGATAGCCCCTATATTAAGTCTGTCCACTCTTAGTTGTTAAAACCCCAGGGGGATTTGTTTTGTTTTGTTTTGTTACACAAACAGCAACATTTCCAGTTTTCCTCTATACAGTTTCCCCCTAAGTATATAATTTGTCAATCACACATGTACATACATATATATATAGGTATATATATAATATATATATATATATATAAAGTCTGACCACTAGCTGGCATAATTCACTGTAGCTCTACTGCTCAAATGGAATTGTGCCAGTTTACCCATGCTGATGTTCTGTAGACCACAGATTAAAGTGTACACAGCTACACAGAAATTGTCATGCTCCTTTATTTTTGTTCCTTCTACAAAGCTGTCTGCACAAATTATCTCTTTGACTTCCTCTGATTTACTTTAAAAGTGTTAACATTAATTTTAAATGCAAATTGCAATAATTAAATTTGACCTTATACACTATCAGATGTGATGGGAATTTCCCTTCCTGATTTTTTTATCTTAAATTGGAAAGGAACCAGATCAAACAAGCAGGGAATTTCAAAGTCAAAACAAATACCATTCATGGCTAGGGACTCTGCTACAATAACAAAAAAGAAAACATATGTATGCATGTATGTATGTGTGTGTGTATAATATAGATGTTAACCACAAACTATCCAAAATCTTTAAAATTCTACGTAAAACTGGCAGTAGCTCATCTTTTGTTGTTAAGGAGATAAAAAACCCAAACCAAAACAAACCACAATCAAAGTGACCCATATAGAGGTTTTTTTTTTTTTTCTTTAATAATGGATACTTTCAGATACCTCCTAAGGTCCTATTCCTCCTGTCATGTTTAAAGGGTTTATTGTTTCCAGAAAAGCTTTTGCTGCTCCCTCTGGAGACTGAGCTGATCTAAGGTAATATTAATTCTGTGCCTCTCTCTTGTCGGAACTCGACTTCAAACAGAATAAATGAGATGAGAGCTGAAAGAGAGGTTATGCAAGCTGTCATCCTCCATTGTGTTGGAGGCATCAATGACTCTCAGAACAAATTAGGTGTCACTCTACTAAATCGCAGTCAGAAAGGCAAATCAGTTTATAGAAGACTTATTTGGTCTCCTGGAAAGCTCTTGCATTCAGAGCACAGTTAATCTTCCTTTTCTTTTGGTAATTTTAAAAATCCTCGTTTTTTATTTCTTTTTAAACAAAGATGAAGCAGAATTTCCTGCTGATGACTCATAACATTCCCCATACAATTCACACTGATTAGTTCAGTCTAATTTCTTTCTCTCCAAAAGGGGAAAAAAAAAACAGAAAAAAAAAAAAAAGTCCCACAGAGGTTTGTTTCACTCCTAAAAAGAAAAGAGAAATGACTACATATGTTTTATTAGACTTCCTAATTTTTGGGATTGTGGCTTGGGAAAGAGATAAAAAGAGTATGTGAAGTAAAAAGGATATTTATGAAGCTTGTCAAGTGTGAATACTTCCAATTTTGCAAATCTTACTGATTCTATTCATTCTTTATTAAGTGACTCTCAGTGTACAGAAAAGAAACCAACATTAACTAACTACTTGGTTAATAGTTCACCTCTGACACTTGATTTAACACACACCCTCCACCTCAGTAAAAAAAAGCTAATGGATTTTTGCATTCTAGGCTGCACAAAGAACGTTTTTTCTTTTACAACTGAGTGATGTGCAATCAGGTTTTCAATGAGAAAGTCAACCTCCTTCACTTCTTGAAAGAAGAAAATTGACATACTTTAACAAGATCAGGACAAAAGACAGAATACACCTCACATAAACTGAGGTACCTATTCTAACTGAAGATTATGCCCACACAAGCAAGGACAACCAACGTGTAATAACTGGGGCCAATTATGAGATTTGCTTCAGAAGTACACTCAGACAAAAATGAATGTAGATATACCAGTAGTTGCTCATAAATTACATTCTAAGAGGTAAGCACAGATGCCCAAAACTAAAGTTCATCATTGTTATAAAAGCTGTAGCTTGGGAACCCAGTACTAAGTTTCCACAGACAAATCACATCTGATTTCCTGAATTCTATAGAAATTTCTATACTTCACTGGGGTTAGAGTGCTTAGGTTCCTTATAGAAGACTTTGAGAGGGTTAAATGTCTAAAACAAGGTTCAGAGAAGCCACCAGGTTTACATAGGAGTCTCCTAAACTTTCTAGTGAAAAATGAAGAGGAAAAATCAGAAATTAGGCCCCACTGTCAATAGTTATCTAAACACTTAACCTTCTTCTTGAGCTGAACACCTAAAAGAAGTCAACTCTGATAGAAAGGAATCAGAGATACTCCTTCTCCTTTGCAAGTGACAGAAAAATAGTCTGTGCACTCAGATGAGTGGGGAGATACATTATTGAAAGCTCAGCCTGCCTTCTTTGATGCAAGAATTTAAAATCATTTTTTTAAGCAAAGTGCTGACACCACAGACACATTGGGTTTTTGAAAACTAGACTTTCTGAATCAGTGCTGTTGACATTTTTCTGCTTCAGGAGATAAGCAGTGTACTTTTGAACCTTCTCAGGCACAGGAGGGAGATGAACTCAGATCCCCCACATGCTGGAAGGTAGATCTAAGACTTGATTAGTCATAAAAACACAGTTAATTCCCTTCATTCCATCTTTAAAAACTAAAGATTTTTGCCTGAGCTTGCTTGTTTGTTTTCATAAAGAAGAGACAGAGGGATTATGATTGAAGATCAAAACTGGAAGTAAATTCCTCTTTCTGGGCAAAGTCAAGATGGTAAAACCCTGAAATGAGAGGGATATACCTCATCACTTCCTACAGATTGCTCTCAATAATTTACCAATTGTCCTTCCACGTACAAAACCCATCCTGCAGATGCTACCACAGTGACCAGGAACCAGAAAAATAATCTCTGTGTTAATGAATGGTATGGAGTCAAAGCATCATTGTATGCGAAGTCACAGTCCCAGGGAAGATCAGAGGAAGTCACTCACTGTCTTAACACGCGTGGAATGTAAAATGCTTCTGTAAAATAAGATGTCCAAGATAAAAGGATGAAATAGGATCAGTCTGAGTGCCAGCACTCTGCTACTCGATTGATAATATCTCCCATTTTTCTCACACATTGAGAAGACTCCTGAGCAGAGATGTTTGATCATAACAAAACATTTTCTATGAACATTCCCTCCAAGCAATAAACACATTTGATTTGACTGTGCTCACACATCACTTATACTCTCTCTTGATATTATGGCAAATTAGTTAACTGGAAAGATTATTTCCAGAATCAGCTCATTTTTAAGCTCATATTGCAAACTATTTGAAAAAGAAGTTTCATATTCATTATGGGGAGTATCCACAGTGTAGGAGACTTGCTTTTATGAGCTTGATTTGCAGAATAAAGTGGTGTGAGGAGCTTTCAGATAGTGCAGCTGCAAAGAAGCTCAGTCAGAAGCTGTCAACCAGAAGACAATGACAGGCCTGAAACAGTGGGACATAGGCCCCATCGCCCTTATTTACACTAGGTTCCACAATCCAGCTCCTTTGTGTCATCAAAGTCAGGACCATCACTCTTTGATTTCTGAGCCTCATCCAGATATTTTACATAGAAATATGGACAGCAGGTATCTGAGAAATGCAAGGAACAAGCTCGGAAAATGTCCTGTTAAGCAAATGCATGATGTGGGACCTCAGGACACAATGTAAAGTTATCTCCCATAGCTAGTGGTCGCCACAATATCAGCACTCACAGCATGAACATTTGAAGTGACCATGCTGCACAGATGGAAAGGGCACCCTTTCTATCTGAAAGGGCCAAAATCCAGGTTGCTCTTTTGTCAAAGATGGGCTGTTTTCTCACGTGCTGCTGTTTCTAGAGGTACTAGTGATGTCCTCATAAAGGGAAATGGTGTAAAATCTTTGTTTGTAGTACCTTCATCCTTAACTACTCAAAGACAAAAATGACACAGTCCCTTAATAAGTATAAATCTGAAAATTTCTGACATGCTGAACTATATACACAACTGTAAACATGTGTCTTTCTCAGATGTTTCCAAAGTCTGGGCCTATCAAAGAGATTTCTAGAGCTGTTAAAATATAATAAATCAATAAAATGGCTTAGAGAAAGGGATGGAAACACACTGTATTTACCACACAAATTTGTATTCAAAGCAGTGAGAAAAACTGAGCACACTGATGATTAACCACACTTATGGTTTCACTTTTTTGATGTGCTCATGGAGCACATCAAACATGGGCTGAAAATTGGTGAAAGACGGGAAACAAAGGGAAGGAATAAATAGTCAGTGGCACAAGGTGAACAGTGGGATGCCTTGCTTCATTGTTCTGCATTAGATCTTGTGTTTGAAATCTGTATTAATGATCTTGAAAGAGGGTAATACTGAGGTTAGCAAAACTTGCAGATGACACAAAGTTATTTAGCTAGCACAGACCAGAGTGATCCGTGAGAAACTTCAAAGAGACTTAGCTAAACCATGTGAGGACTAAAGTGAGGGCAAATGAAGTTCAGTGCCAATAAATGCAAAGTAAGGCATACTGAGGGGAAAAAAATAAATTAAACTGCTTGTACATTGGACAGGGGTCTACATACACTGTCTCAATCCAGGAAAGGGATCTGGGTATCAATGAAGACAGATTTCTATACCATATGCAGCTGCAGTTTTAAGAAAAAAAATTCAAACAAGATGTGAGAGTTCATAAGAACTGAGATGGGGATTGATGCAGTAAATACTAGACAGCCAATCTATAAATCAAAATGTGGTCTCATCTGGAAAATTTAGTGAAGTACTATTACACTACCATAAAAACAAAATAAGAAAAAAGTAAGCAAAAAAAAGTTCATCAAAATTAGGAAGGTCTCAGCTGTGGCAAATGAAAGTGATACATACTTTTTTTTTTTTTGGGGGGGGGGGGGGGGGAAGTGTCATGTAAAAAGATTGAACAGAATGGGAATAGTTACCTTAGAAAGGAGAGGGAGAAAAGGACATAATGAAAGGATGAAAATAAATTACTTACAGAAGATAGATTAGGTGCTTCTCTTCTCCTCATCTTGTGGCAGGTGAGGAGGATGTGCAGTAAAATTAAGGAGGGTAGCAAGTTTAAATCAGATAAAAGGCAACTGCTCTTTTTTCCTGCAATGAGTGATTAACCAAGGGAACCTTCTGACATGAAGTGAAAACTAAAGGACACTTCAAATAAACATTTAAACAGATAACATGAACGGCTGAAGTTGAACTAAAAAAAGCCAAATATTTGTTGGGAATTGTTTGAAAGCTCTTTTTTTAAAGACAGAGTTCTTGAACTTTCCTTTAAAGAGCTCTCCTTGGCCTGTGCCCAAATGCCATAACCTTTGTAGGAAAAAGACCCTGAGAACCTAGTTGCTCATGTTGGGTTTAGTCCACATAATCTAATTCCTGTATTAAAGAGTGCTGTACGCTGGGCACCAGTGTTCCTGTTCAGCACACAGAATATTATTAATCTATGCACCAAATATTTTTTTGCAGACACTCAGCAGCCTGGACTGACATGTACCTGGAAAGAAGTGTATGTACAGGTAAATGTTCTCATGAACTGCAGTTCAGACACTGATTTTGCAGTATGAACTCTACAGTTTCTTGGCATAGGCATGGTCATTTATTAGGAATAATAAGGATCTATGTGATGTCCTGTGTTTACTGTCCTAAATTCTTTTAGACATGGTTCTGGCAAGTCATGGAGGCAAGACACTGGGCTACACGAATTAAAGATCTGACCCAGCATGACAACTTGTTCTTTCCTTTAAACTATGTACAGAAGCAGGCTGTCTATATGAACACATCCTGTTATTACTTGTTCTCCTCTTCTCCTGGACTTCTTGCTTCACCAAATCATCAATATCTTTCAGACTGCAGGTTTGCAAAGTGGAGCTGTGATGAATGCCTTTGTGTTTGTAGGCTGTCAAACACAACACAGCTCCCACTTCATTGAAGCCTTAGGTTACACTAGTCAGAAAATTGTGAGACATCAAAAACTTGGAGCAATATCAGTCAATCCCAGAGAAGGAGCAAAGGAGATATATTCTTGCCTTCAAATCATGAATGCCAACCCAGAGTACCCCACCATGTGACAACATGAATGGTCACTCAAATATCTGCTGTCTGGCTGCTCTCTGAGACTCCTCTTTAGTCATTAAAATGGAAATGGCATCTGACAGCCATGAACATCTTTTCACTTCTAGCTTCCTCAGTTATCTCCTCCTTTCCACTGCCCTCCCACTCTCTGTGTGGTGAGAGAAATATGTTTTCAGAACTGTCATTTTAAGCAATAAATACTTGAACCATCAATAACTGTGTGCACTTTGCCCCAGTTGAATGAAAACCTTCTTTGTGAACACAGAAGGAAATGATACGCATTTAAGTAGAAAGAAGCTACCTGAATGTACTTACTTCAGCTAACTATTTCTGTATTATGATAGCCTGTATCCAGCAGATCAAAGAAACCTAGCAGTGTTGTTTTTTCACACTGTGAGAAGCATAAACATCATTTAAATGCCCCCTCAAAATATTTGTGCATCAAAAATCCATTGAAGGCTCAGTCTATTCTCAAGCTGGCTTTCAGCCAACATTGTTATGTTATTGCTGCATCATGATGAAAATAGCAGACAAAAAACAGCAAAGAAGGTAAGCGTTTAAAAACAAAGCTAAACAACAACAAAACCCCCACCCAATTTAAGTATTTAAAATTTCAATAACAGTAGAACTCACTGATAATTGTTCACTTATTGATTTAGTGCTACAAAATGGTATGTTAAATACTTCCTAGAATTCTGTTTGCAGGGTTTCTCTAACCTTCAGACTTATGTTTTTTATTTTGTTCTGTAAGATATATACAGCGCATGGATGAATTTGTCAGTTGATGAAAGTAGTATAGCTTCACTGAATCTGACAATTAGCTCTTTCATATTTAAGGTCAAGTATGTAAGCACAGTAAAAGTGAGTTATTCTTAGTATCTACTGAGCTTTTTGAATGACAAATAGTGAGGTATCTTGTGTCAAGACATCAATGTCTTCATGAGCTCATGTCTGAGAAAGCTATTGAGTTTCTACTTAGAGGCTCAAGTAGATAGAGACCCTAGGTAAATTATTCCAATACTTTATTGTCCCTAACTAATCTTATAATAAAAAAAAAATTCTTGTGGTAAACGGAGAAGACTTTTAACAGGAAGTAAAGAGGGAATCCATGTCACTGAATGTGACATAACCTAGCTAAAATATTAACACGTCCTTTGGTCTTCTGGGTACCCAACTCTGGATATCTGTGATCCAGTGTACCTACCTAACATGATTGCCCATATCCCCTGCACAGCAGTATGAAGACTGACATCTCTGAATAATAAGCAAAGTGCACACCTGTCTATCTTTCTCTTTGCATGCAGAGACACCACAGAAACCCTCAAAACCAGTCATGTCATCCTCCCAGGAAGCAGCAAATGCAGCTTCTAGGCTACATTGAACTTGCACTGACTCAGAAACCTCTTTCATCACAAAGACACTGGAAATCCCTGTCCACCGTGTTGAATCTGAGCCACTGTGCGTCTAGAACTGCAGAAACCTACAGAAGGACAGCCAAGAAAAAGGCTGGCTGCCACTTCACAGTTAAAGTATTCATCTGGGAAAGGGTAAAGCAGAATTTCAGTTTCAACTCTATAAAAGTAATATCTGTATTTTCTTTTCAACCTTTACTTAATAATATATATACATGGGTTTATCACTATGGCATATGTCTATGCACATGCATAAGTGTAACTCCTGAAGCAAGAAATTACATTCAGAATTCACTCGGCCTCAGCCAGACCATCAGTCTAGGATCAAATCCAACATGAATGGCAGATAGCCCACCACCATCAGAGAACGGCTGGTGGGAGGCAGTCATTTATTTCTCCAGGACAGACCCTTATGATAGTATATAGAGAAATATATAAGGAAATGTAATTTTAGCCTGAGTTGGAAAATACCTAATTAATGGGTTTATATGCCTGTAAGTTTTGGTACTACTGAAAAATATATGAAGTGGTTTAGATTTATGTGGATCAGATTTTATTTAGACTTTGACAGATCGTCTCTTTGGAATTCCTTTCTTAGTTCTTCAGTGCATCTTCTGCTGTGGTGATTTCCATACTTACATCTCCATTTTGTGCAAGGATGGTGCCTGGGAAAGCTCTGTGATTTCTACTTCAGGAGAGAAGTACATGGGATCTGTGCCGACAAAAGCCGTTTGGTGAACACTTAGAACAGGGCTGCTCGAACCACTTCGCTCTGCCCTTTAGCACTTCCAAGATCAGATCTTTGGCTCCCTCACAAATTCATGTGGAATTAATTGTTGGAGATCAATTCCCTGGTCTTTATGTCTTTCAGGATAGTCTGGGCTGTCATTTTAGGCCTATGAGCTATATTTCTGCTTGGTGGATAGCTCCACATTGCCAACTGAAAACCATCCAGAAGACAGCTATAGCAGATGTGCACTGTTACTGAAGTAGTCCAGATATTGGCTTGATAATTCTAAGAATTCATTTCTATCCATCAGAAAATACCCACTTAATTTTCATAGATATTAAGGATCTAAGCTATTTTTTACTGTGATGAAAGATACATTCCAGCACCTTTCCAAGACAGCAAAGCCAAGATTCATCTCACTTAATATTCCTACTGCTGGTGCATCCTGAGCTAGGAACCTAATCTCTTCTTTTCCTTTGTTTTTGCTCCTAAACCCTCCTTTCCTTCTTTAATGCATATGAGAGAAAAAGACTTCCATGCAATCATTCAGACCTTAGGTTTTATGATTCACCCACTGGAACTGCTGGTAAGGAGGCTTACAGTGCAACTGGGTTCCTAATGTGGGTGGTTTTATTTAAGAGACTAAACACAAAATAGCTGAAGTCACAAACAGACAGGGAGGCCCATTTCTTTTCTTTATTAGACCTCAGATATGGCATGAATCAAAGCAGAAGGTGTCAGAGCACCAGTGTGATAGCATCTGATATACTGTGCTTTGGGCACCCTCATATTCAGGACAGTTGCTTAGCAACTGGGATACAGGCTGAGGATGCAGAGTCTGGGATCTTTTCTTTGCCCAACATGATTAGTGTGACTTGGATAAATTACTTCACCTTTATGTATTCTTCTTTCCCTGTATACATTTATTTATTTTATCTCTCACCAAATGCTTCAGCAACTCCTTTGGAGATATCACAGCCTTCAAATAGTGAAAATGTTCTTCTATGAAGCTTCAGATCCTGGACAAGGGACTCTGGTGTCATCTTCTCTCAGTACCTGTTTCTCACAGGTAACCACCTTCTCCTTAACTACATTCATCAATGACACAAAAGAACCGCCATATTCACTACTTACGAATAGAGGCATTTCAGTGGGGAAGTGTTTTTCCTCTGTGTATGTAAATTTCTGAACATAAATTGTTTTCAAAAATCTAAGCTGGCATTTGGCAGGATGTCAGTAGACATTATAAAATAACACTATCCAACTAGACATATTAGGAGAACAGAATCTGTAAAACAGCATACTTTTGGCTCTGTTACATATTCATACTACTATTACTACTTACCACCACCAGCAAATAAAGACAGGTGGAAGGACAGTGGGGCTAACATTAGACCGTCGTGAGGGCATTCTTTGCTTTACTGATGGTTCATAACCACTCAGCAGACAGTGAGCTGTGAGGTTTTGTCATCTAAGTTAGGAGCGATGGCTGATCAGCAGATGAATGAAGAGTTGGCTCCAAAGTCTGTAACCCTTTGATTTCATGGCTGTTTTCTGCATCCTGATCTCACTGCAGCTGCCACCTCAGAAAACAGGGTGAGAGTAATTGTGTTGGCTTGCCTCCAAAGCCTGGAGGAGTAGTCACTTGCTACTCTCCCAGATTATCTGCCAGGCAAACAGAAAGGTTAATGATGTAGAGCTTGATTACTCTGGTAGAAAGAAAGCAATCAGCTTGATCCAAAAATCTTTATTGTGTATGTAGGGGAGATACATTAAAAGGGCTTGAAACTGAAATCCATTGTCTTCCCTCCATCTTTGAACATGGGAGTATTTGCCTTCTGGCAGGTGTGGTCTGGTAAGTAATAGCTTTTTGCTGAGCATACATATTTTTGCCTGAAGCTTGTCCTTTAATTTTTAGTCATTTACAATGGTTTTGCTGTCAGGAAAGCCAGTCTTCTTCAAGACCTGTCAACAGAAGAAACATTTGAACATATTTGTCCCTTGAACAAATTGAATACCATTAATTGACATATGTACATATAAATACATGCTTTTATATAAAAATACACATTTATGCATGTGTGAGACAGAATGTGTATGCGTGTGTGTATACACATATATGTATATGCCATAAGAACATTTCTGATGTTCATCTTTGAGATAAATACAAACCAGGCCTATCAAGTCAAATATAACAACACCTCTAACAACTCCACAGCATAAAAAGAAGAGAAGCAGACAAAACAAAAGCAACTGAAAGCCACTGGCTGAACAAATAAACAACAAAACCAAAATCACTGCGTAAGGAAGATAAAAAAGTTTATCATGGCTAAAGATGATAGAGCTTATAAGAGTGTTCATAAAGGTGTTTACAAAGGTTGGTGTTCTGTTTTTTAACAAGTCTGCTTTGTGGAAATATTTAATATCAAAACAAAAAAAAAGTAAACAAGAAACTTTATGAACCCATGAAAATAGAAATACTCCAGGATTTGGTTAAAAACAAGAATATTCTTGTCCAGGACTGAAATACTGAAGCCAAAGCCCAATGTATTTCTCTCCATAGCGGTTCATGGACTTTGTTATTCAGAAGTACTTATCTTGCTTTCCTCCTTGTGGGTTTGATTCTTTGGCTGACCTGTATCTCTCATGACATGATGAAGAATCCCTTTGTTCACCACACTTCTTTCACTAAACAGCAGTTTCCAGAAAATGTGAACTTTCCATAAGCCAGAAAATGATGTTCTGATTGGCTCTAGATTTTACCTATTTTTTGGTCAAGGACCTGTTGGTAAAGAAGTACATAATTTGTTATCTTTTTTCTGTTGACTCATTATTCTGAGTCTAACACTTACTGTGGTTTGCAGCTGCCTTTAAATGAATTTGTCTAAGAAGTTTCCATTTTGCCTTTTTGTATTATTCAAAGTTCTAAAGAAAACCTAATATAGTTAACTTGAAACTCTAAACTTCAACTAAGCTGTGGTGCTTTTTTTTTTTTTTTTGGTTGTTTGTAGGGGTTTTGGATGTTTTTTTTTTGTTCTCACTTGTATTTAACTCTTTGCTGTTAACTAGATTCTAGTTAAATAATTACATTTATTAATTTTTACTTGCATTTATACTTCTGGTTTAGATGTCAGTTTAGCCCAGGCCAAAGGTATCCGTACTGTGTTCCTTGACATACCTTCAGGTCTGAACCCTGGGGACACATAATGGTCATGTTCCAGCCTCAGGCCAGGTATAATCTGCTGTGCTGATGATCTGTTGTGTTGGTTGTCTTTCTCTCCTTGTATCTAAAGATACAAGATGATGAATATCTGCATGAGTGTTCCATTAAAAAAGAACCAATTAAAAAGGAACCACAACATAAGTCAAATCAATGATATTTTCCTTAACGGGGAAGAGTACGGTGCTGCTTACTGTAACTGAGAAAGGGATGTTTTTTTTTTTTACCTTATGGTAAAGGCCTAAAGATGAAAATAATGTTTGCTCTCTTCATAAGGAAGTGAGATGCAAGTGGGACAGCTGTGAGAGAGAAATGAATCCAGGACAAATGTCTCAAAGCAGCTATAGAAAAATCTCTTCAAAAACACAGAAAATGTTCTGAAAAGCTGAAGGGACAGGAAAGATGCCACCAAAGTTGCCTAGAAGTCAAGAGCTGCCAAGTCAAGGCAGGCTTTAAAAAAATAAAAAGTCAGGAACTGTCATACTTCCTAAATATCTACTTAGGCCCAGGGGCACAACAAAAGATATCTGCTACAGCAGCATGACAATTGGTAAATTCTTGTTCTCATGCTACATGCCAAACTCCTTTCTGTTTCTTCTCTAATTCATGCGTCAGCGTGGGGAGGTAAGTAATCCAGACATTCATGGGACTTTTCTGTTAAAACATCAGTTGGGAGACAACCCTCAGCAACTGATGGAAAGACGAATGTATAAGAAAATCTCAAAATACAGAGTAGAGAAATAAAGGAACTAGGGTCTGAGAGAAAAAGGTAGCAGAGAGTGGGTGAAAAAAATGAGGCCAGTTTTCCAAAACATGTGAGTTTAGTAATTATCCCTAGAGCTATAGCTTGAAAGCAGAGACCAAAGAGGAGTATCATGTCATCTGAAATCAATGTAATCCTATCGTTTTGAATAAATAAGGTTTTGAGGTTCTGCAAAACAGAAACTCAATGGAAAAAACATTCATGGCTGCAGTTTTGAAACACAGAAACATATGATGAAACACAGATGATGAAGTGTGATGTGCATTGTGGGAGTAAAGCAGTGGGCATGTGTGCCTGACAAGCTTATCCTTTTATTTAACTGACAATAAACATGTTCTGCTTGATTTCCAGAAGCCACCTAAGACTATACATGGGCTTTCTGAATTGCTTACAGGGCACTGAGGAAATACAGAGGAAAGGAAAAAGGGTGTTACTTTGCTTAATCAATGACAGTAGGAATTCCCTCTGCTCATGTACCTGCAAGTCCTTCTGCACATAGCAGCCATCATATCTCTGGAATAAAATACATCAATTTTCAAGACATTGTGGCTCACTATTTGCTGCTGAAAACCTTCCTGGTAGTCCAGGTGTGTCAGGATTTCAGATCACCCATGCTTTCAGCAGGTGCTGTGCTGTGGACGGAAGGGCTGTGAACCGCTGACAAAGAAACTGCTGTGAGCACACGATGCTACTCAGGGACCTTCCTCTGCATGAGAAATCCTCCAGGGGCTGAATTCAGCAGTTTCACATGTGTTTTGTGTCTCTGAAGTGTCTTTCTTCTGCTTTCATGTAAGGCATACCTGTCTCCAGGGAGTAAGTCTCCCTTAACGAAGGGGAGGATTTTGGTATTCTTATTCATTCGCTATCTTTGTTTTACCCCTGCTAATTACCCCTGGAACTAAACTGAACAGAACATTAAACCACTTGTCTTTACAGGAGAAGGGATTTGAGTGAATTAACCTGCCAGAAAGACATCGGCAAGGTACATTCCCTTATGGGGAACATCTTCACTACTCCTTTGAATGAAGGTGAATAGAAAAGATCACCAAAATGATCGCTTTTTACATTTCAGTTTCCATTTGTAACATTGGAAAGGACTGGGGCAGGCTAATTTAGGTCTTAAATTCAAATGTTACAAAAATAACCTTTTCAAAACTTGACATTAGTATGAATCTCTTTTTTTCTCATTTTCATTCTCTCATCTTTAAAGGTGACAAATTTGATGCAGTATTTATTACTCCATGTGGCAATATGGCATGCTTGACAATAATGCCTTAAAACAGGGAAAAGAAATGAAAGTACATTTTACGTGTACAGAATGGATGCTTGGATAGAGGCCTTCAGGACTTCTGTTCCACTGAGCCTGCTTCTTCTCTTATTTGTCTTTCCTTCATAAGTTTATCAGTGTGTCACTACATATATGTTTAAATGTGCTCACAGCCTCCAGACATTACCCTACACCTAATAACCCCCAAGCAAATACATTGCATGGTTAATTCAAAGCAAGAAAGACAGCCTTCCTTCATTTGAAGTGGTATAAAAAGCTCCTGTAGAATTAAAAGGATATGATATTTCACTCCAGATGTTCACAGTTCTTTCAGTTATAGTAATGCTATTAGTAGCAAGTGTAACATTCACATATTAAAACCTTTATTTAATAAGAAAATGTTCACATGATTGGCATCAGATAACAAGAGCAAAATAAACATAACAAAACTGGTAAAAGATTTAAAGGCCTTTCACACAGAACCTTTATCAATAGTTCTGTTTCTTACAAAAGAGGTTTGAGGTTAGCTTCATAGCTTCACTAGGTTACCCAATCAGCCCCACTGTTTCAAGCGAAGGATGTTATTGCAAAGAACAGCAATGATTACTCTTGTTTTTCAGACCTTTTTTTTTTTTCCCTTGCTTAGAGTGTCAGCAGCCTAGAATTAAAACTCTCACTTACAGATCACTGTTCTATTTTATATCAAATAATCCATTAAACCCATCTTATTGTTGTTTCTGTTGCTTAGGATGAAGTGATACCCTGAATGGCAGAGATCATATTCAATGTTTATAGTGCAGATCGGTAGAGCAGGGTGCCAAACAGCCACAAAACTTTTCCCATTGCAAATCAGGAGTGAGCCAGCATACAAACCAGGTGAATGAAAAAAGAGTGGTTATACCTATTTGCCTGAATCAAGCATCAGAGCAGTCAGGGAGATACCTACATCAAAGAAAGCCAGACATTTGTCCAGGAAATCTTTTCACTGCACTAATGCATTACAGATGAGCAAATCTATTTCCAATAGCTCTATGATTTTGATATTTTTTCATCTGATGCTGGGGAATTTGTGAATTTGTGATGAATGTGCTGATAAATCATTAACAGTTTTATAAAAAAATGCAACTGTTGACTGAAAAAATGGCCTGCTAGCTGCTAGTCACAGAAGCCATCTAGATTTCCAACCAGTGTACTAAAACTTGAGCAGAACAGAATGAGTGTGAGTGAGTGAGTGAAGAGGCCTGTTTTGCTTATTTGTAGGTTTCTAGTTTGTGTGCTATGAATTGTACCATTCATACCTATTATGATCCTTAAGCACTTGAAGTCAACATCTGCTAATATCTTTCCGAAGTTTTTAAGCCAACCATTCTGCTACTGTTTTGTCTGGCAATTTTCTTGTTCTTGATCAGGAATTCCAGATTTGATCTCTCATACCGAAAATGTCTTTGAAAACACTTCACTGCAAGGAAAAAAAAAAAAGTATAAAGGAATGTTGGCCTTCAGCCAATAGGCAGTTTCATAATACACCTCTATAATTTTAAAGTAAAGAAGTAGCTGGCCATATTGCTCATTACATATAGAGAAACCCAACTCCTACAGCAGTAAGACAGAATTCCTGTTTGTCCTCCATAACAAGATTAGGAGGCTTATAAAAGAGTAATTGCATCACTATAAAGCATTTTAGGTTTTCATCTCATGAATTCCACTGCTGGAATCATAAAGAAACATACACTCTGTGTGTGCTTATGTGTGTGCTGTTCGTGTTCTCTTGGGGTGTTTTTTGGGGATCTTTTTTTTGTGAGGTGTGCAGCTTAGGTGATGAGACGGGTATGTGCCAAGTTTAGTACATGTAGCAAGTGTTTCTCTCTGAAGTCTGAGACCATGTGAGTCATCATAATGCCTTCAGGTTGTAAGTAACATCAATGATGAAAACATTAAACCACAAAAATAAGTTACCCTTATAATGGTTCGTTTACCCTGGAGAAAAACAAGTAGCTAGATGAAATCTCTTTTAATAAATAGGAAGAATTATCATGGACAATTCACTGCATCTGGCAGACATTTGCAGACTATCTCCTAGAGGATTATTAGGCCTACATCTTTATGAATGCTTGTATATATTTATTATTCTTTTATTTACAGCCATGCTGTAATTCACATAGATTCAAGGCAGGGAGGTTTGTGAACCAAAAATCTTGATGTTTAACCACAGACCGACAGAGGTTAGAGGAAGGAGAGTAAAAAGAGGTAATACAAATGAAGACCAATCAGTTCATGATAAATGACACACTAACACTTCAGCATTATTTTCTACAGGAAATTAGACCTTATCAATAATTGAACTTTGAAAGTTTGGTTGCTCTGTATATTACTAGTAATACCTCTGAGCCATCCCGAACAGCCAGTTCAGAAGGCTTGCCTTTTTTTGAAGCTAAGGACATGTTGGCTGGAACTGGATCACTTTACTGCCAAGAAAGTGATCAAGAATGCAGGAAGGATTGAGGCCTGGCAAGTACTGACGTGGGTGACAGCAAGGGGGAAGGAAATCTTGGGATTCAGCAGGAAACACATTTATGGGGAATTTACACATCTAACCTGGGACTGGAAATTGTGCTCCAAGAGACAATTGCTTAGATGTAGCACTACTGAGCTTTGCCACTCAGAAACTCCTTTGGGCACATGCAACTTAAGATCATTTAACAGCAAGTGCTGAAATAGCAGAGGATTTAGGTTTTCTTTCCCCAACAGGGAAGCTGAGCTACAGAAATAGAAATACTTTGTTGTCTTGTCAACAGTGGATAAAATAACATTTCAAGTGCAATGAGAAATATTGTAAACAAACTGCAATTTGTACGCCATACTGTAAGATGAAAGTCAGTTTAGCTGCTTAATAATCTCATTCTAAAAATCCATCATGAAAGACAAGTGACTATAGCTCTCATAAACAAACAAAATGCAGTTTTTAAGGCTGCATTGGCAACTTCAGCTACAGTATTCAGGAATTTCATTCCTTCTGAGTATCAGTGTGATGTATGTCACATCCATAACAAATGTAATGCACATTATTAGATAAAATGTTAAAAAGCTGGTGACTGGTAAGCATCATTTCTGACCATCCTTTCCTCTAGTGAATATTCATTGGTCAGTTTCTTACATGAATCATCCCAAAAATGTGTCTTGGATGGAAACATAAAAGAAGGTAACAGCTTTGTGAGTCAGTTCAGAAAGAGAGTTTGGCATTTAAGCCTTCATGGAGGACATAGGACATCTATGTGAGTGGATGATCTATGGGAAAAAAGAATCTCTTAGCAGAAAAAATGAAGGGCAGAGTTGAGGACAATTTTGTGAGGAGAGCAAGCTTTCACGGAAGGATTCTATGGGCAATGATTTTTTTGTCAGCTTGATGTTCAAGACTGAATGCAATCATATGATATACGACCATAACTTGTACAATACTTAGGAAACCAATCAAAGCAATCTCTGCATTAAAATTAGATATTTTAAGTAACTTGGAGAAAACTTCCTTGAAAGGAAAATAAAAAGGGGGGGGGTTGGAGAAATTGTAGAAATTTTGGTAAAAATTATATGTGTTTATAATTCTGTGAAGTAAGGAGACAGCAACTGTAGCAGATTTGGCAAAACATTACATAATCTGCTTCTTTTAGTACATAGACACAGAGTAAGGCAGAGATGTGAAGCATACCAATTTTAGTATGTCTTTACACCTGGTCCTTTGTGGCATTCTCACAAGCAAATAAGAATATTTGAAATACAGTTTAGGTCCACAGCTGTTCTTAAAAACCCATATTCTTATGTACATTTACCAGTAGGTTAGTGCCAGACTGTGAAGATACTGCATCTAGGGGTCTAATTGGAATGTCTTCCAAGACAGTATTAAATTTTATCATGAATTGTATCAGTGATGAATGCCTCTATAAGTGGTACCAAGAAGCTCTGTGGAACAGCATAAAATAATCTGTATCATGGAATGAGAATTCAAGCTGACTTTGAGAAGGTGGAAAAGTGATCTGAACTTAGAAAATATTACTGATATGGAAAAGGCAGGGAAACTTTTTGTTTTTCAGCTTGAGGAAGAGAAAGAAGATTTTTTTTTTCCAATAGGAAAAAGAAATACCATAATTTTGGCTGTGCAGCCTTTTAAAGAAGGTAAAAATTTTTCTTACTTGGAGCAAAAACAAAAAGGAAAAAATAATGAAAATTTCACTTCACCTTTTTCTTTAGGATACACAGGAACAGGTTACAGGCTACAGGATGTTGCTATGTCTGAGGTTTTAGATGTTCTTCACATCATGCAAAGCAAAAGCCCTTCAGAGATACATATTTGATCTTCTTACTTTGTTGGAAGACAGAATAAATTGGTCTCTTTTGGTATCTTCAAGGTCCTTGTTCTTGTGACGTTGCACTTTTATGTAGAGTTTAACAGGTCACCTTGTACAGCCTGGAGAAAACATGATGAGATTTCTGTGGCTGTAAGCAATGGAGAAACATCAAAGATAAAGAGATCCTGAATCTAGTAAGAGGCTGTCTTGTCCAACTCGGTGGACAACGAGGGAGGTGAATCTTTGTGATCCTCCGAAAGAGGCTGTCCCTGCACGGCAGGGTGGCTGGGGCGGCAGAGTCACGACAATGACTCTGAGGAACAATAACAAAACAGTTTATTAGTTCTCCCCAACAGAACAATCAACAAACAGTACGGATAACAGTGTTAATCTTTGTAGGCGATTATTTTATGGCGTGATGAAATTTTGAGGAAGGGGAAGAAAGAGTTATTACAAAAGAGGAAAAGAGAGGGGGAGTGAATAAGAGAGAGATAAAAAGAAAAGGTTCTCACCATCCATGGATCCAGCTACGTCTCACTGGATCAGTCCAAGTCTTCAGTTCTTTGGTGGTGGGTGCATCACGATAAATATTTTTCTGTCCCTTTATACCCTTGAGATATCTGGGTGGCATTCCCAATTTCCGCAGGAAGTGGCATTGATTTGCATGAACTCCATGAGCTAGAAGTAGTGTGGCACCTGCCATCCACCTCCTCCATGGTGCAGTCAGCAGCAGCACTAAATTAAAGAAAAGAAAGAGTCCCACCTTATGCAGAACCTTTGTCTTCCTTTTGTTAAAGCATATCTGCAAGGAGCCAAAGGAGGGGAGCACAGAGACATTAAAAGCAATAAATACCAATCCCTTCCAGACGGGTCTTTCCAGACCTTATCACCACACAAGGTCTGAGCACACAATAGTCAGGCGTGAATCAAACACTGGGGGTGTCATTTCTTTTGCCTTCTTGTCCTAGGGGGGTGATATGAACATAGCATACAGAAGGAGAGAGGAGAAGACACAGAACAAAGCAAACGGCTAGTCATACATTTTACACTGGCTATTCCTGTAGACAGGAATATGAATCCCACCACCAAAATTAATCCAATGTGCATCAACCATTTTCCCCACCCCATGAGTCCCAAAGATTTCAGTATAGATACAATCCATGATCCTGGAGCAAGTCCGTTAAACCAGTCCTTTGGTTGTGAGGATTCAGCAGTCTGGTCTGCGACTTCTTTCATCTTAGCTCGGGCCTCATCAGTAGAGGTGGTGGCATTGTGTATAGTGAGGCAACATTCCCCATCTGCGAGATTTAACATCCCACATACTCCATGTTCCTTTAAGAGCAGCATGTCCAAAGCCAATCTGTTCTGTAGGCTCATTTTGGATGCTGTTTGGACCTGCGAATGTAATTCTCCAAAAGCCTGCCCAGTCCAGTTACTTAACATGTGCAATTGCCAAATAATAGTCTCTAATACAAACTGGTGTCTTTTTAAAGTAACATATGGGGTAAATGTTTTCGAACATCAAGGAGATTGTTTGTCCAGTGGTATAATAATTGGGTATTCTAACTCCATGTATTGACAAAATGCAACCTCGAGACAGGATTCCAGATTTTAAATGAGAGTTTGGTCCTTTTATTCAAGAATGGGAAAAAATGGTGACTTTAGGACACTCCATGGTACAGGCTGTCTCGGCCCATGAAGTAGCATCTTTAATTTCAATGGAGAGTTTTTTCCAAATGGTGTAGCTAGATGTTCTGATCAGTGGAGAACATCTCCATTGGACCTGTCTGGTATTACAGGCTCTGTCAAGACCTGTCATAGAGGGGGCATTTGTCATATTAAAGAAAAATGACAAATTTACAGGTGACATAAAAAAAGCAACTGAGCCTCTCTTCAGCAGCCTGGGGTAAAGAGATACATAACCCTTGATCTTGATGCCCTCAGAAGTCTCATAAAGACCTGTATCATTTTCCAGGCAAGGTCTGGGGTCCCATCTCCTTGGCCCCCGGTAATAAAGGCAATGAGAAGGGTCTCTCAAAACAACAATGATATGTACATCGCAACTTAAAACTATTTCCTAAACCGGTAGATAAAAATTACTAATCAACAGATATAGTTAATCTTGAATAATTATCACACAAATTATGTCTTTGTATCGAAGGTTGATCTCCTTTCCCCTTGACTGGTGAAGTTCGGCGATCTCCTCTCCCTGTAAAAGAAAGAAAAACTCCATCCCTTTATAGAACTGGTCTTAGAAAGAAAGAACAATCCATCGGGTATTAATTCAGTGTTCCTTGTCATGGGCATCAGTGGCTACCCAGGCATACATATTCAGGGAAGTTTTCAATGTCAGGGGAACCTATCCCACTTTAGGAAGTTTGACCAAGACAGGCTGTCCTGGATGGTGTAGCACCTTGTCAGAGACTTCAGCTGTCCCTTTTGGAATGGAAATAAGGGAAAGAGCTTGAAGGCAAAAAGCACTCAGCCAGGGGCATCCCTTTATCCCCCATCAGTCATTCACCTGGGTAACTGCATCCCAGAGCCAATCTGACCATCCTGGATCATGAGGTTTCAGAAATCTCTTTAAAAGACCATTTGTTCATTCTACTATCCCATTTGCCTGTGGGTAATATGGGGTATGGAACACCCATTTAATTCCTTCAGACTTTGCCCAATCCTGAACTATAGATGCCGTGAAATGTCTTCTATTGTCTGTCTGAACTGAGCACCGTTTTGGGAAATAGCTAAACCACATTTGCAGTCTCTTTATTCTGTTTTCTCCAGCGGCATGGGATACTGATTCAGCTTGAGTAAGTCCTGATATCACTTCCACCCTCACGAGTACATATTGCTTTCCCTCTGATTTTCGAAAAGGCCCAATACAGTCAAATTGCCAGGTTTCCCATAGGATCTTACTGGTCCTTAAAAGGAGGGGGGGGGTCTTTCAGAGGATTGTTTCCTAGGGGTACCCAACACTGTTCACAGGCTGAAATAACTGTGTTACAGATCTCGGTAGACAGGCCACCCCCTAGTACTTGCTTCCTTAAAAAGATCTTTAATTCCTGAATGACCACATTTCATGTAGAGCCATTCAAGCAGGGAATCCCATTTCTCTTCCTGCCCTTCAGCAGCTAGACTAGCCAAATGAGTCAGTGAGTTAACTCGATTATTCCATGTGAGCTGGGTGTTTACCATCCTGATGGGCAGGTACCCATCTCACTAATATGGTCTTTTGTTTTGCTGTTTTCAAAATCTCCTCACATTTTTCCCATTGCCATATGGCACTCTATTCACCTCCCAGTTATTTTGCTCCCAAAAGGGAAGCCACTCTGTACACCTTTAAAAACTGCATAAGAGTCATTATAGATATATATTGTCTCTTCTGTTGCTGATTCTCCAGACAGTGCAGACTGCTACCAATTCGCCCACTTGGGCACTTCCCTCACCCTCTGTTATAATGCGGTCCTCAGAGTTCACGTGTAAAGCCACTGCATGATATTTCCACACCTTCTCTTCCCTTTTGGAATAGGTAACCAAGCATTCTTGAGGTGGGATTCAAAAGTGGGAGCAGGTTTAATGGGAGACCGGAGTGGTCCCAAATCAGACTGTTCATTGGGATAGCCTTGAATGGGCAGGATTTGAGGGGACCCTTCTTCTACCTGACATAGGTGGCAGAAGTGATCCAGCTGGGAATACCATTTCCTAACTGTATCCCGCTGTGCTATTCCCTGAGGAGGGGGAGTTCCAGTAAGCACTGGCTTTAGGACTTTAAACGGTCCCCTTTAGATGACTGGCTGCTTGCTAGTGATCCCCTCTGCCTCTTGTAGTGCAAGGTTAACAACAAAAAGGCCTTTCTCCCAGGAAGAATACTGTTTCTCTGCACCCTTGAAACTACAAGAGATAAAATCTATAAGGCGAGTTGGTCCCTTGTTGGCCACATGTGCGTAGTTAACCCGTGAGTGGCAAAACCCCACTCAATGTCCAAGGGGTCAGGAGGATGAATGGGCCTTAGAGCCTGATGAACGCCTGCTTCAAAGACCAGTAGCTAGTCTGTAAAGCATCTGTGCACCGGTGTTGACTAAAAAATGTGACAGGAGTTTTTTAAGGGGGCCTAAGGGAAAGGTGATTAGTAAGTCACCCCTGGAGCTTTCTGCGAGCCTTCTAAAATGAACCCACTGCCCATCCCCCCGGCTCACTTCCCGGGGACAGGGCCAGCAGCCTCCTGGATCAGCACCATCGTCTATTCCCTCCCGCGGGGCTGCTGACGGGGTGACTGTCCTTGCAGCAGGGGGGGAGAGAGTCGGTGCGCTTTCTTCCCTTCCCACAGCCTTATCTGGGCCTTTCCACAGCTTCACTGATAGCTGCAAATTAGGAGAGGGAAGGCCATCCATCAACTCTCTGGGTATCCCTTTGCTTAAACCATGTTTCCACAGCTCATTTCCGGTCATTCCTGACCCGGGACACTTTGCTGAGGGTCTAGGGAATCTATTGTCCAGTGCAGCCCTCCTAACGGCAGTTTTTCCCCTGTGTTCCCCGCCTGAAATCCCCAGGCGGCGGCTGTAGCTGCTCCGCTCCTGAGCGACCTCCCCCCAGGGGCGAGCAGTTCCCGCCTGGGCGGGCCCCGCCTGCCCCCCTCCCGAGCCCAAAGCCGTTCGCAAACGATCATGAACTGTTCCTTCCAGAGACATCGCTGCCCTCAGGCGATCCTGGAGCTGAACGGCATAAAGTTTCAAAGGCTCGGGGAGGCTTTTTACCAGCGGAGTCATGCGATCAGGGTTAGCTTTTAACAGCATTGGGGAGGGCTGGTGTGGAATCAGCCGCCGTTCATGCATTAACTGAAGGCAAGCCGCTTTCTGCACACTCTCGGTTAATTGCTTTAATCCCGAAGTGGGGATTGCCACTGGATCCCCCCTTTCCAGGGGGTCCAGCCCTCCAGCCCAAAATGCCGCTCGCTGTCAGAGACCAGGATCTCCGCTTATAATCCACAGTCAGGAACACACCAGGACCCCAATATCCTCGCGTTTCGTCCTCATGGAGTTTTATCCTGTCTCTCCCGGTGAGACACTCTCCACACATTCTCAGTCTCAGACACCCTAGGGAGCCGGCTATGTTTTTCTTGTAATTTTGCTAGTTCAGTTACACCATAGGGTAATTCCTTTAGTCACAACTTCTGGCCCATCCTCATTGCTCCCGCCATACAGGAACTCGGTTTTAATGAGCGGCCGAAGTTGAGGAGCAGTATTATCCCTATGCTTGAGCTTAGCTTCCTCCATTCCAGCCCAAGGGTAACGGCAAGCCACGTCCCGAGCCACTAAGTCCTGCTCCTTGGCCATGTTACTGCATCCACGCTCACTCTCGAGGCGCAACTCTCGCTCCGGAACGAAAGCGCCACGCAAGTGGCCCCGCACCCAGCTCGGCTTGCAAATTCTTAGCCAACTCCTCTAATGCCTTATTCAAATCTCGCTCCGTTTGCTCCACTACACATTTTATCTTTCTGCATTGCCTAAACCGACACGAACTACACCTCACTGCAGGGAGGTGAATCTTTGTGATCTTTGGAGAGTGAGTAAGAGAGAGATAAAAAGGGTCTCACCACCCGTGGATCCAGCGACGTCTCACTGGATCAGTCCAAGTCTTCAGTTCTTCAGTGGTGGGTGCACCACGATCAATATTTTTCTGTCCCTTGAGGTATCTGGGTGGCATTCCCAATTTCCGCAGGAAGTGGCGTTGATTTGCTTGAGCTCCATGAGCTAGCAGTAGTGTGGTCCCTGCCATCCACCTCCCCATTGGCGCAGTCAGCAGCAGCACTAAAGAAAAGACAGAGTCCCACCTATGCAGAACCTTTGTCTTCCTTTTATTAAGGCATATCTGCAAGGAGCCAAAGGGGGTGGGGGGGCGGGCACAGAGACATTGGGAGCAATCAACACCTCTCCCTTCCAGACAGGTCTTTCCAGACCTTATCACCACACAAGGTCTGAGGCACACAATAGCCAGGCTCTTACAGAGGCGTAGTCATATTGGGAAGGAGGTGAAAAGGTGACATGAACGTCCACGGAAGATGTCTCTTTTTGCCATTACATGTTTAATGCATTATGCTGGTGAAGCTACACAAATTTGCAACGGCATTTTTTTTTGTTGTTTGTGAATTGTAGAAGAAGATGTCAGAAAGATCACTGAAAAATTGACTCGAGAGACAAATTAGAAGTGGAAGAGGTGACCTACAGTTCTTCATTATAAAAGGTCTGCTGTCTGGGTGCTATAAAGCATGTAAATGAAGAAGAAACAATGCTACAAGGGAATGCTCCTTAAAGAGACTAAGCTGTGTATCCCTCACAATTCTGCAAAACAGTGAATAATCAATTTCCATATAATGCATGAAAAACTGTAGTTATGAGCTGCAACACAGAAGGTCAAGTAAGCTGAAAAACAAGCCGATCTTCTAATTAGTGAGGTAAGTCTGTGAGCAAAGGTGCTGATCAGAGGGAATTCATGCTACCTTATGTAACTGTAGAGTGCCAATGAAGGAACCATTGACGTTTTGCTCATCAAGTAAAGAGGAGGAAATCTGTATAGCTAAGAATAATCTCAGCTTTCAACAGAAAGGCACAAGGCACCTCATAGCCTGGTCAAAACTGGAACACTTTATCCACTACAGGAGACTTCATCCTTTGACCTCTGTGTGTGCATAGCATGAGGGGTTGGCAACACAGTGAGAGTGAAGACACAAAATGAAATGTGGGGCCACTTGGCTTTGTAAAGACCTCTTATTACCTGTCATAAGATGGGTGCAGCACAGAATCTGCCTTATTATCTCATTCTGTCCTGCATGAGGAGTATTTAGTCAAATTTCAAGAGCTGCAGATCCTGTTAAATTAAGGTGAAATTCAGTGTCGTGATAAATGTCACAAAGATTGCTCACATCTTGCTTTCTTTTGAAAAGAAGTATTATTTTACTGAAGTAAAACCTTAGGCTTTAGGAACTTCCCTTGGAACTGTCAGTTTGGCTTATTAAATGCCATCAATTCAATGTCTTTTCTTCACCTGGAAAACAAAGAAGCCACCACACATGGCAATACACGTGTGCATGTTCCTGTTTGCACTCAGACTCTGCCACCCAGGGCCAGTTCAGAAGGCTTAAATCCAAAAGATTATCAACCAGTTCACTGAGATAAAAAGTCTTAACAAAATTCTGTTTTCCAAGATGTGCAAAATATTGCTATGTGTTACAGAGTGATAAAGGTTTTGTTTGCAGCCATTTGTGCTGGACATGCAGCGCCAAGCTATACAGTCGAGGGAAGCGGGTGCTGATGCAGTTGTGCTGGTGCAGGGGTAACTGTCAGAGATGGGTTTGAGGTCCTTGCTCTATCTGTGTTTCAGAAATCAGAGTTGGTATATTTTTAATGCTAATGGCTACAGGAAATCCTACTGACCAGACTGGGTCCTTTTATAAAAGAATCATACAACCCCATCCAGATGAGCTGAGCTGAGCTATACATAACGCAAGGCAGATTTTGTCTTGAGGTCTTTTTTTAAACCTTTCCCTTTTAAATTGTACTACATATGTGTTTACCTGCAGATTACAGGAAAAAAAATCTGGATTAGGCATCTATCTCAGTTTGGAAATATTGATGTGCTGTGCTGATAACCAGTCCTAAAAACACAGGCTGAACAGTCTTCCACTTTCCTCCCTTGGAAATCCCAACCCCCTTTCCATTCTTGAAAATTTGCCCTGAGGGTCTTGGTTAGCAGAATATGATTTGTGAACATTTTGAGCCCAATTTAGTAGGAAGCAACCTGCTCCTACAAGCTGCCTGGTTTATTTAGTATTACAAAGGATATCATCTCGACCTCTAAAGGAAACATCTCTATTGTCATGTTTAGTCATCCATGCACAGCGCTGGTTAATTATTTATGCCAATTAAAGGCAGAGCCCTTCAGCTAATAGCAACCTGCCAAAGGATTTTTGTTGTGTTTTTCTGTTGTTTTCATCATCCCTAAATGAATATACCCATCTTCACTTTAAGCATTTGAAGGACTGCTCCCTGAGAAGTATTTCCCTCCCTGTATGGACAGGCTGCAGACTGAAAGTGCCACCAGATGTGTTCCAGAGTGCAGCATGTGCCTTCACTTTGGTATTACCACAGCAAAGTAAACTTTGGGATCTTCTCCATATTTCCAATTGGAACCAATGCATCATTCCTAACTGCAGTTTTGGTACATCTGTTAAATAAGGTAATACTGTTACATGCAGTTTTATTTTTTAATGAAGAAGGAATAGACAGGAAACATTTTGTATGGGGCAGGGGGGAAATGTCTTTGCTTGGCCAGTACCCCAGCTAGAATAGTGTCTTATATTCCACAAGGAATGATTAGAAATCTCTCCCTGCCACTGCTGCTCTTTTTTTCACCTTCTTGGCTTGCTGGTACCTACGTGAATGACAGATGACACTGAGGGGAATCACTTCTGACTTGGAAGCTGAAAAATACTTTGATGTCCTTACATGTTTTGTATAGGCTCCAAATCCTTTGTGCCTCACAGCAAAATCATAGCCATGTACAATGCAGTATGGAAAAGTGTGCCATTTTCTTCCCAACAGTTTCCTAACCAAATACTTTCTGAGAACATAACTTTTTTCCTGATCATCTCTTTTTTACTCTAATTTATGTTATGTTTTGGTTTGGTCTGGGAGTGGGGTGTTATTGTGAGGTGTTTTTTTCCTTTCTTTTCATGGGAGGACAGGAATGAATAGCATGATTTCTTGCATATTCATTTATCTAAAATTTTAAGAATAAAGATTTGTAAAACATGTTATTTCCCTTTATCTCCTTTCCTAAACAACAGCCAACACATTGTAACTAAACAGCTTCTAAGATCACAATTTTTGACTACAGAAGGCCTATCAGGTAAGAGTCTGAAAATACTATTAGAGTTCTATGTACAGTTCTTAGCATTAAATGAATACAACCCATATTGCCCACATTCCTGAGCGTCAAATCTGCCTTTTAACAGATTATGACATACTGAGTACTCAATGTTTTCTTACTGCCATCTGAAGTTATGCCAGGATTACAGAGGTCATCCTTCACAAAGCATTTCTTGGGCAAAACGCCAGCACTGCCTTCTCACCACTGAATTTTTCCCTCCTATTTTTATTGCCTTATGTTTCAGGTGTCTGGAGGCCTGTAGCCTCTCACTCAATTGATACTTCGTAAATCCATAGTGAAGGGATGGAACTATTTTCAGATGAGAAACTGTGTCCCAGAAAAGTTAAGGGGCTTCTTTCCCATTCCTCTAAGAAAGTCCTTGGAAAGACAGCTTTCTGCATCCCAATAGAGCTCCACAAGGTAGAGGAATCATGTTTGCTATTGTCTCATTTTGCTGGCACTGGAAAAAAAAAAAAAAAGCCCAAACCTGTTTCAAGTCTTTTTCCCATTGAGAAGGTAGTTTTATCATATTCCAGTATCAATCTGCCAAAAGACCCTCTGATTTTGTAGCCACTACACACAGGAATTTCCCACTGAAGTCACTCTGTATACATTCAAAGCTTTTTGAAAGCTTAGCACTTTATCTAATTGCTTAAATAGATGTTTCACTTGATAACTTTAGATGCTCATTAAAAAAAAAAAAAACAAAAAAAACCCAAACTTGGCCCAATGAGCTTATTTTTGCCTGACAGACCCAGGAGCTCCTTCTTTACACTGCTCCGTTCCTCATGACAAACCCCTGCTACTGCTGCCAGACTAACAGCTCTGAAAACTGGATCTAACTTTGTTATTCAAGGTCTGTAGCTCTCAGCAGGCAATCAGGCATCATCAGCTCTGCCTTTTCCTTGTGCTACTCTGGAGGAAAACTGATTATCATAAAAAATGTTTGCAGGAGTTTTTTTGTCTTTCTGATTTTTTCCCAATGCCTTACCACCATGCATATCTTTCCTGGTCCCACTAACACAACCTGGAAGTTGTAACACTAATACCTAAATATTTAAGCATTACTATTTTTTATTGTCCTTTGCTTACAACTGGACTAACTGAGGCAAGAGTCCTGTGGAAAGAAACAGTAAAAGGTTACAAAGCTTGTAGCTGTAGTGTAAGTGTACAAGAAAATGGAATGTGGGTTACATATATATTCATGAAAAAGTATTTCTTGATGGCTAAGCAACTGACTATGAAACCTTCGCACTGCCTGGATGCATTTTCCTGTGGGTGAGCTACAGTTACTCTTTGGAAAGTCTCTTGCATCACAAAAGATAAAAAGGAACTTAGTCATGACACTTATGCTGGGCTATAAATACTGGTGTACATCGGTATTGTAATGGGAGAAGGGGGCAAGAGAAAGACCTTTGGTCATCTGTATCTTTATACTTAAAAATAGCACGTGCAGAAATGGAGTGCATGTTCATTCATTTTCTATGTAATGAATATTTCAGTTGTTTTATGCATACAGAATTATGCTCACAAATGCCCGTTTAATGACCTGCAGCTAATGAAAATTGAAGCAATGAAGATGTCATCTCTGATCCTTTCAAGTTTACATCACATGAATGACTTTAAATCCCATATTGCTTCTCTGGAGGAATCTTTTAGTGATTTCTCTGAGTCCAAGTAAGAAACAGTGATAAGCCCTTTTCTCATGGGTATGCTTTCCTTATCATCACTTATACTGTACTATTGTATCATACACTGCCATGGACATGGGGAGGGTTCTCAGGGGGATGGTGTAAAATAGTACACCATCCAACAGACAGTGTTTTTTTCTCCTATTTCATTTGAGCAGGGGCAAATGTTAAGACAATGTACAGCAGGAAGCATTGGTCCCAGTAATTTCACAGAGCTTAAGAAAGCAAACATTTGGGAATTCTGCAGGCACTGCCTAAAATACTTATCTGAGAGGTGAGTACCTCATGGTCTTTAATGTATTTATCTCCACAACCCCCCTGAGAGCAAGGGGAGTGCTGTCATCCCTGTTTTATGCTTGAAGAACGAGAAGGCTAAGACCTAGTCTAGAAGCATGGGAAAAGAGTTTTCAGAGCAAACCTTATGCTTTCTTTCTCCCCATATCAGGAAAAAAAAAATGTATATAGTTTATATACAGTTTGATGAGGTGACCTGCTTAATGTTGTGTCCCAAGAAGGGTAATAAAGCTGGTGACAGGTCTAGAGGACAAGTCTGCTGAGGAGCATCTGAGAGAGCTGAGGTTGTTCAGCCTGAAGCAAATGAGGTTTAGGGGAGATCTCACTCTCAACAACTCCCTGACAGGAGGATGGAGTGAGGTGGCCATCAGTTTCTTCTCTCAAGCAACAAGCAATAGGATGGGAGGAAGGAGTCTCAGGTTGTTCCAGGCAAGGTTTATGTTGGAAATAAGGAAATTTTCTTCACAGAAAGGCCTGGCCCAGGCTGCCCAGGGCAGTGGTGGGGTCCCTATCCCTGAAGGGATTTAAGGATGTGTAGATGGTGCTGAGGGACATGGTTTAGTGGTGACTTGGCAGTGTTTGAATTTGAAGGTTTCTTCCAACCAGAAGGATTCTATGATTCTAGTATTATCAATGTTGTTTGACTAAAGATAGGATGCAACTGCAGACCTGACTAATACTGACATTGCTGGGCTGTTTTTATTCCTCCTTTGGACTTTTTTATCCCAAAATATAAAAGCTATTGTGTTCTCAGATTACTTTTTGCCTTTGAAATTTCTTCTTGTACTGACCACATCTAACTACCAAAGGTCAAATTTCAATTTATGAATTGGTTCAAAGTGCTCCCTCAGTAGTTTGTATCTGTTCCTGTAAGTGCAAAGGCACTACTCCATTGTTTTTTTGCTAGGACTATGGCCTTGCTCATTATTTTGTAGAAAGGCCAATTCATAGGAGACATAATAAAAATGCTCAGAAGCCAGGGACTGCCAAAAATGAATTATAAAAAAGAGTCTGAAAGGATGTTTGATACAGATTTGAGAGCTGGAGTAAGAAGTGAAAGCAGCAGTGGGAAACTTATTTGAGAAATAAAGCTCAGCTTTATTTTTCAGACACAGCAAGACGGAGGCATGTAGTGAAGTCAGAAATTACATCTGCCCAATGGAGATATGAAAATTTAGGTATGAAGCTTGCTTTGAGAGCTCTTTCAGTGTGGGAATATAGAAAAAGAGATAGTGAGGCTTTTTGTCTGAGAAATATAATTGCCACTGTACTACAAGTACTGTAATAATCCACAAGGCTGGCTGCATCAGTTGTTGGAAATAACAGGATAATTTTTTACTTTCACTCAATGTCAGTGTCTGGATGGATGGAAGGGAGTCCGCTTCTCTTATATTACCATGGAGAAAACAGCCACAAACATGAAATGACTATGGACAGGCAAAAGTTTGCAGAGCACTTCTCACTGGTAGGCTGGGCACTCTGAGGTGCTCTGTGCTGGGAAATGATGCTCAGCAGATTCACTACATCCCCTGCTACAAAGGAACAGGTGATACTTGTTGCCTGCATCTTGTCTTGCACAGGAAAGCACTATGCTGCAGAGAGCCTGGGAGTTTCATGTGACAGCAAGTACACCATGTCATCCTTATGTAACCAGGATAGCATCAAAGATTTAAAGTTACCGACCCTGTGGAACTGAAAACAAAACAAAAAAAAAATTATAGCTATGGGCTACTGTTAGAATTTTTATTGTGAAGAAAAATGTTTCTGATTTAGCTTTGATAAAGTACAAGACAAAGGGAAAAAATGAAGATGAAAGCAAAACCATGATCAGATTAAGAAACACCAAGCTGGTGCAAGGTATGTTGGGCAAGGAGCTTTTTTGTAGGGAAGATCCTTGTTTGTCAGCAACTCTAGTATCCTTGACAAACACTACTAGTAACCTAGGATGCTTTCATCCTGAGGCTTTTCAGGACTGTTTGTTGTCTGCTTTGTTTGTGTTTGACTCTGTTTTCTGTTAAAACTGTGGAGGAAAGTTCATGCTGTTGACTCCTCTGTAATCTCAGGAAGGGCTTCTGAATGCACATATGTGCAATTATTTTTGTTGCATGAAATAGAAATATGAAAACAGGTATTGTTTGAACCTGTATTTATGAATTGGTTGATTTTCCAGCACATTAAAGAACACCCTAGCTTCCTGTACTCAGTGGGTGGAAATGTGATTGAGTGAGGACAGGCTCTAATGCCTCCCCTTGCTATAGGCTTCCTGGGGCACTATAAGACAGACCCTGCCTCAGATTATCTGTCCACACCAACTTTTTAAACATTAATCACTTCTTTTTGAGATGTAGCTTTATAGATTTCTATAACTTCTTATTTAGAAACCTCTCTTCCTGAGTCAGTCCCACTCTGAACATGATGTATCGGAGTCTTTAAAACATTTAAGGTCTGTTTGAAGGTCACAAATATGGCTATCTGAATAAAAAATAATTTTTAAAAAATCATTACAAAAAAAAAAAAAAAAAACCACATTAAAAAAAGACTAGGAACAACACCAGGAACATCCTGAGCCTTAAGAGGACTTCTCTTAAAAAACACAGAGAGCAAATATGTAAAGTTCAGTCTGATGAATGTTTAGGACAGGCATCCTGATGTTCTAGTAAGTAGCAGATGCTAACACCCAGTACATGTAAACATATATATCCTTGTCCATGCATTATCTGAAGGAATAAAGTTACTGCCCACATGTCCTTATGCATCTTTTGGGATCAGATTAATTCACTTAACAATGTGCAAAGGCAGTGATCTGCAGTCGACACATGGAGACAAAGCTTCTGGTCAGTAAAGGGTTATGTAAAAATCTTTCAAGAAATAAATGTATTGGAGTAAATGTCCTGGCAGCATTTCAGCATCCTGAAATATGTCTGTTTCCCTGGCAATTTCAACCTCAGTGTCTAGTTTAAGTTTGATGTGGCATTTTTCTTTCCTGAAGAATTTAGGTGAGAACACTCAGGGCATCTCAGCTGAGTCTCATTGGAGATGGTGAGACTTTGCTTAGGTCCAAGACTACATCAATACTTTGTTTCTAATGCAGGATTGCTACCCATCTTTGCTGTGTATAGGCTCCATGTTTTCAAATATCACAAAGTTCAGTCCCAGAAATTATAAGACTGATCTGAATCTATATGTATAGTCAAATATAGGTAGTGTTTTTCTTTATCTATGAGATCTAACTGTTGCAATAATGTAGAACGTATATCCCTCAGTCCTTCTCCACAGATGATGCAGAATGGAAAGGCCTTGATACTACCTGCTGACTAGTGCAGAAGGAAGATAAAAGGGTGAACTGTCTTTTTTGTTCATTCTTAACTCATTCTTAATGCAGTATTTGGTTATGAGGGGAAATAAGTACTCCCAGGGAATGATGTAGCTCGTGTAAGAAGCTGCCATATAGGGGTATCTCTAACTCTTTATTCCCCATGCAAGCAGTTTCCAATGAGTAAGATCCTCATTTAGGTTTATCTGCTGGGAGTGCAATTAGAAGGATAAATGCTTGTTTCAGGAGATTTCTTATCTACTTCATATTTATTTACTTCCTTCTTTCACTTTCTACTTCCACCATCAACACAAAAATAACTCTGTTTTTTGAGTTTCACCTAGTGAAAATTTTCACCTAGTGAAAATTGAGTTTCACCTAGTGAATTTGAGTTTCACCTAGTGAAAATTACTACTAGTCATAGTAATTTGCAAAGCTCAACAGAGAAGACATTATGATTTTCTACACTCTAACGTGTTCCTTAAATAAATGAGACTTGACACAGTTTTTTTCATTAGGAAAACATTGTGGGTACATGCACACCACTGAATTCATCTGCACTCCTGTTTCACTTCAGTGGTCCAGCATGAAAATTATCCATATGTGCTAGTTCAGACTGGCTTTGATCTAGAATGAACCAATTAGCTCCCTTGGCTGGCAAATGCAGGCATGAAACAGAGCAGTGTACTTCTGATCCCATAGCCTAGAGATCAAATGGATGCAAGCCAGGCAATGCTATTCAGGCAAAGAACCAAGATGCTTTATGTGATGTGAACAACAGAGATGGCACAGGCATAACCAGCTTGGCCCAGACTCTTTCTTGACTCTGTATTTTGGAATCGTGTGAGGAAGAGTTGTTCTTCTCCCTGTTAGTATGAAGGGAGGGAGGTAAGAAAAGCAATCGATGAAGAAAATGTCCTGAAGTCAGGTGTTTTGTACTTACTTGATGTATCTTACTAAATCACCTTGTTATTTTCTTGCTTTGTTGCCACAAGCAGATTTATTTGGATAAAGGAAAACCCAAGGTACTATTATCAGGCAAATACCCCCTGTGTTTACTTTTTAAAATAAAAGATTAAATCCGTACAATGCTTAAACTTTAATGAGTTTAGGTCTGTTCTAGCCAGGGGTGATTTGTTATCCCAAATCCTTGTGCCATCATATTAATGACTGCTTGCACCAAGGGGCACTCAGGGTAATCCCCCATCTCTAGCAATGTCAGATATGCAGTGATTGCTGTGTAATTAATCAGAGACTGCTGCTGGAATGAGGACATTGTAATCTGATGCATAATGAAACTTATTAATGGTGTCCTGCATAATTTATGGGATCTAATCATTCTAATGTAGGTAAAGTATAACATGTAAACAATTTTCTTTCATTAAGTCTGTGAACTAACATGCTAAGAGAAATTATGGACTAAGATCTTTGATTTTGCCAGCTGTTGTTGAATTGGCCCATTTTAGCAGAGAAACGGGAGAAATTGATTTCCTGTAAAACCCTAAAAGCAGCCAACATTAAGAAGAATATTTGCAAACATTCCATTATATGGTATTTGCATTCTCATTGTGCTTTATCTGTCTGAGGCTTGAAATCTCACTGGGACAAGTGCTGTATAAACACTGGCAAAGAACAACTACCCCAAGTATAAAGAAGGAAAAAAGTATATATACCACAAGTGTATAAAAAAGGAGCCAAAAAAGGGAGATATTATTTCCTTCCTCAATCTTATAAATGGTGTTTTGAAGAAAGGACCTGAAGAACTGAGAACTTAATAACCAGACACACAAAACTGGTACCTTTCCTAGTTGACTATTTCTATTAAAATCCTCAACTGCTTAGAGGCATTCACATATTTAGGTGCTTGAACAAAACAGAAGATACATGGCTTGGACCACAGTAAATATATGAAACAGGATTTAAACTGTAATCTTTTAAATCCCAAAGTATTTATTTTAGGAATAAAATAACCACCTATAAAATAAGTGTTTTTTAAAGTAAGGTTTTTAAAACACTGTTAGACATAAATATGTGCAGCCACAAGCACACCCTGACCAGTTTGTTAAAGGAAAAAAGTGCTACAAACTAAGATCATATATGCCAAATTTCAGCTTTATTTTAATTTTTATGGTTGTCGTTATGAACACCTGAATATAGTGGTTTATAATGGCTCCTCTGACAGGCTGTTATAACTTCAATGGCACTAACAATACTACTATAATTAGTGACTTTTGTATTATGTTAACAAATGCCAGAGTGTGCTACCAGTCTTCCAGATGACTTACCCAGGTTTTAATTAGTGTCTATCTTTCTTTTATTTGTGGAGACGTACACTTACTAAAATGATTCAATGCTTTGCACCATGTACAGGTCAAAATATCCACCTGTCAAGTGGGTTTAGAGCTGTATGGAAGGAGGAAACTACTTGCGACATTTTATTAATGGAACAGATTGCATATTTCTCCAAATAGAAATGGGAGGAATTGTGTGACAGATGGATCAAAACCTTCCCGTTGTTGAAAACCAACAGATGAGACAGACTTATCTTACAGCACTAGCTGGATAGCAAGATGCTGATTAACTAGACCTGAATGAATCTTCTGCCCCTTGGCTCTGAGCGTTCATAAGAGACTTCTGTGGTAGATGATTTTTCTGTATCATACTTTACATCTTATCAATATGGATGTGGTGTGTGAGTGTGTACATGTTTGTATACATATACGTGCATACACATCAATATAGGCATACACATTAAATTATCATTGTAAAATCACTACATTTTTTATTTTCATTTCGACAGCAGATTGGTTCATAATCTATTTAAGTTGCCTGTAACAAATGCGCGAGTATGTACAATGTCAATACATCTATGTATGAATGATAGTCTCTAAATTAGTATAAAGTGATAGCTATTAAAGATTTAGAGCCTTCATTACAAGGCTCTTATTGACTTAATCTTACTAAAAGAGAATTTACCATCTCTTGAAGCACCTATCATAGCCATTGTACAATACACAGAGAAGTGCACTCATGTAGAGTGAAACTGGAACAACATGATTCATTTAAATAAATTGTTAACTACACATGAATCATTACAGTTTCCATCCCGCTGAGGGTTATGCAGCACTTCACCTAATGGATCTCTTCACAAAATCATGGGAATGTCACTTTTCTTTAGTGTCTCTGTGAGTTAAGGAATCTCTTTACCTGTTGGGACACATCTCATGGGTTTCAAAGGCAGTGTTTGTAGGCCCTAAAGTTAAAGAATGTTTTTAATTTTATTATTATTATTATTATTTTTTGTACCTAAAATAGATAAACCACACCTGAGGAACTGTCATTTACTCATGAAAAAGCAGGCCAAGATTTTTGCTGCAATGGAAATAAGAGAAACTCAAAGAAGCTGTTTATGCAATAAGGTATGTTCAAGAAGCAGTGCCATCATTGAGATCTTGAGTGAAGGAGGATAGCCACATAATAAGCCTCCAGGAGAAATGTGGCAGATGAACCTAAGTGTGAGGATTGATCCCTTGGTATGCTCCAAGGAAAAAGCAATAGAAGTGGTAAAAGCACTGAAGCAGTTCACACGTTCTGCAGTGGAAGATGAATTGCATGCATAATCTGTGTTTTTAGCACAGTCAAGTTAAGGGCTTGACACTGTGTAAAAATTTGATGGCTTGTTACACAGAAGTCATAATAGTTCCTCCTGGTCTTAAAATCTCCACATCTGGCATTTATTCCCAAAGAACTGTTCTTGTAGGATGTGTGTTTCTATTTGTGTAATGGAGAGAAGATGGTGAAAGAAAGCAGCTCATTGCCAACCTGAGGATTCATAGGGTGATTTGCATAATACAAATTGGTACCATGATGACTTTAACAGTTTCACTGTTTATCTGGTCATAGTAATGTTCCTTTTATTAGGTTGTTTGGCATTTTTTTAAAAATTATTTTTACTTTTGTTTCTTTTTTAAGAACAGGATGAAATTTGTTAGAGGATTTCTTAGTCTATGTCTTCCCAAGAAACACTAACATGCTTAAAGTGCTAAGGACATGACGTTGTTAAGGCTCTGTAAGATGTTCCCATGGCTCATGAAATACCGTGTTAGCTTCAGGACTATTTGTGGCTTTACAGAATATTGCAAGACAACATCCATCCCTAGGCCCATGAATCACATCTTAAACTATCTTTGCATTAAGTTGTATCACAGTGATACAGGATCTGATGGTAACCAGTTATGAGGCAACTCCTGTAACAAAAAAGTTAACTCCACAGAAAATTAGAGATACATTAGCAGGCACTAATGCAGCAGTAGCTCCTTACTGCACTCTAAATTGCATGAAGTAGTTTATGACCTCTAGGCTTTTTCCTTCCCTTTTAACTTTTTAATGCTTAATAAAAGTTATACTCAAACTGTTACACTGGCTTAGAAAATAAGAAATTAATTATGAACACCCCATTTAATGCTGGAAGAGTACAATGTCCACAGTTTCTTTAAAGCATCAGTGAGGTAATTTCACTACTGCGAATTGAACATTTATATAGAACACATCTAAATGTGCTCAGTCAATGAATCCCTGGAGTGTTTCTGCTTCATTAACTGTTTACATGGTGACCTCAGTAGAAAGGTTTCAGCCTGATGAAAAGTCTGCTTCGCATACTGCCTCAGGCAACAGAGCAATAGGTCTCTGTGATTTTTCGTTATATACTCAGAATTTAGAAGTAACACATCAGTTTGCCTAATACTGCCACATTAGCCACCACATCACCTTTTGTTGTGTTAACCTCTCGACAACTTCTGTAATTCTGTAATGCTGTAACAGATAACAATGTGTCCCATTTCCAGTGCACCCCCATCTTCCATTGGCCTGGGTCAGATATTTTCACTGATGCGCCATGGTCATATTTCAAGTACCCTGAATCTCAGACTTTGCATTTCAATGGACTTACTACTTCACCCTTTTAATGGTGCTGTTATTTGCCCCATCAATCACAGTGTCAAGGAAACCCATGATATTTACATTTTATGACACTGTCTTCTGAAGTAACATCTTCTAACTCAGCACAAAGTGATGAGGAACGATTTACCTTACAAGAACTGTACTTTGGTTCACAGAAATAACTCCCAGGAGATCACTGACTGTCCAAATCATTACCTTGGATATCCCACAATGGGGTTTTTCAGAGCAAATAACACTTACTCATCTTCTGCTCATACACAACAATATGGATAAATAAATGACATGAGTTTAAATTTCATGATATGAGATAGTATTTGACAGATGCATTCAAGCTGTAACTCACAGTAACTAAACAGTCCTTCACAATATTGCAGTGGTTTTATTCTGCAATCAAAAGGCTAATGTATCTTTCTGTTGATGAGATAAAATATTGGATCTTTCATTGTCCTGGCACACAATAATAGCATAATAATTAAACATATGTGGTTGACAAGATCTCCCCCC
>JANVCC010010235.1:2179288-2213676 GCA_025345505.1 Todiramphus chloris collaris
GGAGGAGGAGGAGGAGGAGGAGGAGGAGGAGGAGGACTCAGTGCCAGCCCATTCAAATCAAGTTAATTTTTTCATGTTCATGTACCATAAAATCTTCTTTTATGAAAAGATACTTCTTGCCCTAGAAAGGAACAAATTAAATCTTAAATTATTTGTTTGTATCTATCCTGAGTAATTCTACAGTGATATATTAATGAGAATTAATATTTTAACTTTACATAAATCTTGACTGCATAGCTGGTTAAATATTATAATTGATTACATATTCTCTGTAGATTCAGGAGGCCAAGATCGATTTCCTTTTTTGTAACACCCTACTCAAAGGCTGTCTTTCAAAGTCTTAATCGAAGAAACAAATTTTTGGACATTTTATTATGTTTCCCAGATTTAGAGATTTTCTGTCTTGGCTTTACCTGTAAGTAATCAGGAGCAATAAGTGATGCCTAAAAGCAGGATTTAATTGTAATCATTTCAGATGCCTCTTTCTCATTAAGAGAACAGGCTATTTGAGACACCACTGAATGGTCTGATGAAAACTGGTTGGAACACTTATTTAAAACTCTGTGAATATGGAATGTACCTCCTTTTCCCTTCATTCTTTCTCTTCATTTCTTCTCACTAAAATCAAGTCAGGAAAGAATATGCTGAAATCTTAAAAGCAGTTATGAATTGAGAAGTGGAAAAGAAATAATAGTTTTAGGTGGGTTAAAGCATTTCTTATATTCTTAAAATTTGATTTTTCCAATCTATTTATGGTAACTTGTACTATATTTCAATCTCAGGAAAAATTCAAGCACAGAAACTGAAATTTAAAAGAAAAAAAAAAAAAAAACTTTTTATTTTTATTTACTTGATAATTTTTATTTCAGCCTTTTCAAGGAAACAAAAAAACATTTAGGTTTTTTTTTTTTTTTTTGTTTGTTTCTAAAATGTTGTATCTAATCTGTAAGTCTCTCTCTTCTTTCCTTTTTTGAGTACTTTAAGCCTTTAGCTAAGTAGATACCTCATCTTCATCACAAAATTGAAATGGCTGTGCTGTTGATGAGCACATTGACTCTGAAATCTAGAAGACATATTGGTAATCTTAATAATGAAGCTTTGAAGTAAGGGTAGTCAAGATGTTCCCAAAATCAAAAGTGTGGTAAGACATACCTTGAAAGAACATTAACTTAGCTATTACTAAAAAACAAAGGGAGAATATTTGAATATGCAAAAATGGAGTGAAGACGCATAAAGTCTATTTAACGTAAGACCATGGATTTTGGAATTGGAGAGATCAGCAGATCATGTAGTCCTCTTCCCTGGCATAGCACATCATCTATACCCACTGGGATAGCTATATACCATCAGGAAAGACAAATCATGGTCTTCAAACCTTGGATCTTGCTTGTTGATATTCTGTGGACTATTCATGTTTCTCTTGATGTGCAGAGTCCAAAGCTATATCAAATATTTCAGTTCAATATTTGAGCAATGTAGAGTAGATCACAGTGATCATTTATGCCACAGATACCATTTATAATTATATGTTAAAAAATCATATTCCTTATTCACAGTATCAAGAAATTTTTGTTATCCTCAGTAACTCTCAGACCCTCATTAGCAAAGCTCATGCTCCACAAGCTATTCCCTAACAGTACTTTCACCTGCATATAGAAATTCATATTTAACCACCTTTTGCAAAACTTTTCTTCAGTTTTTCAGCATCGTTCTTACCACATTTATAGGGTAGGAAGGAGGAAAGCACAGAGCAGGTACTAGATGCTTTGCCTTCTCAGCACTATTCTGACAGCTTTCTTTCACACTGAACAGTAGAAAAGCTCTTGCCTTGATCATCATTTTACAACACAACATATTTTCTTCTATGCAGATGCACAAACCTGCCTGATGCTATTCAATGTACTGCTTGCTTTGGGGTATAAACTCCCCATTGGTCAGTCAAACTCTTATACACTTTGCTCCTATGCAATTAAATTGTCAGCTCTCTCCGTATCCATGTCTTTGAAGTGGACAGTACAGGTCTCTTGTAGCAACTGTGTGCACAGAGGTGGATAACAGTTTTGTTGAAGCCCATGCATTTTTATATTCAAGGAAAGAGCATCCTGTAATTACTCTAGAACAACGTGAAAATACTCCATATACCTTACCCATCCCCTAGCAATTGCAATCAGAATAGTAGACCTCAGGTTGTTCTGTTTGTTCGCATGCAGATATTTAAACACAAACTACATTTTGTCTTCCCTCGCTGCTGATGATATGACATCTACAAGAAGTGATCAGATCGAGTCAGCTCTGTCTGAGGTCAAGACAGCTCACTTACAAGAAATGAAGACTGAGAACTACCTAGAGGAGACCACTAGTCATTCATTTAACTGCCACTACACAGGCAACACTGGAAGAAAGTCTTCTGGAAAAGTAAAATATTTATACAATAGTCCAGTATTATAATATTACACTCTTACATGACATTTTCATTGCAAGGAACCCCAAAGCACTTTATAGACATCAGAACCATGAAGAACCCAGAGATAAATTTAAATATGGCGTAACTGCTCATAAGAGATGCTTTCACCCACATTTCTGAGCAAACACAGTACCTTCATTTACTGTAAATTACTGTGTTCATAGAGAGAAACACAAAATCTAAGTTTTCTTATAGTTGGCATAGATGTATAAACAAAAGTGTCTGGACATTCACAGATGACAAACATCTGTTACCTAGCACCGGTGAACATCAGGACATAATCAAAGTGTTACACTTTCTCTTAAACAGAAATCTTCCATATTAGCATTATAAACAGAGAGTTTGGTTTTGTTGCGCTGAAAGAGGAGTGAAGCCCAGGAAATCTAAATGCAGCATCTACCTCTGACCTAAGGTTGATTCATGGGAAATCTGTGGTCCCATCTTCTCCTTTTGTCTCTCCTTTCCTTGTAATTTGTTTGCACAGGAAATTATTTCTTGTACAAACCTTGAAGCAGAGAGGCCAATCAACAGGATTGTAACACATTGAAATTACTTTTGTTCTTGAATGATTTGTAGGTTGTTACTCTGAGGAAAAGATTTTAATGAAAAAATCTTTGTCAGAGGAAGAAATACAAGAAAAATGGAAAGCAGTCAGTACCTGTTAAAATAATGTTTTCAGAAAACTACTTTCCTCTTCTCTCATACAAGTCATTGAAGAAATAGAGAAGTGTTTGAATACCATAGAGTTTGTGAAATGGTCTGATACAATATTCATGTGCAGATGGAGTAGTTATGAGAAGAAAGATGTTACTGATCAATCAAGACAGTTCTCTCTGGATGGAATGATCACAAACAAATAATGACAAACAGATAAATCTAATAGGGTGAGACAAGGAGGGAAATTCCTCTCTGCTAAAGGAAAATAAAATTGTCTCTTGGATAAAGATCTTGATATTTAGGTCTCACAAGAGGAGACACAGAATGTTATTTTTTGGGTCCTTAAACAAATGCAGTCCCAGCACAGACTGAATATGTCAAGCTCCAGGAACAACTCTGCTCTGTTAAGCTCTGTTATTTCAGTCATCAGTGATCCATAGTTCACCTGTACTAAAATTAATGAACAGCTCTTTAAAAAGGAGAGGGGTTCTTATATAACGATTGTTCAGTAATTTACTTTTTTTTTTTTTTTTTTGCTTGTATAATTGAATTAAGGAACTTCTGGTTACACACTGGTTCCTAGGGAAGGGTGTGCTATTTGTACACATCCTTAATCCAGAGGGCTACTTGTGTTGGCACTTACAGGTTCAGTAATGTCAGCTTCCATTTGGTGATACTGGGGACTAGACTAATAAATAGAAGAGATCCCTAGGGAGTGTTCAATCTCCTTTCCCACGCACATTTTGCAGCATATATGACTTCTGGTACCAAAAGTGGTCTTTTTCATTTGAGTTTACTAATTTGCATGAAACCAATGATCCAAGTGGAGCCCTCCTGCTTTTTGGCTGCCAACTGCCTGTCTTCTCTTCACAGAAGGTAATTCTGGGGAGTCTTTGGGTTGTAAGGAGTGACAGGATGGGAAATACCATTCTGAAAAGAGAAATTTAGTATTTACAGCCACTGTGAGGTCTAGATTGCTTTTCTGGAGGTAGCAATGTATGTTCTACTTGGGCTTCCTATTACTGGAGGTGGAAGGCATTTCATTATGGAAGCCATATTGTCTCTGTCAGCTGCTCAAATAAAGAAGATTCTCCTGAATTGCTTCCAAAAGTGTAACAGTTTAGATATAATTTTTCTTACAGTGTTACCTTTCAAATCATCAAGTAGTGTTTCATTTTGTGTGCTAAGTGAAAGGTTGAAAAACCAGAGTTCTGTTTAATGAGATTATCACTTACAAGTTTGAGCACACTCCTTCCCTTTATGTGATAATTACCTTGGATTAGGCAAAACAGTGGGTAAATAAAGAAAATCTAAAATGCTTAGAAGGTAAAAAAGTAGGAAAATCAGAGTATAAGAATCTTGGAATTAATATAGTGTGAATTTAGCACATAAAAGAATGACAATGAAAAATAAGAATAGACAAGTTTCTGTCAGCTCTATTCTCCTTCCTTTCCTAAATTTGCATAATAGCTTGTATTATGAGTAGCTCCTTTGCTTCTAATTATAGAGCAGGTACTGTATTTAGGAAGGTGCCCATTTGTTACCTGGTTTTGGATCCACGTACACCAGGATGAAAGTTATTCAGTAACATGCCACGCAGATTCCTTCATAAATTCTTACTTAAGATTTTTAATAGTTAGCCCTTCATAATTTCATTCAGAAAGGACTTTGTAGTCTAAAAGCTGCCTGATGTCTGATGAAGTCAAGCGTGAGATAAAGTGAGGGATCCCAAAAAAACTCCAATCAGATAGCTATCCAAAAAGAGCAAAATAAGTAAACTTTTAATGCATGGTGGAGGCTTATCCACTTGTAATCCAAAGTTTGGAACTCTTTGTTGAAAATGGGCATCAAGGTCCTTATTTACAAGGGTCTCATGACCTTCTTTTCTCTTTGAAGGGTAGGCTTGTATTACCTTGGACATTAGGAAAAATTTCTTCACCAAAAGGGTTGTCAAGTCCTGTAACAGTCTTCCCAGGGAAGTGGTGAAGTCCCCATCCCTGGAGGGATTTAAAAGATGTGTAGATGTGGTGTTGAAGTACATGGTTTACTGGTGACCTCTCTGTGCTGAGTTGACAGTTGGACTCAGTGATCTTAAAGGTCTCTTTGAACCAAAATGATTCTATGGTTCTATATTCTACATTTTTCTTTTCTGAAGCTGGTCTTCTGTTCAAAACAAAGTGCTAAATGTATTGGACGGCAAAGACTAAGCAAGGTGGAGCTTGGGTCTGGTGCTCAGTAGTCCTTTGCATCCCACACACATTGCTTTGGATTTAGGCAACAAAATTCCACCTTCATCAATCCTAGATTCTGGCATTCAAATTGATTTTTGTTCTTAGTCCCTAATAGCAAGTCTATGACAAATCCACACAGAAACTGATCATAAATCCAGTTACTAGGCTTTATATTTTGTAAAATAACTTACAAAAATTTGATTATGTACTTGGTATCTAGTTCACTTATTGACAACTCCTGTGCTAATATTATGTGCATTTTTGTTCAAGATATTACTTGGAAAAGAAACTTCATTCTTGTGTGCTGAATTTGTTAACCAGTTAGTTAACCAGTGGGATTTCCTGTTCTTCATTGTATATTTGGTCAAAGATTATTTTTGAAGAGCAGGTAAAATTTCTCTGAATCCATATTAAAATCATTTTTCATGACACAAATAGGTGTTTTTTTTGCAAATTTGCCATAAACATTATACTGATTTTTTTCTTCTTCCAGTCAAAATCTGTTCTGGGGGGGGAGGAGTAGTTGTCAATACCTATACTTTGTGCCTTGTATCATGTTCTGTATTAAATTAAAAAGGTAAAGATGATAAAATCAGTCTTTATTTCTCATCTGATGAAGCTTCAAATACCAGGTATAAAGGATCTACTTTTCATAGCTTTCTTATGTATGTTGATATATACAGGTCACATTAAATTTCTTTCTTAATAATTTCCCTTGGATAAATTAAAGAATGCCAAATCTCTTGAATCTATCAAATTTAGGCATGTTTCCCATTTCCTGAATAATTTATTTTTATATCTTTTTCAGTGCTTTCCAATTTTACAGCATTCTTCTGCAAATATGAAAGCTTCAGAATAATACTAACTGCACATAGTTCCACCTCTCCATTCTCCTTGTTTCCCCAGCCCAAGTAGGGAGTGACCTCATGGAGCACTGTGAATGTTCTGTTTTCCGTGGGGATCTTCCAAGATGACTGTGCTATCATTGAAGGTTTAGAGTGTGCAGGGATGGCCACACTAAAAGTGTTTGTCACCACCACACCCTTCTTACGTTGTTCTTGGTGAGAACAGAAGTAGATTCATCTCTCAGACCTCCCTTCTGTCTCCACTCTTCCTGTCTGAGGAACTTCCTGCTAAGCCTTTGCTTTCAGAACAGTGAAAATCAGGGGAGTGGGGACCACTGTTTTTCTGAACTACTGAGAAATCTGTTCTGTCTCTGTACTTATTTGAACTTCTTTTGCTCAGGAATCAAAAAATGGTGGTTCCCCACCTTGATTGGATCACTGGACTGGTAGAGTATAGTTAAATAATCCCAGAACTCTTAGCTGGACTACCATGTGTCTTGTGAGGGGGGACTAGGTTACCAGTTTCATAACTGCATGTTTGCTCATGAAGTTTATCAGACTTTCAGATTCATAGGTACAGCTGAACAAAATCATGGTCTGGAATTACTTTACATAACTCTGCAGAGTAGCCTACATGCCAAAAACCCCACAAAAACAAACAAATAAACAAACCAAACCAACCAACCAAACAAAGCTCACAAAAAATCATATAATTAATAAAAGTGAACAAAACCAAAATAATACAGTGCAGTTGGAAATTTTGTTTTGTTATTCTATCAGAATAATACACAAATAGGATAGCTTGAAAGATTACAAGACTCTTGTACCAGATTTGACCCTGGACAGTCCCTCCAGGTTTCATTTAGGGATGAGAGAGAAGGAAACTAGCCTTTCAGAAACTGTATCTTATGATATGCATATCTAAGCAGAATTATAAAATAACTAGAAGGCATATCTGAACTCATACCTCTGATTTTCTTGCGTTCTCGAGAGTATGTCAGCTGTAGCACTGACTGAATATTCTCTGAAAATAGTCTGCATGTATACGTAAAGACGAATGTATTTCAAACCTCAGTTCTTCACTATATTTAAAACACTAATACAGATTGACTTGCAGCATTTTTTAAGAGCATTCTCTCTCTGTGCAGAATTGGGCCAATCAATCTGATGTGCAGTTTTGCATTTTGTCTGATTGCCTCAGGGTTGTAAATATTTATTTTTCTGTTTGTTTGACTTTAGTATCTTCTAGCTGAAGGTTTTCCTCTTAGCTAAATTTTGACTTTCAAGAGCAGGAATCCTTGACTTTGTCAATATCTGTTAAAGAATAGATCATCATGATCCTTCTCCTGTAAGGAAAAGAATGCTATAAAATAACACAAAAGCCACAGCACCATGCTCTGAGACCTCTTTATAATTGAAATAGAAGCAATGAATTCGCCTAACTTGTATGTGTGTCTCTTAAACAATTTACATTTTCTTTACTATACTTTTAAGTTATTTAGAATCACCTGTTCCTTTCATAATGTGAATTTTTGGTTTTACTTAAGTTATGAAACATGCCTGGGGAAACCAACTTTTAAGGTCAACTAGTTAGAAGCTGCAGATTCCCCTTAGCAAAAAGTTTCTAGATGGTATTGTTAGAAACAAAATATTATTATTTGCTTTAGAGATTAAAAAGAGAGTCAGAAGAACAAGAGATACAATTTAAATACTTTACAAATTGAATATAAATTTTTTCAGTGACTCCTACCTCATATGCATGGGGAAAGAGATATATTGTGTATCTATCATCACTCTGGAATACTTCAAACACCCAGTGAGATAGGGAAGTGCTACCAACCTCACTTCAATGGAGTGAAAAGCAACTAAGAACAGCACACAGAAATACTTAGACCCTTGAAATGATACTTAAATAAAATGTATGATCTTCTGAGCAAGCCTGAAATTCTGAAAACCTATACTCTGGCACAACCTCAACAAGAGAAGTGTGGAGAATTTCACATCCCTCAGATTTATCTAGATCTGCTTTCCCTTGTGACTAAGAAAAGCTTTGCTGAAGGAGAGAGACAGATTTGCATCATTTCAGTCTGCAAAGAAAACTGCTCATTTCCTCAGAGAGTGGTCTGTGTACTATCCATATGAGGAAGCTGCTCCCATTTCCATACCTAAAAAGCTTCTTTTAAAAGAAGTTTGAAACATTTCTTTGGAAGAAAAAAACTTCAGTTGAAGGTCAAGAATCAGGAAAATATAAAGCTATTCCAGTTTCTGGTATGAAAAGTGCATCTATTTAGTATCTAATATTGTTGTGTCATCTAAAGCTTTGGTTAGAGTGGCCCCTAGGAACTTTGCTGTATTTAAAGAAGTCTGTACAAAACTGCAGAACCATATAAGATTTACAGTGTCTCAAGCTAGTCATTTCTATTTTCATTTCATTTCCATATGTGCTCAGTACAGAGCATCTTGTAACAAGTCATTTCTCAGAGAGCAATTTCCAAATCTCCTTAATTTATACAGAGGGTCTGGTCCAAGAAACACTTGTACATTTAATTGACTTCATGTGAGTACCATGGCAGTACAAAAGTTGGGTATAATTAAGTAAAACCGAAGACATGAATAATTGCAAACTTGATCTTGTGAGTTACAATATTAACTTATCTTTGAAATTTTATTTCCACATTCTGCTTTATAATGGCAAAGCATAAATAACCAAACAGAAGAGAACTCACAGACCACTCTACGAAAAGTTGTTGACTAGATAAATGAAATAATTTTATCTTTCTACCAACTCCAGCTGGTGTGATCTTGGCCTTCAGTACCTACTAATTAAATGGAGAAACGTTTGAGATAAAAAGTTAATTTACTAATTAAATGACGAGTATGGTTTATAAATTGTCTCTTTGGCTTATTGTGCATTTAGAGAATTAATTAACAATACAATCAGGCTGCAGTTGTGAGATGCCAATATGGATGTGATTTGAAGATACTTTCACTTCTATGTCAGTTTTTACGACAGCTGCACCATAATGAAGATGCTTGGCTCTTTTAATTTGTCTCTGTAAAATTAAAATGGGTTTGTGGTTTCTTGCTCACTAGGAGCAAGACAAAATGGTACATTTAACGGCAGATTTCTGATCAAACAACGTAGGCATGATGTTGTATTAGCAAGTTGCCACTGATGGGGGCTATAGAATAGGTTTGTCTTTAGGTTGTGTTCTTCTAGTGAAGTATTTTCATCAGAGTGTAACAATGAAAGCATAACTGACACCTTCAGTTAAAATGAATATTAAAATATTTGTCATTTGTAAACAACATTAACAAATTAGGTCCTTATTTTAAGTGTACATCAGTAGCTTTTTGTGGACATGCCTAAACTAGCTAAGAAGTGGTTAGTTTAGGAACTGCTAAAGTACAATGGAGTTAACATAGGAACTCGTGGACTAATGGCCAAATGATTATTCACCTCCTCAGTATGTCTAGCAAAATTACTATCAGGAAAAATAATATTTGTTGACTTGTTTGACTTTTGAATAGTAGATATATATAAACTATACGTGTCTGGACTGGCCTGAATGATCTTTGGGTTTGCCTCTATGAATGTTTTTTGGTTTATTTCCTGTTTGAAATTAAATACAAATATTAACTTTCAGTCAAATCAAAAGCCAGTCAGAATTTACTACCTGCTGCAACTCCTCCAACAGTCAGAGAAGAATTTCCAAGGAAATAAAAGTCACCTGGATCTAATCAGCTCTTGAATCACTGAGTAAACAAACCAGTTTCTCTGCACAGGCAACTGTGATTTTTTTCCTTACTTAACACTTATTGTATTCACAATTAATATTAGTCCATCGTGTATTTTACTGTTGATGTTTTTACAGCCTCTGCTTCATAAACCAAATAGTTGATTCCAAATTTTAACAATATTTACTATATGTCTATGTGTGTGTATGTGTGTTGTTTTACTCTAAAGGATGAAAACTGATTACTTTGCATTCAATTTACTTTGATTTTTCTGTCTAGTCTACTGGTGCCTACAGAAGAAAACAGTAATAAATCATTTATAAAATCAGCCCAATCCCTTCTACAGGGAAATACAGTGAGGCAGACTGTCTCATAAATTGTTTAGAATAGTGCAGCTCTCCAGTGATTTAGCCTGATTTGTTTGTTTAAAAAAGAAAAGAAAACCCACAAAACCTGCAGATGGTGATTCCTGTCTTTTTATGAAGGGGGTAGTGAAAGTGAGCACTTAAGGCAAAAACAATGAGTCAAAGTACCTTTGAATGCAGATGGCATCACGTTAGCAAACAGACCATGGGCCATAGATATTAGAAGGAATGATGTGTTGTGAAATGGAAGTAATGGGAATGAATTTTCTGTATTTTTTGCACCAGATTTGCAGTGATCATATGGCCTGCACTTAATACAGAGTTAAAAAAACAAAAGACCCCCCTCAAACCTAGCCAGGATCCCAAATCTTTCATCTGTCTTCATGTGTGGATCAGTGACAGTGACAAAATGGTATTGTGTGCTGGCAGCTTGATTTCTGGCATTTACTGGGCTGTATGAAAGATCACATCTCCAAACACTTCTGTCATATTCTCTTCCAGATTGTGGTATATTAAACTGAGGAAATAAGCCTGTTTTGCTAGGGATCATATATTCATCAAAATTAAAGATGGAAAAGTCCTGTTAGTGTAAATCACTTACATTATCCCTCATCCAATGCAGGATTACTCCCTGAGGTATATTTTCCAGTACTTTTTACAGTCCACTTTGAAATGACTCATGCAACAGTTTCCACCACTTCTCTCTAGAGATCATTCTGCAGTCTAATAGATCTCACCCTTGGTTTCAGCCTAAATTTTCCATTACTCATTTTGAGATTTTTATTTTTTTTTCTGGCCATCTGGTAAGGCAGTTTGAGGTGTCTCTCTGAACCAAACCTAGCTAAGGGCTACCAGGAGGACAGGAGGTAGACACAGATTGAAAAGGACTTAATCAGTTTTTCAAGGCTTTCACCATCCCTTATCTATTGATTTGTCGGTTTGTTTCAGAGATGTATACAAACCTGACTGCTGGCCTGATGGTCTCTAAAGATCTAAAGCCCTAAGAAAAACCTAAAATAATTTCTAATTAATTTAAGCAGAACAGTATTTAATCTTATTGGTATGTCCTGTAGGACATTTTGGCCACTTCTGAGTCTGAATATCGCTGAAACACTGTACCAGTTAAGGGAGATCACTGCAATAATGGAGCAGAATAATGCAGCTGTCATGGTTTTTCTTCATCACCTAATCCCACCCTTACACCCTGCAGATCAAGATGTCTAATAAACTCTAAAGTTACTTCCATTTTTGACTCAAGTAGGGTTCAGCCTGGCCTTGGATTTGTTGTCAAAAATATGGGTGTCTACATGAAGTTGGTAACCTAAACTCCTGTTACAGCTGGTATAGTGACTGCCACAGTTTAAAACAGCAGCTTATACATATAGCTATATGTAGACTATGCGTAGACATGTGTACATTGTACATTATATATAGCCTCTTAAATTTAGGGCAAGGTGTGTCCTTGCACTTGCCACTCTGACTTGGTCTGGCAGCACTCCAGCAAAATATGAAAGATGGAGTCCAAATGCAGGAGGCATCTACGGCAGCAAGTGCAGATCAACAACCTGCACTGATAATCCCTTTATTGCCACCTCACCTAGCATCATCTCTAGGGCCAGACAGCACCTTGCAGAGGTGCTTTTCTCCTTCTTTTCCAGGATCTGGTCACACATCTTGTTAACACTTTTTGGGTAAAACTTTCTGAAATGTTGGCCTGAAGAGGATACAGCACAGGGTTATAGGCATCCTACAGTGACACAGTGAACACACAGGGTTTTAGCTTGGATCCAGTCCACAGAAACTCCATCTACCTGTGTAACAAATCCTTGCAGGTCCACATAGTCTTCATTAAAGCTTTCATTGAAATTATAGCATATTTTATTATGTTGGGTAATCAGAGTTAATAACAAGCTTTCTCCACTTACAAGTCTACAACATGAAAAGAAAAAAAAAGTCAAAGTAAACATGAATGGAAGAACATACTTTAGCCTTTATGTAGTTTTGGCATAAAGGAATAAATTGATTTTTCCAAGATAGAGAATCTGTAGCACTGTCAGCAACTAAATGAGCTGTGCCAGGTTCAAGGCCAGTATCTAAGCTACACATGTCTTAGTCTCAGCAAAACTCATTTTTCCTTTTGCTTGTTTTCTGCTTCAGCTCATACTCACTTTTGAAAATGAGTTGTGCTGGTTTTTTATATATGCTTAGGGGACAAAATTGTTTCATGAAGGCACCATCAAAATTATCTCAAGGAATACATGTATGGAGGGAGAATTTTGCTGCCAAAATTTTCAGAAACGTCTCTGTTTTAGAGAGCACTGAAAGTGGAAGACCTGGAAGAGAGAAGTATGTGCATTGTGAAAAATCAACAATCTCCTCGTTGTATGACAGCTAGACAAGAAGCTAATATATTTAACAAAATGTTTTGACATACTTGTGACTTCTCAGTTCACGAAAGACAAGATAATCAGTGACAAAATGTTCCATCTTGGACATGTGTTTGAATTGCCCTGTGGGAAGAATTAGATACAAGTTATTCAGAAGCAGAGAGAGTCAGTAGGAAATTCATGTCCATCTTACAGCCCCAGCAGTGGCCAATCCGCAGTAAAATATGCCATAACTTGCCCTGTGTTGATTTCATTTTTACTGAGAGAATAGGTGTAAAATTCCAAACAAACAAGAGCTTTATAAAATATTGCGCAGGATTTATTTTGCCAAGCTCAGACACACAATAGAGGCTTCAATTTTATGGGCCAAATGAAGCAACGCTCCTAAAATAAGTACATAGGCTTCTGTCCAGTTAATGGAGAAAAATATGTGCCTCTGAAATCCTCCAGTGGGAAATCCTCTGTGCCTAGAACAGAATGAATTCTGCAACTGGGATTTTCTGTCACATTATTGTGCCATTGTGGTGGGCCTGTATGTTGGAGACTCGCAGTATTTCACATACCCAGAAAGATGGAAGTGCAGGAATCATTCCACCAGTCTTTATATGCCCATATGGGGATTTACTGGACACAGTTTGCAATTGTAGTTTGGAAGCAGTTCCCAAAGAGTAGGACAGTTATGCCTGAAACCACTCTAAGCATTTAATATTTACTAATTTCAGGTGGCAAATTTGGGTTTCTGCTAAGCCAGATTTGAGAGGTAAATCCATTTTATCTGTCTAATAACACCCTGAGACATTATGTGTCTTCATTTTAATTTAAAATGCTTTTCTAATGCTCAGTGGATTTCTCCATTTTCTTACTAACTGCTCTTTGCTGAGCTTTATTTCTACATACATTTCCTGTCAGGTAGCTGCACTACAAAATTATACTGCCATACTTATTTTTCACCCATAAGCACATACCTACAGATGCGTATGCATAGCTTAAACAATTCTAGTGTACTTGCTTTTTCCCACCTTCATTGGAACATACAGAAGACCTGAAGAGAAGTAAAAACTGCTATGTCATTGAAGTTAATAATTGCTTTGAGAATGTCTATACTGAAATTCTGAAAATTTTATTGGTAAAGCCACCTAATATTATTTATGAATTAATTTATGGGAAGAAATACTGAAGGATCATTTTTACTGGGTAATATGGGTAAGACATTGACATGTTTAGCTTTCACATCTACACACTCCAGCGGTTCTAAAAAAAAGTATAGTCTGAGAGACCTCTGCATGTCTTAATGCCACACGAAAACTTGAGTAATAAAAATTCTTAAGTTTCATGCTGTGTAACAACTCACTCATCATACTCAATTGAGCCTCACATTATCAAATACTTTGAACTGAGAAAAATAATAAAAAATCAGAATTACATCTAAGGACCGTGACTGACCTATACAGGACACAGATCAAATGCAAAGGAAAATGCTGTATATGGATTCAGCCAGACTGTATCATTTGACCTCAAGATCAGAGAAAGATTCCTTGCCTTCCATTATTTAATAATATAGATCTAGTTTTTGCTGATAGAAAAAAAAAACACATGAAGAAAAATATCCCAAGTGACAACCAGGTATTTCCAAAATGCAAATCTATTACTAAATAAAATTAAGGAATCATTACAAAGAGTTATGAGTGAACTTGAAATTTACCTCACTTAAGCTTAACCACCCAAGAAATATCTGCTAGTTCTAAGTTAGTCATTTAGTCTTTCCGTCTGTTCAGCTAAAAATCTTCAGAGAAATGATTCATCTTAGACATCTATCTTTAGATGAGATGAATAATTTTTTGGAAATGCTGGTCTCTCTGTAGCTACTAATGAGGTAGTCTAGACAACTAACTTCTTAGACTCAATTCCTAACTTTTGGTTGCTTGAAGTCATGTGATCTTAGATAATATATCTTAAATGACTCAGCTACTGCAACTTCTAAAGCAAGTTGATAGTTGCTGAGATTGCAGTTCAACTCTCTATGTATAGGTGTCTGGGTCTATATTACCTTTTATATACCCTGAACATCTGCCTGGGGCTGTCAGAAGTGACCTTGGCCTAATAGGAATTCTTGTTTTTCTTGAGAGTTTTCTGGAGGCCAAATGATAAACCTAATTTTTGGCATACGTAATTAGAGTAATTCCATTAAACACCACTGTCCGAAAGAGCTCTACTCAGTCCTTTTTATTCAAATGATTTGAATTTTGTTTTTTCACCTGTGGTATGGGCTAACAAATGGCCTGTGACAAAATGTCCTGCTAAAATTTAGCTTCAGAGTCATTCCCTTTGAGTCCTTCCCTCTCAGGTTAGAAGGGACCATTAACACATCAGATGTGATTAGCTAGAGCAGAGACTTTTAGGTCACCCATCAGACATTCTTCCATCTCCTACTTTGATTTCTGTTTCTGGCACACAGCTTCTTCTGCATATGTCTAGTCATGTAATGGGGGGTGGGCATCTGAAGACTCCTACTGTTGAGACTCTTATCCTGAACCCAGGCTGACTTCATTTCCATGAAACTCAATCACACATGACCTCTTCATAAAGAAGCACATGGACATTTCGAGCTAATAGCAAGATGCATACAGAAATAAAGGCAACACAGTAAACAGGTACAAAGATAAAACCCAGCAGCACTTGGCATATATCCCAAATGGTATAAATGCTGTTTCTTTTTAATATATTATTTCTTCCACTTGGATATATTGTTCTTGTGAGCCTCAGGAGTCCTGTTTTCACTTATGCTCTCTGACACAACTGCAAATGTCACTGTTGCACCCAAGCCATCATATCTTATATATGGAATAAATAAGTGAGCAAGGAGTTTGCATCACTGTATAATATTTAAAAGGAATGGGAATATATTCAATGTCTTTCATCCACCTAATAGGGAAATGGTGACACTGGTGTCATAAGTTTATCCAATTTCTATTGCTACAAAGGGAATATCACATATGTTAGGGGCACAGGCTATTCGTTTTGCAGTCCTCTGCTGCCTGGCGTATAATTATCATGGCTCATCTTTATTAAACACCAGCCTTATCTTTGTTTTGCTCTCTTTGTTGATAGATGTAACCTCAATACTGTTGCCATGGCTACAGTAACAGTAGCTGAGAAGATTTTGTTTGTTGTAAACAAACAGCTATACAGGCACAGATCCTAGTGGAGCGTTTCCAGTCCCCTGCCTTATATTATGCTGATTAACACTGCCATCTCCCTCCTGCAACCTATTCCTTATTTTAATTAGCATTAATTTAAGTTTATCGAGGAGTGTTTCCCTTTTTGTGAGATTGCACCCCTTTTCTGACAGCTTTTTTCCCTATAGCAACAGCCATAGGTTAGGACTGCAGCCCTGCTGAGAGCATCCTCACAGCAAAGCCCTGCTGATACCAACAATTAATCTAGATGTACACACTAACGTAATGGCAAAGGATTGCTTTAATTTACTTCCTACATTCTCACCTCCAGGGGCAACTGAACTTGTTCTCGTGTAGAAGCCATGGTGATCTGAAAATGTGTTACTAATTCTGAAGCTTATTTAGCTTCAAGCCAATTTTTCAAAATTAAGGGCCAAATTCAGCCCCTCACTTAAGGAGATGTAGCTGCTCTGTAAGCAACTGTATTGCAAATTCTTACATCACTGTTGACTTAACCCATGGTCTCCCACATGTATGAAAATGACCATAACAGGTTCACGAATTATCTGAGCTTCCAACAGCACCTGATTTGTGTTATTTTTATGGCAGACCTTTCCTCTAGTAGGCATTTTCTCTAATACTTCTCAAAAAAAGCTCCTGAGCTTTATATTAATTTTATTCACTGCCTATGCCAAAGTTAACCATGTCCGGTCTACACTATATCTTTTTATTTTTATTATTTTCATCTTGAAGAGTTTAGGAGCTATCCCTGAGGGAAACATGACTGCCTAGCTCAAAGGACTTGTACTATGTTCTCTGTGAAAGGTTCAGCAGTTTCGTTATGTGCATATACACATTACTGTTGTATTTTTAATAATGCTATTAAACAGATAGATTCCTTCATTTCACCTAGATTAAACAAAGTGAAAACCAAAGTGGGCTTGGGGCTATAACAGCATATAAACAGTGAGAATGTTCCCACCTAAAAAGAAATGGGTTGGAACAGAGACAGGGTAAGCCAGGTGAGACACTTCTGTACTGCAGCAGTACTGTAATTCAAAATGATTAGGTTAGACACTGCTCTGATTGGACATTGTACTATAATATTGTCCATGAAACCAGTGTTATGGCCTGTCTTGCATGCCTTTGCACAGTGCTGTTCTGACTATGTGACCCTGTTATACTAAAGTCTGCTAACATCTCCCATAATCCTCCCTCGCTTGCACCATCTAAGTGATGCTATCTAGGAGTCTCCTTTGCTCAGCAATGCATGGATGAACCTTATGATGCTTACCTTCTCTCTCTTCCTCTCACTGGCTCTGTACCACTGCCCTCTAGAACAGAGCAAAGCTCCCATTTGTAGGATGTCAGCAGGAATCTGCAGACCCTGGATGAGGAGTTTGTACTAAAAACAGTGTACCCTGATGTAGGGCACCGGACAAAAAGAAAGGATTTCTAGTGTTGCTTTATGATACCTCCACAATGTCACACTACAAAGGACAAATTTGTCTGGGAATACTGAACTTAAGAGGGAAAAAACTTGTCTTCCCCTTCACTTCACTGATTTCCCTCATCCAAGAGATCACGCAGAATCAGAATATTGATGATATGATCATATACATTGAGGGAAATCCAGCAGATTTGTTAGCATTATGCATACTTAGACCATTGTTTGGAAACTGTAGGACCATAAATTGAAGAGGTCCCAGAAGTCCCTGGGAAGGTAGAAACATCAACATTCAGAGCTCCAGTTCATTGCTTGTCAAGAATTAATGAGTTCATTTGAGAGGCTAGCATACCAAAAAAAAAATTGTGAGGATTGGTATCCGTGGTCTTTGCCTTAATAATTCTTGTTTTCATATCAGAAAAATATATTATAGGTAGAAATGTGTCCTGTTTGCATCCATTTGGCAAAACTTTGTACCTTGAAGGAATGCCAGCTGATGAGGCTGAGTCAAAGAAGAAATCACAGCTCATGTTTATTTCCTAGATTGCACAGTTTTACCTTCCAACTCTTCATGCTACTTTAATATAATTTTACAGATGAGTGATAAGCAAGGTGATGAACTGACACTAGCAAACTTGATGAATGGGAAGAAAAAAATTACACTCTCTGTGAACTTTTAGAATGGTTCACACTCATTTTCAGCTTGGAAAGCTGCTACCTATTCATATAGCAGCTTCTAAAGTGCAAATGGAAGTAAACCAACATGCAGAGAGCTGTAGTAGTTTGCAAGTGTCTCCACAGTACCTAGAAATCAGGCTGAAATACTGGAACAAACCGAAGTCTCTATGGACCCAAACTTACCTCTCTTTATTTTAATGATGTTTTACTAGAGTGACGGCACAATTAAAGGGTGCAGTTTGTTGGCCCACCTAAGAGTATTTTCACAGCAGAACACTCCTTGAACCTTGTAATTCTTCTAGGAACATAATCTAGCTCAATATGTTCCACTAGCACATCAAGTTGAAAGACTGCTATGAAGTTTGGTTTCTCTTTCCTACCAGACTACAAAGCAACTTTACCTTCAAATGACTTAACATAGAAATGAAAACCAACCTAGAGAGACTCTGCACAACAGGATACGTTCTCTGTCCCACAAACAGCATGTGTATCATGAAAGAAGCAAAGACTGGAGCTGTAACTGGCAGTTCAACTACCTGAAAAAAGTCTGAAGTTTGCTGTGCACTTGTAACGTTGAAGCCTGGCATTTCCAGTTGACTTTGGTAGCTGGATGTTCAGCAACACTAGAAGAAATTGTTTCTGCTTACGAGACATGACAATCTAAATGTATATGACAAATGAGGGAGAAAGGAAAAAGTATAGTCTATATTTTAGATATTGATAAAATGAGCCTTGACATGATTAATGAATCATTCTTTTGCCATGCCCAACAAGAAATTTGTGGCATAGCTGGGAATATGAACCAAGAAACATGAATCCTATTCTGGTGCTTTGTCCACGTGTCCTACAGTGGAGCTGTTCATTTCTTTAAATACCCTGTGGTTTGTTTTTTATTCTTACCAAACATTTTAGCTACTGGACTAAGACTGGAACATTGCTATATCCAAGAGGAAGCACACTAAGAGATGACCTCAATCTTAGTGAGTTTCTGCTGCTTAAGTCATGTCATATATCATGTGCTTAAGTCCCAGTCATATGGAACCTGGCAGAAATTAATCCCAGCGAAGTAAGTTAGAAAATATAAATGCCTTCATAAAGAATCCCACTGAAGTTCCGTGGTGGAGGTAAAGTCAGGATACTGATACCCCATGACACACCAGGGAGGGAATTCAAATGTAGACAACAAAAAATTTGCAGTGGGATTCAGATAATACATGTGCTTCTTGTGCATTAAAATAAATCATGTTCCCATGTCACTGTCCATGCTGTCTATCAGTTCAGTGAACACAAAGACTTCCTAAAGCTGGTTTTGCACATATAGGTACCTATAACTGTAAATTTACACATAATTGAAATAGGTCTGTATTTGGTTTTTTTAGCTATGTGACGCTATGTATGAGAAAGATCCTTTGAAAGTCTGACACTTACTTGGACAACAGTGTTAAGCAGGAATGAGACAAAAGACTGAGAAATCAGACTATACTAGTACTATCGCAAAATTATTAATGCTTCTTACAGCATTAATCTAATGCTAACTTGGGGCATTCAATACCAAATGGGAGTTAAGGAAATTATTATTTTTCATGCTGGAATCATAGTAAGGAAAGAGTAAAAAAGAGGAAAAAATGTCCTTGTGACCTTGCAGCCAGGCTTAATTAGAAAGATCAGTTGTACTGATTTATCACAGCAGTGTATGGTTGTCCTTTCCAGCTCTTTTTCTATTGAACTAAATAATAGTTTATCATTTACTTCAGTGATAGGCAAAATAGATCTCCGTATAATATTTTAAATTGTTTACTGATTAAATTGAACACATGATACTTCTCTATTCTGTTTGTAAGGACATGTCTCATTGAACACTGAAAAGATAATTTTAGCTGTACTTTGGTTGAGGTGGATGACTTATGGGAACAAAGGACAACATAGAAAAGACGTTATTGCAGTGTCCTTTTTTCTAAGCAAGCTTGTCATAAACAGAAAGCTTGTCATTCACATTCATACTCCAGTAAGCCTATTTTATATTAAAGGATTCCTTAATATTACAGTAATCTAATTGGTTTGTATGGTTAAATGAAGATAAAATTCTCATATTCATTATGAGCTGCTACAATAAATCTCTTATTAAAATAAAAAGAAGCATTTATCCAATTCAGGAAGCATATGAACATTGTATTTGCCTTCTCTGATAATATCAGAGTAGTTCTTCCAGCTCTTCATGTTGCTTTGAAAATATGTATGGAAAAAATCTCAAATCCAAAACTCTGCAAGCCCAATTCTCTTCACACTTAACTGTAATATACTTGCATTCTTTTAGCTGATGCATTAATTCAACCATGTATGTTATGCAGTGTTGTACAATCAGAAAAGAACTACTGCTTGGTCTTGAATGTCTGTGAGAAGTGTACTCACACTGCCTGACTTTTGACTTCAACTCAGTTCATAAAATATAAGGCACATTTCCTGAGTCTTCCTTTATAGTTAATGGGGGTTGGGGAGCAGGCTTCCCAGGGGACCTAATCGGTGCACTGGAGTTGGACTTGTGTCAGTCATGACCTGGATGACTCTCCACTGATCCTGTAAGGAGCTTTGGGATTATACTCTTTACTATTTTCCTATGAATATATCAGATATGTTTTGAAGTAAGGCATTTTGCATTGTTATTTTGTCTGCACTTACAAGTGCTACTGATGTTGTTAAAAGACTGATTTATCTTTCTTTTAAAAAGTCTACTTATAATGTTTGACATGAATGCTTCCTGAAGCAGGAAAATCCACTGGGTAGGTTAGTTTTCTGTTGCTGTTTCAACTTATTTAGTGCTAATTTAATTTTTGGCACTTTACTCTGTTATTATAACTTCAAGGAAAGAGCTTTAAAAGAGCAGAGTGAATCAATAGTATCTTCTTGATAGGCAATCTTCAATTATCTTTGAATTCTTCTTCAGAATATTCATTAAGTTATGCATTATGAAATTTCCTTGCTTACTTGAAAACTATCCTTACTCCTTACTAATGAATGGTGTTTCTTGCCATGGGCATGCAGGTATTCCCAGATACTGCTGTTTTGAGCTAAGCAACCTGGAATCACACCTGTTCCAGATGAAGACAACTATTCCCAACATGGTAGCATCACATTTTGTAAAAACTCTATTTTCTGTTGTTGTTGCTGTTGTTGTTGTTGTTGCTTTCATGCAACTGAGAACCATGTTTGCTTTTCCTGTGGCTGCCAAATAATGAACAGATATCTTAGTCAAACATTCCACAAGTTTCCAAATGTTTTAGATCCTCAGAGAATCCTGCAGCTTGAGAAACATATGAGAAGTTTAGAGCACTTCTGTCTACAAGGATAACCTTACATGTATCCCTGTTGAATTCCATCTGTCATTAGGCAGACGTACCTCCACAATATGTTGAAATCTACTGAAAAGTTCCACCGTCCTCTGAACTACTTAGTAATATTGCAATATGTGAGAAAACTGTGATACTAATATCAGACATTCGCTAAATCACAAATATTTTCAAACACAACTACCAGCTTAATTGACTTTTTTATATACGTGTGTAAAAAACCATGATCATTGCATGTAATACTCAGTATCTTTTGTCTTGTAGTGTTTTTTAATATCATCTTTAGAATATTAATCTTGGTTTATTTTAATTTGATTTGGTTTGGGTGGTTTTTTGAGGTGTGGTCCTATATAGAAAGGAACTCTGAGTTTTTTTATGGAAAAGGTTTATTTTTTTTCTCCATATAGTATATTGTCTACAAAATTTCAATTTTTTTAAAATAAAAAATTGTCATGGAAAAGATCAATAATAAGTACAGCTTTGTCAAGATTGAATGTTTCTTTTTCTATCTGGAATGATTTTGCTTATGCTTCAAATCAGTTAAATAAAACATTAGGCTGAATTTCAGCCATAATACAAGAAAATATCCAAGAAAATATATGTATGTATTTTTTCTTCAGTACAAACCTAATCTTTAATGCCCTAAGTATATGCTGTTCCTCATCTATGGGAGAACCATAGCACGAGAAAAGGACATAGAAGGTACAGAGCATAATAAACTCCTTTTGCAAACACAAAAACATACATTAGTTTGCATTAGTTGGGCAGGAGATGTCAATCAGGAATTGAAAGTGCTCAGGGATCACTCAGTAGCTCACAAAAATATCTCTACTATCTAGAATTTCAATTAAATTTAAATTTACATTTAATTGACTTTGTCTTGCTCATTTCCCTCTCTGTTCACAGATGTATGTATAATTGCATTTATTCTAATTAATATTTACTGAATTTTAATCTACAGTCCTGTGCTGTCACTTATCATGGTTATTTTCCTGAATAGTTCTCAAAAAGGCTCTTATTAAAACTTTTTGAGAATCCACGTAACATAAGCTCCTTGAATTATCTTCAGATTCTTTCTTTCTTTATCCTGGGTTTTCAGAGATTTTAACACTTAGGACTAAATTTTTGTGGGTTTTTTGTGGGGGGTTTTTTTGGTGGGTTTTTTTTTTTGTTTTTTTGTTTTTTTTGGTTTTTTTGTTTTTTTGCTTTGTGTGTGTGTGTGTAATGGAAATATGTGCAGGATTAAGGTATAGTTATCCAAGTCCCATGCTGTTTTATCCTCAATTACACTGTCTGCCAGGTTGCACAAGAACAAAGATGATTACCAGTGGTTTTTTATGCACTGGATATCCCCAAACTCTCTTCTCAGGAGAAAAACAAGATGGTCACACTGCCTAGTACTCAGGAATGTTGGTTTGTGTCCATGAATTGACTCACCAGCTATCTAGCTGTCATCTCAACAAGGAAACTTGGGTGGTGATTTTGCCCTTAGAGAAAGTGCTTTTAAAGAGCTTATCTTCATTTCTAAATGCTCAAATATCTTCTTTGAGATCCTCAAAGATTCCTAGGGATGAGCTATCTAATCATGACTTAATTGGGTACCTGGAGCAAATGTTTTTCAGTAACTGTCTCTGCATGCACTTGGCAAGAACGAGGCAGTGTGATTTGTCTTAATCATCTTTGGTGATGCATTAAGCTATGCAAAATTACTTCATATTTTGCATAAACTAAGATTAAGCAATCAGACATTTACTCCAGATCACTTGACACACAGTGAATTCTTAAACCACAAGATTGCTCATATGTCTGATTCTGTGGCATTTATTTGTCTCCTTAAGGATGTACTTTCAACATGCAGAGCCATTATTGTCCTGCAAACAATTTCCCAGTTAGCTGTCAAACTCCCATGAATACTTTATTTTTCACAGGTGGCTTTGGACAAAACTGATAACACACTGGTGTTTCTGCAGCCATTTTTTCCGGTTTTAGACTTGATGGATTTGCCAACTGGATTCTCCTGTGTCTGCAATGCCACCATGGATTAATCTCACTCTTACTCTGGGCAGAGAAATGAACGGCACTTGGCTGTTCACATTCAGGCCAGAATCAGCTGGGGATTTCTCTGTAAATGTAGGCAGGTTTTCTTCTTTCATGATGCAGGGAAGCTCAGTCCATTCACCTCCATATAGAATTTTCCTTTTCTGGATCACTGTTGTTAGAGATCAGGTTTCCAGTCTGAAAATCTTGAAGATCTTAGGATTTCCAGTAGGACTGAATCAATACTCTTCTCCTTTTGTTTTTTTTTTTTTTTTTTTTTTTTTTTTGTATCATCCTTGCATTAATTAATACAGAGTAGAAAGAGGGGTTTTAGAGTTCTCTACATCTACTTCTAGAGATTTGTAGAATATGGGTTTTTTTTTTCAGAACATTATACACCTGTACAACATTATCAGGGTGTCAGAATGACTTTAGCATTTGAAAATTGTGGGGTTTTTTTTCTGTTAAAAAAATGAAAAATTATAAGTCTCAAACCACAATAAATCACATCTAAAATTACTAAAATAAAATATGTTGATTGAGTCAATCTATATTTTTTCAGCTTATCATCATGAACATTTCCAGTATTTCAGTTTTGCCTCAAAAACTGTTATGAAGTGGGAAAAGTAGGGTGGTAACGTTCTAGGAACATATCACATCTATCCATCTTCTGGGATTAGAAACCTCTGTGCTAGTTTTATGGTATTTTAGGGTATAGTGAAATTACTTCACATCAATTTGAAATATTTTCATGCATGTGAGTTTATAAGCAGTATTACTGACAGGCTGAAAGCCTGAATACTTTATAAATAGAGAACTAAAATGGGAATAAAAGTGCCCCTCTAATAATTACAAGCTGCTTCCTATAAGTAAAGTAACAAACAACTTATTGCATTAAACAGTCCAAGACTACTGAAAGTGAACAAGGGTCACTCTCAGTGCCAGAGTTTACAACTATGACCTGATAAGCAGGCAGCTATTAAGCAGATAAGATGCTAATAGATACCAACAGTCTCTGGTGTTGATGGTGGACATAAAGCATAGACAAAGCCTTAGGATCAAGTTATGTACATTACTGAGAGACAGATCTTGACGTGGAAAAGATATTCATTTCTTAGGGCAGATCACCCTTCAGAGCCTTGGGCTGGTTGTATTCTAATGGGGACAATATCCAAATCTCATGTGATTATTTGTTAAAAGCTCAACATTATGTCTGGTTGAGGTAAAACACATGTGATAAAGAGTCTTCTGACCTGAACAAAAGAAAATAAATACCTGCACTGTACTTTTTGTAGCTATTCAATAGACAGCATACACACACACAAGTGCACACACATACATGGAGTTGCTTGTCAGCCCTACTGCCAATGACATCTGGTTATCTACAATCTCCTTTACAAGAACCTTGCTCTCTGCAATGCACCGGTGCCTCTGCTCTGTATAAGATAAACACAGCAAACACAGATAGCAACAAGAGAGAGGTATCACAGGCCCTACTTGGTGGCAGCAACCGCTACAGCAGCAGCAGGGGCTCAGCAAACCTCCCCCACGTTTGTTTGTTTATGTGCTCTGATGATCCGCATAGGAAAGCTGCATGAAGCAGGAATTTATTATGGCAGTGGGGGCTGGCTTGAAAGCTTCTCTCTCTTTATTTTAATGACCATTTAAATTACTTCTGCAGACTTTGACAAAGCTTTGATTATCACACACAGGGATGAAGCACAAATTCAAACTGAATCTTTCATCTTAATAAACACGGACCCAGATCCCCATTTGGATCATGGATGCTGCTTGTGGGCTCTCTTCAGATTTTCTGCCAAACACTGCCACCAAGTGTGAATCTTAGATTTTCTCCTGAACAGGAGAGAAGGACAGGGACCCACCTGCAAGGTCCTGCTTCTGATAAACTCTACAGGCATTTGAGAGTGCCCAGAAAGGCACCCATAAAAAAGTTTCCTCATCTCTATTTCCCCTATTAAAAATAGAGATATGAAAGCTGTCTGACACTCATCTGAAGTATTATTTCTGTCACAATAAAACCTGAAACCTCCCAGACAAAGTTGGAGATATTGTAACAGACACTGGTATAAGTGATGGAGCCTCATCCTGAGTTTAAAAGTGGAGTGATAGTGTGACTAATGCCTCAAAAAATAACAATACAAAAAAAAAAAAAAAAAAGGAAAGTTACTGCTGTAGCTGATACTAACTCAGAGTTCTTGATCCCAAAAATAATACCTTAGTAAAAAGACTGCCTTTTGTCCTGTTCGTTTTATCTCATTATATGTAATGTGGCACACAACACTGATATGAGAAATAATATATCATCAGGCTTGCATAGGGAATATTTTTATTATTAGTCAAAAAAATATATATCCTGAGAGCTTGTCTGCTTATTACCTGGGAATGTAAAGATAAATAATAGTAAAAGAAAATTGAAATATTTCTAATTGCAGTTGATTTAAATCCTCATGAAGACTGTAATTCAGAAATAAAGTGACATCAGGTCAAACAGCCTAAGTTTTTGGAGGATGAATTTAATTTTGAAATGAGAGTGTCCATGTATTCACCTGGTTAATTTTAAATTCCTTGTATTAACCAGAGTTAATTCTCTAAACTTCTCAGCTATGCCTCTCTTTATGATGCCTAAGAAAGTCATCTATGTGCCAGAGAATGTCACTTGTCAAAAGGGATCTTGAGAAAGCACAAAAAAAGTTTAATTAAAAAGGAAGGATGGGATTTGCAACCTATTACCATTGCTTTTTGGTTGCAGTGAGTTTGGTAAGCAGGACTGTGAGAGGAGTCATTGTTCCTGGCCCTGGGTGAGGTGAGACTTCAGCAAGGACAGTTTCCAGCAGACATGTTCCCTTACTTCAGTGAGAATAAGAGGTTAGAAGAATGCTATTTTATGTAACCCTTCATGGCTCAGGCATAAACTCAGGGTCCTGAATTAGGTCTCTGATGTTCAGCAGGTTTAAATTAGCAAATACATGTACCAGGAGGATGCACTCCAAGTGGCTTGTAACAGTGTGGATCCAGAATCATGGAAAACATGAAATTTAAAATAAGACTTAAGATTGCTGTAGACAACTAAATCCAAAGCTGCAGTTCTGAAAACTCCACTTAGCTAGAAATATGCTGCTCAGACTGTAAGATGCAGGTTTCTTTATCACTGAAAATTTTGCCAGTTTTCCAGGTATGTTTACATACTTCTAGTTTTGGATGCACATGCATAATTTGTCTGTGTTTAACATATTCTGACCATCCTAACAGAGAACACAACTCAGCCTGGGGCGTTCATCAGTGATTCCTGTAGCTGAACAACAAAGGATTAGTTAAATAATAGGCACTTTTCCTTAAATAAATATGAGTACCTGTATAATTATTTCTCCTACAGGCCTTAACAGCACAGAAGAGCTGTTATCTTTTATCAGGTAAATTAGACGCAGCTTTAAAATTGGTATGTGTGCCAGAGGAGTTCTTTGGATCTATCAGGTAAATAACCTCACTTTAAAAAAATTTATTCTAGGTGGTCTACTCTTGCATCACATAGAGAGAAATTGCAGAGGCAACATGCATTAACTTTATTTGAAATCAGGTCTATAAATCCCCATATATTGATGAGAAACCAGACCCCTAAGTAGTAATTCTAATTCTAATAGAGATCTGAATTCTTGCTTGTAATAAATCACAGTATTCTGGAATGGGAAGGAGGTAAAACCTGCATTAAAGGCACTTAAAGAGCACTTCTTTCTGGGACAGACTAAACTTTTCAATTCTTCATCCAGTCTGGTTTTGAATGTTTCAAGTACCAGATCTTCTGTCAGTCCCCTGAGGAAAATATTCCATGTCCCCACAGAGAAAGCATTGTTAAAGGCTCTTTCTAGACATTCAGTTCAATTATTCATTTATTCACTCCTAATTATGCTCACCTCAATAAAAAATTGTTCTCCTCAGAACTGCACTCAGTTGGAGATACCTCCCCATGCCCCCTGCTATTATTTGGACAAAGTTAGTGATTCCATTATTCATGTGTCTCAAGTGAAGCTTGTATGTCTGTCTTCGTGGGATTTCTCTGTGTTTCAATTCCCTAGCTCTACAATAAGTCTCACTTTCTCACATCCTTTATCTATTCTTCTAAAAGCTCTAACACAGGGTCAATCTTTATTTGTGTACATTATCTACAAGCAATACTTAGGGAGTCCAAGATCAGCTTCTCAAATACTCAGATACAAATGGAAAAGGGTAATAAGAAAAGGAAAAGTTGCAGACTGTTCTATTTAATTCTGACAGCAAATTACTATTAGAGAATGGTGACTGAAATAAGTATCTCTCTTTAAGCCTATCTGGTTATCACTGGCCCTGAATAAATTTAATTCCACAAATAGATTAAGAGAATCTACCAAATAGAGGTATCATCCTGTGTCTCAGAAAGCAGCTGAAGCAACATTTACAATAACCCTGTGAAAAAGGGTGAAAGAGATGTTTAAAAAAGGGTTAGTAGAGTTTTACACACATGCAACTGAAGAACTTTTTTGTACAATTTTTTTTTTTTCCTGAATAGCAATTAGCCAGGGCAAATGCCAGGGAACTTTAAATCTGAAATTGAACAGTGTATGCGTGTGGATCCAGAAAGAAATTATTTGAATCGTTCCTTCAGGCTGCCTGGAAGCATTCATGCTCCCAGAATGTTTTAGAACTCCTTTATTATATATGGCTGTATGTTTCTTGGCTCCAACGAGGAGTTAAAACATTAGAGGAAACTGGAGTAGTAGTAAAACATGCTGATTGCAGCTCCCTTCATCTGCCATTTGGATTCAACCAGGACATTGCAACTTCCTCTTCCTTACCTCAGTTTCTGCTTGTGATATTTATTTAAACAGTGATGTGGAAGATTAATTAATGCCAATTTGCTTGTGTGGTCCCTAACAACATGGACTCCTGCATTCAGCTGGGTCCAGCAGACATGGATAGTCCAATCATAGACGGTACTTTCACCTGAAACTACACAGAAAATATTTTATAATTCTTCATGTCCATGACACTGTAAAAATAAAGAAACTCATGTTCACTTCTTTAGGTGCTGAAATTGAGTAAAATAAATAGAAGCCATGTATCTTGGGATGTCTTTATGGTCAATAGAAAGTAAATTGGCACTTTTCTGAGAGATAGTCTGATCACCTAAGAGAGGAATTACCTTGAAGAAGCACTAGATCCTTCTGTAATTACTGAGGAGAAGTAGGAAGATCTTAACTCCTAATCCAGACATCCTAGTTAAGGATTCAGGCCAAAACCAGTAGAATCTTCTGTTTGAGGAGTTCAAAGTCTAATTAAGTTTTAAACAAGTATAAGGCCCACATCCTGTAGCTAATACAGTAATCAGTGCTCAGGCAGCTGCATACACAAAGCTAGAAAGAAGTAAACATGGGGAAACTCTTTTACACCTAAGAGCTGAAATGCCTTAAGCCACTCCCCATATCATATCCCATGCTGCAATGCAATTTTTTTAAAAACAGAAAGAAAAAAATGAAAAACAAACAAACAACACAAAATGATGAGGTGTTTTATATGCATACACCAAGGGAGGGATGGAGGGATTGGACAGAAATAAAGGGAAGTTTTTAACACCAAAAAATACAGGACTGTGCATGAGTCCAGATTAAAAATAGTTTGTCTTTCCTCCAAATTCTAGCACATATTTATATATTTATTTATTTATATCACAGACATTATAGAGAAAATTCTGTGGGTGATGTGTGGATATCCATTGTATTATGGACAACTACAGGATGAGGATCAGTGAGATTTTCTCTGAGGACATATTCCATAGCCAATGTAAAAGAATGTTCTTGTAATTGTTAATTAGCAGTTCAGTATCTCCAGAACTTCTTATGTTTCTATGGGTTACTCAGCAGTATAATGATAAAGGCCTTGAATCAAAGTCCTACAACTTTCCAGGTTATTCCTCATTGTGTCAAAAAATAAAGCATTCTTCAAATTAACCTTATGAAGCTTCCCCACATTCTCCATCACACTGAAGTAAGAAGAATAAGAAGTCAGTATCTTTGGGTCTACTGCAAAATAAATGTCTCTATATCCAAGAATTTGTAAATGTGGTGTTTATCTTCCATAATTCTATGCATAGACATGACATGGAAATATTCAGAATTGGACAGGGTATTTCCTTACTAGCTTATTGCCCATCTCAATATTTTTCCTAAAATACATTTGTTACCACAAAACAGTCTGGATACTCTTTTGTGGTCCTGGTTGAAGTAACCAGGAATCAATATTTTATCTTCAGCCTAAGAGTCTAGGTGTCCAAATTACCTCACATTTTCATCTATTTCTGATTCTTATTAGTCATTCTTATCTTATACTCAGTATATGTGAATGAGAAGGTTTTCAAGGTGTTTGAAATTTGGACTTCTAGCCTGGACAATGACAATTATATTCCAGCAGAGACCTTATCTCTTGGCAGCACATGGTGATCAGCTGACACAGAGGTAAGAATATCATTTCTCTTATTGGTGGTTCTTGGCAGACCCAGGACTAAAAAGATTAGTTTGAACATGTAGAAGACAGATTCCATATTCACTCATCAGTCCTGCTCTGCTACATATATTCTTACTAGCACCTTCCAGTACTCCAATTGCATTATCCTAGTAAGTGAGGGTTTGGACATAAGGGATGGGTGGGAAAATATTAAAGAAAATTTGTTCCCTACTGGCCATAGAGTGGAAGATGTCTAGGGTAATAAAGGACTATTGGACAAATATATTTGCACCTGCCTAAAACATTTACTAATGGGTCCCAGATTTTATTTACCTTAATTTACGACAATGTTTCATTTTACTGATGTTACCACTGTTACTTAGGACACAATATAAAAGTGAGTTCTAGTCTGTGTGAAGACCAAACACGAGTTTTTCATTTGATGTTTGATCATATGTCAGGGTCCCCCTGGAAAACTTTATTTGCTCTCAGCTTCATAAATAAGTTCTAGAGGATCAAAGGTCTGGGCATGAAACACCATGGTAAATTTGTCCCTGGATGATCCAGCAAAATCAATAGAGTCACATCAGGGATAAATTTGTTCTAATATGTTTACCCACACAAAAACTGTATACCATCATCATATTTATTATGGCATGATACAAGAAATCACAGTTATTCATAGTGCCACACACCCCAGAGTTAATTTTGTGTTACAGTGGATAAATTAACTGCTGAATACCAGCACCCTCTTGTGCATATTCAGCATGAACCAAGGTCCATCCACCTTAATCTATTTTTGTACAAGTCTGAGTCCTAAAAAACATAAACATGCAGGACGTTTTAAATCTGATGTCAGTATATGTTTTATTTTTAGAAGTTGGGTCTATTATTTTAAGTAGTGTTTGTCCTCATTTCCTAATAGTTTCTCCACACCATGATAGCGTGATACAGTCTTAATTTTCTGAGAACCAGAATGCTAGAAGTGCAAGATATTCTCAGTACAGGAATGCCAGGGGAATGGTTTCCCTGGCAACAGCAAGCACATAAAAAGTATTCAGAGCAGTCCCTGCTTCTCCGCTGTTTTAAGCCTCCATTGATAGGGGAATCAAATCTAGTTCTGATTTTAGGGTTCGTTTTTTTTTTTTTTTTTTGTATTTAAGGTGAACTTCAGGACAGAAACACAAGGGTTGTGCTTCATTTTGGCACCTTGTAGAACAAAGCTACAGGAAGAGTGATCACTGCAGGAATTTAGGAGAGATGGCCACAGAGTCCTGGAGAGGATATGTAGTTATAGGAGGAAAAGAGACAATAAACAATGATTAAAATAATACAGCTTATTTTCAAATAATAAATTTTCTAAAAAAAGGTTTTAAATTGAGCCAGAGGGATTGTAGGGTTCAGTTTAAGGCTTGGCTTTGATTCAGCAAGACCCTTAGATACACATCTACCTCTAATGTGGGAAGCAGACACTTTGATTTAAAATGCATATCCTCTGTGTTTTAGACATTTGGATGGTCCCACAAAAATTAGATACATGCCTCAGCATCTCATTGAACCATTGCTTATATGATGTCAGTTTAGGGTTATCTTGCTGCATTTCAGATCTTGCTGCATTTCCTTCTTTCCCAAAAGAGGCTCAGTTGGACTCCCACTGCAAAGTTGCCTTTGAGAGGGTGCAATAAAACTGAAATTTGTGTTCAGCTTACCTTTGTTTAGCCTGCATTGACATTTTCAAGTAAAGACATGTGTGTTTAATTTGTCTGCAATTTGATGTGTTTTTCCAGCACTGGTCCTAGCTGTGGTTTTGCATGCAATGGAAAGAGATGTAAGTCCTAGACCAAAAAATTGTGGATATGCTTGGTCTTTCATGAATGCTTGATAAACCTATAATCCTTAGTACAGAAGGAGATAGAGCTGATCTATAGGTGGTGTTACTGTGTAATTTTTCATGGAGCAACATAACAATATGGGTATGCCCCATCCCTTGAAGAATTTGACACCTTTGATATAACAGACACAGATAATTTGTCTGTGGGAAATAATATAGGTAACCCAAATGGAATAAATATAAGGTCTTACTATTGTATGTTAGTGCGATTGCATAAACTCTTGAGTTTTGGATTCTTTGCAAAGCAGGAAAAATATTTTTTGAAATATAATACCCTATAAACACATTGATTCTGACAGAAACATTTATACATAAACAAAAAAAATTGTATCTTTATCCTCACACTGAATATGATTTGAGCTTCGGTTCTTTTTCTTCCTTTCTTCATTCTAGAGACTTTTTCATTTCTGTACTCTCCTCCTCTGTATGTTTGCTGAGTATTAACATTCCCCAAGTGAATTATCATTCCTTTATCCTAATTGAATCTTTTCAAACTGTTGGGCTTTTTTTCCCCCCTTTCGCTAATTGTTAATATTGTCTTGGCTTTTCTTACCCTTCTCCCCTGCCTCCCTGTTTCCCTTGGGCTTACCTTGGGTTTTGCAATTGTCCTAAGAAAGACAAAGGTGATATTTATCACTTGAAAAGTAAAAAAAAATCACCCAGACCTGGGCTATCTTTTGTAATCAAAACCAATTCACCATGTACCCCTCAAAAAAACAAGACAAAAACAAACCCACACAAATAAACCAAGCAACAAAAAAAAACCACAAACCCAAAAAAACCCACCAAAAAAACACAAACAAAACAAAAAACCAACAAACCACCAACGTAAAAAACAGAAATCCAGAAAGGAAAAAGAAAGGTTTCATAATAACTTGATATCCTGACTTGATTTTTCAAGTCTCTCCCATAGCATATTAACCAGCACCTGATGTTTGCAGCATCAGAAGGGAAGTCAGGTCATGTGTGGTGACACAAGCACTGATAAAGGGAAAAAGGGTGTGGGATGTATTTGTAACCTTTTCCTGGGCTTTGACTGGTGAGATTTCATTGTTTTTAGGGTTCATTAATAAGCACTGCCTTGAGCCTCCATCCAAACTGCTCATGTTTGGACAATAATGATGAGCATGTTATACCATCTGGGTGCTCAACAAAAAGCACTTCCCATTCGCAAGAAAGTAATCAAGTGTGTGTAAAGAAGTGTGCATTCCTGAAGGGAGAAAAGAAAACAAAATAAGGGACGAAATTGGATAAGATACAATGACCTACTTACTGCTTTCAGAAATTACAATAAAACATTTAAAGTTCCCTCACCATGGTAAAGCAACTTCAGGGATGCTGGCTGCTTACTGTCTCCTGTAAAATTCTCAGCTGGAGCTGTCAGATCCCAGGGCTCTGTTCTCCACCCTGCCAAGCAGCAGGACCATCAGGTTTCAGTCACTCACCCACCTTGTGCTCTCATAGCCACTCATGCTTATCCTGCTGTCCTTAGAAGCTGCCTCTGCTCTTCAGAAATTTCCGCTTTTCGGCGTCAGCAGCAGCCAAACTGATGAACTTTGGCTCTCAAAGTAGTGCCCTAACAGTGTCCACGTTGCAAGGCTAGTCAGCAGTCTCTTCCTTCCAGCTCCCTCTCTCCCTCTTAGATTTGGTTGGGCACCCCCCATTCTGAGCTTCCTTCTACCCCACTTGCCGTTGCTGTGGGCACATCTCTTTCATGCCCATCCCATTTCAGATGGCAGATTTTGCCTATTAGATCTACAAAAGCAACCAAACTATGCCTCAACTTTATTTTATGCCTTCTAATAGCACCTAATCAATTCTCTATGTGCAGAATAGAGTTTTAATCCAGTGGTCCCTTTTGGTCGCCGTGCTGCAAAATAATCCCCTTCTGCACAGCTCTCTGAAATGACCCTTACCTCCTCTCCTGTACAGCCTTCTCACCCAAAACATGCCCAAAACTTTCATCCCCCCCAGCTTGATATTCTGCTATTTAAAGTAATACTATTGAGGATTTGCTATTTAAACAATATTACTGCATTCACCACAGCCATGTATACAGAATATGCTTACTCTGCCATCTGCTTCCGCTTACACACACTCATACTTCTGCCCTTGGGAAGATGAAAGAGCAAACACCTGACAGATGCTCAGTCACATTGCTTAATATTTCTGGTAAACATTCAGGTGCTGAGTTTAGAAACAGGAAAAAGGCAAGGCAAAATTAAGACAAATTTTCTATAAATCTATCAGAATTATCTATCTGGAAGAATTCTTGCAAAGGGTAGGTTTGGGAAGGAAGCACTATATCTTTCACCCTTTTCACACCACTCAGTTACAACAGCATCATTGACAGTCAGTCTAGGTTTTATTCAAATCCCAAGTTACTGCATAATGAGATATAAGACCTACTGTATTTATATATCCATTCCCATCTCTTTGGTATCTGAGCACCTTCTAGTATAGCTCTAAGTGACATAATTAGCATCTGTCAAGTGTGGCTCAGTCTCTCCGCAGGAGGGAAAGGTTGTCTGTGGATTTTCTTTTCTTCAAGTATGCCCAGTGCCATGAGTCTGTATTAGCCAAGGCGTTGGGGGGGGCGGGAGAAAAGAAAAAAAGAAAAGGAAAAAAAAAAAAAA
>JANVCC010010235.1:2221376-2259403 GCA_025345505.1 Todiramphus chloris collaris
CACTATAAAATGGGAAAATACGAAATCAATTATTAGGGGGATAAAATAAAAATAATTAAGAAAAAATAAAATACAGGGGTCATATAAGGCATGGAATAACCTAGACAGCTAAGAAGGACTGTCTGTCCATTACATGCAGGTTCTCACTCTCATTTTATCTTAGTATCTGCTCTTAGATATAAACTTCCAAAATTTTTTGGAGTGGTTCAGAAAATATTTCAGCTGTCCATGGAGACAAATTGTGTTTTCCTTACAATAGAAAGAGTCCATCAGTTAGTTTGAACCTCATAAGGGTTACATGGTTTCTATGGGTTACATGGTTCTTGAAGTTCCCATCAATTGCCATGATGTTACACAAAATTATGAGAACCAAACAAAACCAGGGAGCTTTGTTGTGTTTGTAATAACACTCAGGTGAGGGCATCTCCCAACATGTATGGTTCTTGTGTAAACAAGTTCTCAACTCTGTGTTGTCTGTATGTGCATTGCAGCTGATCAGTCTTACCTCCATCCCTGGAAAGATAATGGAGAGGCTCATTCTGGAGGTTATCTCTAGGCACATGGAAGATAAGAAGGTTATCAGGAGTAGTCAACATGGATTTACCAAGGGGAAGTCATGCTTGACTAATCTAATAGCCTTCTATGATATTGTAACTGGATGGCTAGATGCAGGGAGACCAGTGGACATAGTCTATCTTGACCTTAGCAAGGCTTTCGACACAGTCTCCCATAACATCTTTGTGGAGAAGCTTGGGAAGTATGGGATAGAAGAGCAGGTAGTAAGATGGATTAGTAACTGGTTGGACAACAGAGTCCGGAGAGTGGTGGTCAATGGTGCCAAGTCCAGCTGGAGAGCTGTAACCAGTGGAGTCCCCCAGGGATCAGTGCTGTGTCCAGTCCTGTTCAACATCTTTATCAGTGACATTGATGACAGGACAGAGTGTCTGCTCAGCAAGTTTGCTGATGACACAAAACTGGGAGGATTGGCAGATACACCTGAAAGCTGTGCAGCCATCCAGCGAGACTTGGACAGGTTGGAGAACTGGGCAGGGCAGAACCAAAGGAGGTTTAACAAGGGTAAATGTAGAGTCCTGCATCTAGGTAAGAATAATAAATTACACCAGTACAGACTGGGAGGTGATCTGCTGGAGAGCAGTCTTGTGGAGAAAGACTTGGGAGTCCTGGTGGACAAGTTCTCCATGGAGCAGCAATGTGCCCTTGTGGCCAGGAAGGCCAATGGTGTCCTAGGGTGTATCAAGAGGAGCGTGTCCAGCAGATCGACGGAGGTTCTCCTCCCCCTCTACTCTGCACTGGTGAGACCTCACCTGGAGTATTGTGTCCAGTTCTGGGCTCCCCAGTTCAAGAGAGACAGGGATCTGCTTGAGAGAGTCCAATGGAGGGCTACAAGGATGATTAAGGGACTGGAGCACATGCCTTATGAGGAGAGACTGAGACACCTGGGGCTCTTTAGTCTGGAAAAGAGAAGACTGAGAGGGGATTTGATAAGTGTTTATAAATATATGAGGGCTAAGAGTCAAGAGGAAAGGGACAGCCTCTTCTCCCTCGTGCCTTGTGATAGGACTAGGGGGAATGGATATAAACTGGAGCACAGGAGGTTCCACCTTAATATGAGGAGGAACTTCTTTACAGTAAGGGTCACAGAGCATTGGAACAGGCTGCCCAGAGATGCTGTGGAGTCTCCTTCTCTGGAGATTTTCAAAACTCACCTGGATGCGTTCCTGAGTGACCTGTGTTAGGGTAGATTAGGTTGTAGGGTAGATTAGGCTGTAGGGTAGATTAGGTTGTAGGGTAGATTATATGATCCTGCCCTGGCAGGGGGGTTGAACTCAAAGATCTCCAAGGTCCCTTTCAACCCCTAACACTCTGTGATTCTGTGGTTCTGTGATTCTGATCAGCTTTCAGTATGTTTCTTCACAGGTTCATATGAAGAAACATACGCTGCTAGTTCCCTCCAAGTGGCAGCTCTTTAAAAGCAACTCTCAGTAAGCAACTTTGCTCTAGTTTATAACTGACTGCATTGCACTGGGAGCAGAGGCAGAGATTCCTCTGTGGTCCCCCATGATACTGTCCTATTCTGTGTTTACCTTTATGTACCTACTTCTCCTCTCCCTGTATGCCTTTCTGCTGCTGGTCTTTTATTTCTGGCAGCCCCCAATGGCTTGAGAAAACTGTTCCAACTGACATGTACCTGTCTGTGTTCTGTTGTTTGTTTGGGTTTTTTTCACTGCTGAGGCAGTCACCTGAGATAGAAATGAATGAAATGAACCAGTGAGCGGCCCCTCCATGTCATCCACCTCTGGCAGATTTTGGTATCATTCAGTCTTAAGGTGTTGATATACAAGTGAAACCGATGAAATGCTGGAGATAGAAAAGACAGTCAAACCAAGCATGAAACTTGGTTTCCAGTAAAGCCCCTGGCAAACCAGCATGTCACATAGGTTAACAGGAATCGCAGAGAGGAATTTCAAGAGCCTGATTCCTCCTGTTTCATATTGGACTTTGCAGCTGGCAGCCAATACGAACAGCAAAGGAAAAATTGCCATGATCCACTTCACATATGAAATGTTTTCTTCACAGTGGCAAGCCAGAGTTTTTTGAGACACAAAGCACAAATCTAGTAGTCATGCTGGGGAGAAATTGTGTGGCCTGTAAACAAGTTTCAGAGCCTTGCAGATTTTAAGTAAAATAAGACCAATTGGAAAGCCACTTCAGGAAATAATTCCCATGATGCTTTTGAGTGGTACTGTGGTGGACAAGGAAACAGTAGACTGCAATACCTATCAGGAACCAAGAAAATGAAAAATGCAGAGAAGTTTCCATCTGACTGGAAATCTTCATTATGTCAATCATTTTGTCATCCTGTCTAAAAGAGCAAAGCAGGAACAAATGGACCATGCTGGGACATCCTGAGACTACAAAGTCATCATCTGCAAAGAAGCTTCTAACACATTATCATCCAAAGACCTCCAAAAAGTAAAGGTGGCAAGAAACCTGGTTTATCATAAAATCTTAAAATCATAGCATCATTAAGGTTGGAAATGACCTTCAAGATCACCAAGTCCAACCATCGACTAAATATTATCAGGACCACTAAACTATGTTCTGAAGTGCCACGTCTAGATTTTTTTTAAACACTGGGCAGTCTGTTCCAAGTCTTCACCACTCAGTAAAAAAATTTTGTCTAATATCCAACATAAACCTCCACTGGCACAACTTAAGCCCATTTCCTTTCATGCTATCACTAGTTACCAGGGAGAAGAGACCAACACCTACCTCACTACAACATCCCCTCAGATACCTGTAGAGAACAATAGGATCTCCTCTCAACCTCCTCTTCTCCAGACTAAACAACCCCAGCTCCCTCAGATGCTTCTCATAAGACAGACTTGCTCCATCACCTCAGTGTCTTTTTTACACTGTGATGCTCTAAACTGAACACAGTACTCAACCTGTGGCCTCACCAGTGCTGAGTATAGGAGTTTACTCTCAGCAGTGAAAATACAAGATGTAACTGGATAATCTTTTGGGGTTTTTTTTTCTATCTAAAACCAAAATTGGTAAACCCACTGGTGGTGACTTACACTGTAATTAATATTGTTCTACTGTGAATGTCCACACATTATAGTAGGCTTCAAGGACTGTGGAAGAGACTGGAAAAGTCAGGCTAGCCTTCTAAGGCATCATTTAATGTTGTGTGTAAGGACTGACTAAGACATAAATCATTACAAACTATGTAGATGGCAACTGATGGTGAAAATTTTGAACTTGACAGCTACTACAGCACAAATGGGATGAGCTTCATCCATAACTTGTCTCCACACAGGCAAATTATTCTGTGTATATGAAGATATAAGGAGTGACACCTCAAAGAAACCCGCTGCTTGTTTCTGAGTTGTTAATTTAGTGATCCAGGGTATTAGCTTCACACAGTTTAGTGGTTTGATTGAACTGAAAAGATGCTTTCAGTAAAGCCTTTTTTAGGCCATGGGATGGAGCTGGAAAACAAAAGAAGATTTTGCTTAAAGCTCAGGTGAAATTAAGTTACAGTATATTCAGTGTAAGAGACAAAGGCTGAGTGTTTCAGTTATGGATAAAACAATTGCCTCCAAAATCTTAAACTATAATTCATAAATGCATTGCTGTAAGTATATGACCACTTTTCTATTTCCGATGAGGTGAACTTGTTTGGTGTTTTTTTTCTAAGGATTTCAAATTGGGAAAACAAATGCTGCCTAGTAGTTTATATCATTTTTTTCAGATAGGCCATTTGTCCACATCAGAGAAAAATTATTAATACGATAGATGAGGAATTCAACTGGATGGAAAAATAAGTTAACATTAATTGTTTTTAAGGTTATAGATGGTGAAGAAGTCAAAATTCAGCTATCAAAGATGACAATATTTTTGCTATAAGTTTGTCTTATACAAGTTCTGTGGTGAAGAAAGCAATAAACAGAAATAAAAGATAACAAATGACAACAAAGGAACAAAGTGGAAAACAGACATAGCTTCCAAGTTAGATTGATCTTTGACTTGCAGAAAATACGTTTGTTAATTTAAAACACCATGGGAAAAATTTGCAGTGCATATTGCAAATCAAGGTAAGCAAGGTAAAACTTAAGATAAACTTCAATGGAATTTAAAGTGTATTTAGGACATACTATCATACGAAAATAAAGTTGCTAATTCTTTCTGAAGTATTTAGTTCCTACTTAAGGTAAACTAAGATAATTTTGAAAGAATTTAAAATATATTTGGGGCATACCATTGTATGCAACCCTTACAAAATATAGAAAATAAAATTGTTAATCCTTGGTGAGGTATTTAGTATCCATGTCTGTTCTGTAATTAAAAATAAGCAAGATTTTATTTTCCATCATATAAGAATGATAAAATACATTAAGCTCATCTACTGAGATGAGAATATACATAACTTTTTTTTTTTATTATTATGTTTAATAAAATGTCAGAAAACTTTGGAGCGTCAGGGACACTGCATGTGTGAAATTGTGTGACACCATAATGTTGAGGAAAACAATTGTCAGGAGTGATTTGATTCCTTGAGAATAAAAGTTGAATTGATAAAGTTATCTGCATAAACACAGTCAATTTCATGGAACTTCATTTAATTCACTACAACACACCAAGTGAATAGTTTCACTGTGTAACTGCTGTATAGTAACAGTAAAGCATATGTTAAATAGATTACGAACTAGACAAACTGTAAATGTTACAAATTAGAATATAATACTAAAAGATGCTGCTAAGACAAATGTAGGGACTGAACGTAGGTGTCTGTTTGTTTCTTAAATCAATGACAAAGTAAACCCATTAATAGTGCTCATCTAACCTAGTTATAAAGATCAACAGTCACATTTCTGTTTCATTCATATCACTTAAGCCCGTTTTAAGGTCTGTGAAGTTCATTTAGTGTATGTATGTATATTTTGTGTGTACATATGTACATGGGGATAAGCATGCTTGGGGCTAGAGTTGAGGCTTGATCCTTTAAATTTCCTCCTGGAAGCAAATCCCCTGTGGAACATTCATCTTTTGTTGGGTCAATTTATTAGATAAAGACCCTCTCTGAAAATCCCCTGTCTCCCAAACTAATTGATATTCCAGTAATTGATCTCCAAGAAATTAAAAACATTGAAGTTGATGTTGTTCAGGAATATACAAAGCTTTTAGCTATAAATTTGATGTTGAGAGAGCATCTAAATGGCTCTCTGAGCATTGTGGAAGCTTCTCACAGCCAACCTCTTACATCTACAAACAGCCTATATGAATCACTTTTGACATGGAGAATGGACCAGCTATGATAGATGCATCCCACAGACGTGGGAGGTAGACCCGCCAAAGCAACACAGCTCAGAAAGGAAGGAAGTTGGTAGGAATGGGTTTACACAGCCCAAAATTGAGCCCTGCAGCTGTTGAGGTTGGACCAACACTGTAAGCATCTATCTCTGAGGGAAAAAGTCGTGTTAGCTGAGGTGCCTTGCTAGTTGCTATCCATAGATACATGAAGTTTAAGGCCAGAAAAAACCAGTATCTCATCTAGTCTGATCTGCAGGCTATTACATTTCACCAAGTGTAAGGGACCATTAATTAGTTGTTTCAAACACTGCCTCTGTAGGAGAAAAACATTTCTTATAAAGAGACTGTGGGAGTTGTTTTTCTCAACGTTGTTTACCACAGAGGAGTATCAATTGTCTAGCTCAGAAAGTACTGCGGAAGAAGGAAATTTGGTTAAGTGGTGCCTACCCCCCCCCCATTCTTCAAACTGCACATGAGCCTAGGCCCAGGCTCATTAGTTTATGGCCACCTCTCTTTTGGAGACCACCGAAAGACCCCTCAATGATGGTACTGGGCATGTGCATCAGCCACAGGAGTGATGTAACATGGGGGTACGGCAATGCAAAGCATTTCAGAGAAGTAATTGTCTGTCTCCTGGAAGAGGGGACATGGACAATAAATGACAGATATGGGGGCTGAGAGACAGAAGCTTCTCCCACTGAGAAAATTCAGCCAATGGATCCATCTTTGGAGCATATGGGTGGTAAGCTAACCTATCCCTCCTTCCCTTCCCTTCCCTTCCCTTCCCTTCCCTTCCCTTCCCTTCCCTTCCCTTCCCTTCCCTTCCCTTCCCTTCCCTTCCGCTAAGTTGTAAAGAGTACTAATAAAGTGCCATGGCTGCCAAGTGACACCTGACCTTATCTGTGTCTTATTTTCACCCCAGAGTAGTCCTTGGAGTCCTTGATTGTACTGGGGACCGAGTCAGGCTACAGCATCAAGTCACCCCTATAGTGAACAACATCTACCTAGCTGTCCAAGGCCTGGCTCTTATTTCTCCTTGGCAACAGTTTTGTCTTTACATGGGACTCTAGGCTGCTGCATCGAGTTGTGGGAAAGAAGGAAAGCTACTGGGAATCATGTAAAATATAGCCAAAGTGTAAAACATGGAAGTCAAGCAAACCATAGATTTATAAAACAGACATATGATTCCCTTTTTTACTTGGAAGTCTTTTTCTCTACCTCTGAACTTTGACCTTTACAACAACTTGGGAGGGTCATGGAAATACAATTTTTACCTGAAAAGTGGGCCAGGAAGGCAAAATAACAGAAAAACAAAGTGATTTTATTAAACTATGTGAGAAACTCACTTATCTGATCTGGAAAATTAAATATGATTTATAATATAATGCATCAGAAAAATCAATAACAGAATATGTTAACATAAAATAAAAACTGTAGCAAGAATGTAGATTTTTCAGTAAAAGTATTGACTGAAGATTCTAATCAGCAAAATGCATGAAGGTTAATCCAGAGCATGCTTAGGAATAAATGAATTCAATTTGAATGTATCACTAAAATTATTTTTTGATCTAATGGAGTGATAATTGAATTCTTTTTCTAATCTGAAGCAGGGGAGATAGCAGCACCACAACATAATTACTTGTCTGGTTAAATACATCGTCCTTTTTTGTGGAAATAATTTGCTTTCAGATTCATGCTGAGAAGCTACCAGCTCCTCTTTATCATAATATAATTTAACAAAATGTAGCATTCCTTCTTCATCAAATTAAACCAATTTGGAAAATTGAAGAGTCTTTGGGTCTCAGCTCTTCAATCATCCTCCATTGTTACACTCAGATGAAAAAAAACCCCAGGGCATTAAAAATAAAAGCTTCATAAAGGGACTGTCTTTTCTTATGAGTAGGATTGTGAGGATAGGAGAAAAAAAGGGGAAGATGTCCTTTAAGATGGAAATGACTCAAAGGATTTTGTGGGAGGTGCACAGACTACATCCTTGGATTGCCAGAGTTCTGTTACAGCCACCTCAGGAATGCCTGCAGCCGGAGCAGCTTACTGCAGTAGAGCAAAGCCTCAGGCTGGGTAACTGTAAGTAGCAGAGATACTGACCACATCCACTGACACCACTACACCATCATGCATTTAGGCAGAATTGAATCTGGGACTTTTCTGGTCTGCTTGCAGCAAGTTCTGAAGTTAAGGAGGGCATGTACATAACAGGTCATTAGTACAGGGTCTCTCCTATGTGTTAGTGATGGAAAACAACAGGCCTGCCTGTTTATTTTGCAAGATTCCTGAAGCCTCAGAATTATCAGCCTTATAATGACATTTTGAAGTTGAGAACTTTAGATGTTAAATATAATTTTAATCTTTTGGTACTGATTGTTGTCTCACAGGATCTGATTTGAGAGATGATCATTATTCAACACACCGTACTGAAGGGGTTGCAGGAGGTCCATATGTGGTGAATGTCTTTCTCTAGCATTTCCTTAATTGGATATCCTCCTAATTAGAATATCTCCCATAGAAATCAGCTGCACTTGATGTAATTTCAGAGGAATGTGCTGACTAGATCCACTTTAGCAAGTAGCGCAGCGCAGTAAGAGCAGATCCATAGAGCAAAACAGCTGGTATTGAGGACCTGACATCTTGTCCTTTGACACTGAAAGGGTTTTACTTCAAACTGTGATGTGATCCTGCACCTTACACCTGTCAGCATTATACTGATGTGCATTTTCTATAACGCATCTTCTAGAATGATTTCACTTGAAAGGAACCCAGTTCACATACTCCATGAAACTGCCCAGCGAGGCTGTAACCAAATGACAGGTGGCTACCTAAGCACGGTGAGTGGAAACAGATTATTTATTTATTTCCTTGTAATAAGATCTTTTTCATCTCAGCTATGGGTTTTGGTTTGGTTTGATTTTTTTAATAAGTCGTTCAGGTTCCATGTTTATAAGAATATTTGCTATGTTCCAGAATAAAGGTGTACTGTTTGAAAGGCTAGTCTTTGGTTTCTTTTATGTTTGGAGAAGCTGCACCCAGACTTTTGAAGGTTTTCTGTCTCCTACATGTCACAGAAATGTTGGGGAGCTCATTACGCATAAGTTTTTGGGGCATGTAAGATTCTGCATCGTTGTCTCCATTCCTTTAAGTAATCTTCGAGTAATATGTATTAGGGAAATAATACTACTTTCCTTTCAAAGTTCTAATAACTCCATCTGGGTCAATTTTTTCTAGGGATGAGATGATCCACAGTAACAGAATGGAAGGGCATCCCCAGTGACTTTCAAGGAGAATTTCACTCTTACATCCTGAAAGTGTTTTTGAAATTCAGATCTAAATGTGGACTCTACAAGGACTCAGTAACATTGAACTTGCAGCATTTCAGAGGAAGTCCAAGAGTGAACTCAAACGTGACACTAGGTACATCAGTGCTGTTCAGGTCTGAGCCACCTTCAAGAACACTGTTGTCCCCCATACCATAAACTTTTCCATTGTGTTTGACTATGACAACTTTGACAGTAGTTCTCCAACTAGTGCTGTACCAGCACCTGTGAATTTAACCTGAATACTATGAAGTTAGTGAAGAAGTGGAAATAATATTGTTCTGTTACTAAGTAGCTGAGTCATAGGTAATTAAGCAACTTGTAACAAGAATCCTTTACTATATAAAATTTTTATCAGTAAAAAACCCATACATGTCTCTTCAGGGACTCCACAATTTTCCATTAAAAATAAATGAATCCCAGTTCTTCTGCTGTTTAGCCCCATCTTTAGCAGAGGACCAGCTGAGACATGTTTACTTTAAATGAGAAGTCCTATAATCCACAAGCAAAATCATTGATCAGCTAATGAGTTTGCAGCTGCAAAACCCAACGTACATCTGCCTTTTACCATTTCTGCATAATGGCTGGACAGATTTGAACGGAAGGAGGTAGAAATATGGTAACCAGTAAATGTAACACTCAGACAACTGTTATAGTCATCTGCAAAGGCAGTTAGAGGCAAATGAAATGAAAATTTATAAAATCAAAGGGTGGATATTCTAGATAGACATTTTATTGCTAAAAGTAATTACCTTCCATCTCTGTTTTCCCCACCTCCCTCAGTCTGTGCTCACTGTTTAACATAGATTGATGGAATTGTTAAGAATTCTCTCTGAGCTCCAGTGAGATTATATCAATTATTTAGAAGTGCTAAAATTTTGGCAGGGACTTAGTCCACCTTCTCACTTTGAAGGCAATCTGAAGATTAATACAAACATGCATTAAGGAAAGAAATTCAGGCAGGGTAAAGCTAGTGTGACAAAATGAACACTTGTACTCCACTACTGCAGCATGAGGAGAAGGGAATTAGCTGTCAGATGATAAACAGGATGAATTGCCTGCTTGTCATATCAAAAGCTTTTAGCTTTAATCTGAAGATAATGGATATATTGCAAGTTTTATGGTGATAAAGTTGAATTTTGACTCACAGTGAGGAACCTGTAAATGAAGTGTCCTGCCCTTTGATAGAAGAATTACTGAATACTTGCTAATATTTGAAATTGTGTATTTTCTATAAACTATGCAAATAGGAACATATCCCCCTAATCTAGAACTGGGAGGATGGCGTTTTGGACAATCTACAAGTCTATAATCTACATAAAACCATGTGTATAAAGACACACATAAATATTAATTGTTGTAATATTTGTCATAGCAAATGCTAGGTTGTAAAAACAGATAAAGTTATCATGAAATACATTAAGAATTTATTCAGCACCATGAAATTAGGGCATAAATACATTATCTCTGCAAAAACAACTGTTGAGATTTAAAACTGCTGTTGACCACCATTAGTCCATTACCATCTTTCTAGCTGAGCCACTATAACAGATAAAATAATTGCTTCTAATCAATTTCAGTGTGGTCAGTCAGCCTAATAGACCTGTAAATCAGAGAAGCTGTTGATTTAAACTGTCTATCTGACATTCTAGTGAAGCAGACTAAGAATATTTGTACATTATGTTACCACTGTTCAGCTTTGGAAATGATAATGAACAGCTTTACAGCAATAATGAAGAAACTAGACAAAAACTTCATAAGCTGCTCTATTTTGGTTTACAAAAGCAGGGTTTTCTGTGTCCATCCTTGAGCTGAAATGCTTCAGTAATGCTTTTGTCTTCATTTTTGGAGACAGCAGAATTAGAAGGCATATCACGCTCAGTTTACATTCCTCTGTAGTATGGACCTAGCCACACATACCCAACTGGGACTTCAGTAATAGATGTTGTTGAGAATCTTCCATTAGAATTGTGCTGAAACACAGTTTTGCTATAAATCGTAAAGCTTCTGTGGGTGGGTTTAACTTCCAACAGAAAACTAATGAAATTTTCTTTTGGAAGTTGAAATCCATTGACAGAAAAAGTCCCCCAATGAATTTTTGGTGGTTTATAGGTAATGAAATATTCCAGTTAAAAGACTGTGTACATGCCTTGCAAAGAAAAAGGGGTCTGGAAGTACACTGGTGCCCGGAGAGACAAGTGAAGCAAATGTTCTTATAAATAACATTTAGTAGGTGGACCATTCTTCTTTCTCTCAGAGAAAGTACGGCTTTTGAAGGTTGTTGTTTTGGTCTTTTTTTCCAGTAATTCATCAATACTTGAAAATCAAATGGTGTTTGTTGATATTCTTTTCAACTGATGATTAGCATTAGAGAAAAAATTTGTTTTGAGAAACTGATAAATAAAATTTTTATGCTGAAATGAATCATATCTTTTTATTGAAACAGTTACAAAAATTAAAAGAAAAACCTATAACATCTTAAAATTATTTTAATCCTTTATATTTGAATTAATCAACTTTAATTACCATCCTTTGAAATTTCTGGTGCTCTTTTGCAGTAAGCTGGTTTTGATCTTGCTGCTCAAATGGACAGCATTAATCCTTTAAAGTACCAATCTTCCTTTTTTTTCTTCTTAAAGACTCTGTATACTCTTCTCATAAATATAGTCCATAATTATTTCATTAAGCAATAATAACTTTGGCACCAGTATCAGCTTCCACCTTCTTTTCCTGAATGGACCAATATTGGTTCTTTTCAAAGAGAAATGTACAGTGTAGAATTATTTCTTCATATTATTTTATTAAGGAGAATGTATATTTTCTATTTTGATAGCAAATAAGTGTTTACATTCCTTGAAGAAAGTTAGATAATATAAACATTTTGTTGGAAATAAACAGAGGTAAGTAAGTCCATTAAACTGATTAGATATCCTGATCTCACAGTCATATCTAAACTTTTCTGTATATATATTAACAGTAAACTTGGCACTGCTGGAGTATCTCTGGTAAGTATGTGATTAATATTGTGCTTCAACCCCTTGGAATATAAAACCAAGAGACCGCTATTTCACATTAGATTTAGTCTGTAGGTATCAGAGAATAAATTTTAATCCTCATGGGTTATGTTTTTCCATCTTTTTCCTCAATAAATTTTGCCTTACTCATTTTTCTAAAAATCATTTTTGTAAAATGTATGAAGCAGATGGCAAGATTGTTGTTATTTGTTTCTTGTTCTGAAGTTACGTAAACATTTTAAAACAAGTCTTCTTTTGTTGATTTTTAGCATTTTAAACTTGTCAGTCAAGATGGGCATCTCGGGAATCAAACCTACAACTCCTAAATCTAGCTCATACTCCCCAACATTTGCATCTCGCCTAATAGGGATCTGGGTATAAGAGTCTCTAAGAAAAGAGATAGAACCATAGCAGGAAATAGCAGATTACACAGCATATGGGTTCTTTCTCTGAGGAGTAAAGCAGTTTTATCATTGAAAAGAACAACAGGTGATATGACAGAAACTAACTGCAGGAAATGCCAAAATAACGGTGAAAAAAAAAAAAAAGGAAAAGTAAAAATGCAATGGCATGATTAGATTCCAAATTTCTGTTCTGACAGCTGTGATGAGATATACTTCAAGTTTCTTCATATGAGATATTAACTCATATTTACCATCATCATTTACTGGATAATCTGCATAAATAAAAACTCAATGCAAACTTTATTAATGAGTTTAAGCCTTTGACTCATGATTGGTCACTGGATAGAGATTACTGTAATCACCTCTTCTCCTTTAGCCATGTTATCTAATGATAATTAAAAGTTTGATATAGATTTACTTCACTGAATATATCTTCTAAGTCATAGATGCTAGTTAAAGGAAAATTCTATAGCAAAGCAGTAGCTGGTTTTAATAGGATAATGATTAGGTTTGAAACAGATATTAAAAATGTGCACTGATTGTAAAAATACAGTTCTTCATTGTACTTAAGCTTACAGAGAAGTTTCTTATAAAAAATTGTCTCTTTACACATGGCATAATTGTATAAAATTATTGTTTCCTGAGACAAAAATGGTGTTTGTTTTTTTTCACAGTACTTTTGATAGTGTGAATATTATTTCATTCCTTTAAGGGAAAGAGAAGAGATTAAAAGAAAACCTTCAGGTTGTAAATGAGGTGGTTTGTGGTCATTTTACTTTAAACTTCTGGTTGACAGAGTTCTTATTGTGTATAAATCACAGGGCAACTCAGCAGGAAATCCTGTATATATTATTTAACAATGACAAGTTTAGATCAAATTATAAAATATAAATTTAAAATTATTCCAAAGAATTCCCAGGCATCTTGTGAATTTTGCATATCAGAAATTCTCTCAGGGAAACAGAGAAGCAGATAAACAACTTAGCAAAATCGATGGTGTGGAATGGGTTGATTTTTCCCTAATAGCAAGAGAGTCTTAGGCTCAAGAAATATTTCAAAGATGCAAACTTTTACAAATAACATGACTCTTCTGTTTTGCTGAGGTTCAAAATAATTCACTGACAGCAACAATTGTTTGTCAACACCACTTTATGCATATAGTTCTTCAAAACAGGAAACCAGACGTGCCAACCCTATTTGTGCTTCTGATAGGCTTTGTAATTTGAAGAGGTCTTAAGATGGCCATTCTTTTTGTTTCTCTTACCCATTGAGACTGGAAACTGTTTCAGAAGTGTTGCTTACTGGCAGCATGTATGTGCAATCTGACTGTGGGTTCAAGAGGCACCTGCACATAGTTCCGTCAACCAGTCAGAATTCTAAAGCAATATGCTTCCAAAGGCTGTGTGCATCCCGCTAAAGAACCAATGCAACAACTATTCAGATCTGTCATGAAAATTGTTAAGGAAAGTTGAAAAAAACAGCTATATATTTCTCTGAATAGAAAAGCACTAAACAGTTATTATTAATAATGAGAATAAAGACCTACAAGTTTCAAACATTACAAGGGAGGATAATTAGAAGAAAATAAGCCATTAAAAAAATGACAATTGCTTGTATCCCTTTCAGGTTGGCATTAATCTGAAAACTCCAGTGTCATCCTCCACTGGGAGGTGAATAATTGGATCTTCTGCCACTTGATGCATATTGAAACCCATGGTAGATTCACTGATGCTAGAATGGATTGATGTATACTTTAGTGAGGATGGTGGGAATAATAGAGGAGATTGGGTAATAAGTGACATAGCATTCACTCAACTTGATATTTCCTTCTTTCAGTGCAGGTCAACAGTATCTTTAAAACTGTATGCTATCTGATCTGTAAGGTAATTTAATTCTCATGTTCATCTGAATGCAGGAGTCTTTGGGTGTTGTTTTCTTTGCATTTGGCTGTTCATATTCACCCATCTCTTTGTGACATAATTATGGTATTAAGGTAGAGGAAAAGGGGAATACATCATCCCCCAGTTCAACTTTTCCAATGAACCCAGTTTGCCTTACCCAGCAGCTGGCATCTTGGAGCTTTTCAGATGTTTGCAAAGGAAAGACTACATTTGGGAGCTGGAGACAGAACATGTTAAAAATAATAAATTCTCATGTAGATTTCTTTCCCTAGGTCCTTTTCTATGAACAGCTCGAAGAGGAGGGAAAAAGAGATGATTTTCAACTTAGTTGTTGGGCAAGCAGCTTGGAAAAGTTCCAGTTTTGAAAGTGTTCATAGGGCAAGACATCCAGCTGGCAGCTTGCTTCATTGGGTAGAGGAAAGCCTGCAACCCCATTTGTTCCAGTTTAAATCTTCACAGATTTTATTTTAGGCCAATCAGTGGGTAAAAATATATAATCAGAGCAGCAACTATAATTTTTTGAGGAAACTTGCAATTAAATTGATTTTAATGAGTTTCTTTTGGTCAGAGAGCAAAAACAGATCTCACACAGTCTTCTGAAATTCACTTTGTGGAGCTTGTGGGACATACGAGGTGCTGGAAACAGCTATTAGGTAGTTTAGGAGCAAATCAAGACTCCTGGGAGTCCTTAGGAGAAAATGCATGTATCCTTTAACTCTTACTTTTTAATTAGAGGCATCCTGTCTAACTCAGTGCTTTACAGTTCAGGAGCTCAGGAAAAGCAGTTTGTTCTCTTGGCTCTGCATGTTCTGCAACACTACCTAAACTTTTTACCTGCAATGAGGTAAAGATGTCTCAGAAGTTACATTGTTCACTACAGATCTTTATGCTATTTGTAGGCGAGTGTCTGAGCTCAAATACCTGTCTAGCCCAGGAAATTTCTATGTCAAAATACCTTTCTTCCCTTTAAAAATCCAAGCAGTTAAATCATGAGAGTTATATTTAAGGATCCAATTTCCTAGAAGGATAGATTTTTTCTTTTGATGGCTGCCTAATTAGTATGCCTTAAATTTACATGGCTTGAATTAATTGCAGCAAGAATTTCTTGAAAGAATTGGTGCTAAAATGAAGTGCACTAAATAGTGAGGTTTACAGGGAAATGCTGGAGGTGTTCCACCAAGCCCTTCACACATCTCTGTGACAGAAGGAGTGTAATGTATTATTTTCTTATTAATTTCCCATTTAAGAAAGTCTTATGAATAATAATACTGGGGAACAAAAAGAGCTAAATATAGCAGGAGCTTTTTTTTTTTTCTTACTGCTTTCTTTTGCTGGTAGCTACCAGATGCAAATGAAAATCTATAGTGTATCTGGTTTCTGCACAGTGCAATGGGAAATGAAGTTTTATGGTAATTTCTTAGTGGTCAGAAATGGTCCCTGGGAAGCAGGTTCATCCTTCCTACAGAAAATATCCCATGGAGAAATTTGGCCATTCTTCACAGTTTCTACTGTTAACAAACTGAAAAGATATTTACAGAAAGTGAATCAGACATTAGGACTGAATAAAATGCGCTGTGCAGATATTTTTTTCCAACGCTGATAAGAGAAAAAGCCTAGGGCATCCACAGGCTTCAGTTCAGTGCTGGAAGTGAAGTGTTCAGGGATATGTACACCATGGACTACCTTTCCCCAAAGACTCAGTGCATTCCAAAGACCACTTCAAGCACTGGAGTCCTGGGTTTCTTGCTTCAAAGGCAGGTGCAAAGGAGGACGTCCATCCTCCTCTCTTTTATCATTTATCATAACCCTCCTGATTCACACTGTTGCATTAAAAGTCAGGACAGCCCATTTTGAAAGAGGAGTTCCTTCCTAAAATTAGGTAAAGAGCTGTGGGAATGCTGGACAGGAAAATGTGGAAAAAAAAAAAAAAAAATTTGAGGGGGCACGCAGAGGAAGACTGAAACCCAATGATGTGAAAGAAAAAAAAAAAAAAAAAGATTAAGAGATTCTTATACCAACTGTCCAGTATACCCAGGGTTAGCTCTGTAGGCAGCTGTTTTATAAATAAAACATAACTATTAAAATGGGAATCTTGTGGGTTTTGAAGGCAGATGAGTCAAAGAGGTTTCGTCTTCTGTCTGACTCTGCAGGAGCCATGCTGTGCTTATCTAAGACCTGGAGGTCACTCGTTGCAGTTTGCATGCTTCAGAGTTATTGAAAATCTTTCCTGGATACATCAGCATTTTGGTCTTTAAAGAAAACATTAGGAGTATTAGCAGAGTTGCCAGTGTCTGACTTGTTCAGGAAAATATAAACTGGTCCTTTAGTAATTCATTATCTGATTTATAATGCATGGTAAAAGGGTAGAATCTCCAGGAAGATACTGGGGCTTCCCAGCATTGAAGCCTTCAACTACCATTGTTGGGAGTAATGAAGGATAATAAAACAAATCATACTGTAAATAATAAATAACCTCATCATCACATATTTAAAAACAGAAAGCATGAAAGAGAAAATTCCCAACAATGGAAAAGCCTTAATAGCTCTTAGAGCTTGTAGCACAAATTGTTGACTTGTGTTGGAAGGACCCCAGTATAGATTCATTTACTGAAACAAACAAAACACAACAAAGGGAAAGAAAAACAAACTAAACAATCAAAAAACCGAACAATCGACCCAAACAAACAAAAAGAAAATTTGTCAAAAGAAAGGACTAAGGCATAAGGGAATAATACATTCATTTGATGGGCGATGGGGGACAGTGATTCATAGGATGTAGAACTTCGAGGGAATACAAGGGCACTGAGGAAAGCAAACTGCAAGCAAACACACAGAATAAGAAAAAGAAAAGCATTTAATAATAGAAATGTTTTTGCAGCTGGGGCACAATTCTAGGGTCCCAATTACTTGTCACCATCAAAGATCTGTCCTTTTTCACAGGAAAGCATTTATTCTCTAGGTGGCTTTTGGCAGGAGTGGGTAGGGTAAGGAAGTGTATTTCCAAAGCTAAATTGCCCCAGAATTTTTCAGGGGAGAAAATGTCTCCACCATTTGCTTCCTGCCTCTCTTTTACTCCCTCTCAGTACAGCTGTGCTGTGAAAATAGCTGCCATGATTTGATCTACTGGTGCTTCCCTTTGCTGGGTAGGTGCAGGATGTATTTTACAGAGACCTGGGAAATCTCAGCAAGAGAGTTTGGAGCAGCTGTGTAGACCAAGGTTTCAGAACACAGCCCACACACCAGTTTTGTAGTCCCAGAGCTTGCCCCTAAGCCTGATGGAGATCCACAGGTGTGTCCTGATGAAGATGTCCTGAAATACAGGGCCCTGACAGGTAAACTCAGAACATTTCATGATGCCATTTAAAAATGTCACTGACTTCAGCTGTTCTTTGTGCTGCTCTGGCAGGGATAATACTACCCCAGCAGTCAGCAGGGGAAGCGTGCAGCCATTTTACCCAGAAACACTCTCTTAACACATTAATCAGAAAAAGCCTGTTCAAAATATGGTTCAGGGCAGGAGATCTGATGAGGTATATTCAACAGTCTTCCCAGGGAAGTGATTGAGTGATCCTTCCTGGAGGTATTTAAAAGAAGTGTAGATGTGGTGCTTAATCAGATGGTTTAATGAAGGATTTGGCTGTGCTGGTTTAATAGTTGGACTCAATGACCTTAAAGGTCTTTTCCAACCTAAACTATTCTATGATTCTATGATTCTCTATATTGAGCCAAGTCTCTGCTACATGGCATGAGCCTTTTATAATGATTATGAAGGTAAGCAGTTTAATCAGTATGGAAAGTTTCTCACAGATTTTGTCTAGATACCAAAGCACTTTCCTTTTAGGAAAATCAGCATCAGTTGTTCTACTGCATTTAAGAGCAAATGTTATCAGGTAGAGTTCTAAATCCCTTTACTTCAAGTGAAATCATGTGAGTGATATGCCATACCTTCAAGACTGTTGGCCATTACATCCAAACAGCATTTCTCTTTCCATGATTTCAAAATGCCCATGATTGAAATATTGTAAAAGTATTTGCAATCTCCTACCCCTTCACGTCAGGAAACTCTAGGGACTAGTGAAGTAGTCATTATATTTTCATGATACCTTCCTTATTGCCTAAGTAGCAAACCTAATAAGAAGACGTTCTGTACTTCACTGAAGGAAATAATATGTCAGTTTCTGTTTAATTACAACTGAACTGCTGCCACACACAGTATAATAAGACATCGCCTTTCTGGAATAAAGAAGGATCAGATGTAAGATTCTCTTCAGGGTCTTGGTTCAGCAATATCTCAAAGGGAAATGGTCTCATCACTCAGTGGGCTTATCCACTCTGTATTGGAGTTTGCAAAAGGCTTAGTGTAAACTGTTGTATAGCAATGACACTCATCATTTCCAAAGAGCCATCAACATCATAAAACTACAATGAGTCATCACTCATGTGGAACAGTTTTATGTTATTTTGCAGATGACATATGGTGCTGTAGAAAACTTCTCTTGCACTGATTGTTCAAGAAGAGACGTACGCCTGGTGAAAATATAAGCAGATAGCAAACTAGGATTCTCTTGAACCAAATCTATTATTGGACCTGGAAGAGTCTGATGTTCATCCAGTCATCTTTGTCTCCATGATCATCTCTGACTGCTTTTTTTCTAGTAGGAGGAAAGCTGGTAAGATGTGAGTGCTCTGTGCCACCCAAGTGTGAAGGATAACTAGTCTGAAAGCCTGGACACCAATGGCAGAATTGAGCCACGGGCTTACACTCCTGAATGTCAGTGCCTAGATTCCCATCACAGACATCAGAAACCAGAAATCATTACACTGAGTAGTGCTCTGAGAGCTACTCACCCACCAGTAGGAATCTGATCTTTGATACCAAACGCACATGTAGACATCTAGGTGTTAAGATTGATTTTTATTTGTCTAACTACATGAGCTAATTTCCACCCCAATTCCTATTCATGTTCTTTCTTAGTAATCTTACCAAAACTGCTTGTCTTCCTGGCATACAGGGAATAGTATGGGAAGCAATACAAAGAACTATGCATATGCCTGATATTTATTTACGTAAACAGATTACCTAGCTTTGCTCATGGCCTTCAGCTTTTGAAAAGCCCCCTGATCACCAGGTAAATCTTGGATTATAAATCAGACTGTGGAACAAAGGTTTTTATGCTAAGACCCTATGAAAAATACTTGCGAAAAAAACAAAAACCAAAAAACAAGAAGTATTGGCTGGTTCATCTCTGTGAACCTAAAGGCCACACCTGAGCTGCAGACATGTGCAGAACTCTGATCGATATCAATGCCTAAGTGGCATCTAACAGGCTCTTGTATTACCTTAACTCAGTGAACAAAAAGCATGTTCCTGTACTATTTAATCTGCCAAGGTATTTTCCATATTAGTCAAGGTAATGGTATAAACCATCAGTATTCAGTTTTCCACTGTGATTAGAAAAGTTAACACATTTGTACCCCAAAGTAACCATATCAGCAGTTTCCCATTGTGCTTTATTAACATTGTGTATTTTAATAGCTGGTTCTCCTAATGAGATTTGGAAGTTTTATATTAAGGACATACAGAAGAGAAATCATTAACTAGAAGAAGGGGTTTTTTTTCCTGACATATTCACAGAATTACATGATAATAAAGTAGGAATATTATTTCAGTAGTTGCTAATGCAAATTGATTTTCATATTAATGATACCAGAGTTTTATTCTGGGAACAAAAGTTAAGAATCAGAGTACCCATACTGAGAAGAAAGCACAAATCACTGATATTCATGCTTGAAGACAGAAGTTAAAAGGGGCAGTGGTCCATGACGGTGACCTTCCCTTTCTACATGTTTGTCCACTTTCACAGATTTTACAGTTTGTTCAATTAATAACATTTCATACAAGGAGGCAAAGCTGTATTTCTGCTCACTTCGTGACCATGAGTCTCGCAAGTGCTTTCCTGAAAGAGTGAAGGAGGTAAAACTGACATGCTGGGTTCTTCCTTGAAGAGGCAACCAACCTAGAATGTGGCTTCATGATGTGTCAGTTACATGGCTTATTTCACTGTTTATCATCGGACCCTGGTAAACTTTGTTATATAAAGGCAAAAAGAAAACCTTCAGAGACTAGAAGCAAGGACAGGTAGATTGGGAGGACTACAAAGAAGTCTGTACACCCAGGGATCAAGTTAGGAAAGCTAAAGCACAGATAGAATTAAATCTGTCCAGGGACTTAAATGACAAAGGAAGACCAGGGAAGAAGTGGTCCCTCTCCAGAAGGAACGAGGAGACCTAGTCATGAAGGGTATGGAGACAGCTCAATGACTTGTTTGCCTCAGTCTTTGCTAGCAAGGGGTCTAGTCAAAGTTGCTGAAGCCAAAGACAGGGAATGGGAGGAGAAGGAAGATTGTCCACCATAAGTGAGGATCAGGTTCAAGACTATCTAAAGAACCTGAAGGTGTACATGTCTATGGGACCTGTTGAGATACATCCAGAGGTCCTGAGGAAACTGACAGACCAAGTTACTAACCTTCTCTACATCATATCTGAGAAATCATGGCAGTCTGGTGAAGTTCCCAGTGACTGGAAAAAGGGAAACATAACCACCATTTTCAAAATGGGAGATAAGGAAGAGCTGGGCAGTTACAGGACAGTCAGTCTCACCTCTGGGCCTTGGAAGATCATGGAGAAGATCCTCCTGAAGGCTCTGCTATGGCACATGGGAAATGAAGAGGCTTCACCAAGGGTATGCCTGACAAATTTGGTGGCCTTTTACAGTAGAGTAACAGCATCAGTGGACAAGGGAAGAGCAACTGACATCACGTACCTGGAGTTGTGAAAAGCCTTCTAGACTGTCCTGCATGGCATCCTTGTCTATTCACTGGGGAGACATAAACTTGATGGATGGATCACTTGGTAGATAAGTAATTGACTGGATGGTTGCACTCAAAGAATTGCAATCAATGCCTTGATGTTCAAGTGATGACCAGTAATAAGTGGTGTTCCTCAGGGACTGGTAATGGAACCAGTGCTGTTTGACACCTTTGTTGACAACGTGAACAGTGTGATTGAGTGCACCCTCAGCAACTTTCCTGATGACACCAAGCTGTGTGGTGAGGTTGACAAGCTGGAAAGAAAGGGTGCTGTCCAGAGGGACCTTGGCAGGTTTGAGACATGAGCCCACACCAAACTCATGAAGTTTAACCACGTCAAGAGCAAGGTCCTACACCTGGATTGGGCCAGTCCCAAGCACAAGTAGAGTCTGGGCAGAGTATGGATCGAAAGCAGTCCTGAGGAGAGAGACTTGGGTATGCTGGTTGATGAAAAGTCCAGTATGATCCAGCAATGTGAGTGCAGCTCAGAAAGCCCCAGCTGTATCCTGGAATGCATCAAAAGAAAAGTGTCCGGCAGGCCGTGGGAGGTGATTCTGCTCCTCTACACTGCTCTTGTGAGACCCCACTTGGAGTACCGTGGCCAGCTCTGGAGCCTCAAACACAAGAAGGACATGAACTTGTTGAAGTGTATCCAAAGGAGGGCTGGAGGGTCAGAGGGCTGGAGCACCTCTCCTGCAAGGACAGGCTGAGACAGTTGGGGTTTGTTCATCCTGGAAAAAAGAAGGCTCTGGGGAGATGTCCTTGTGGCACTCCAGTACTTGAAGTATACCTACAGGAAAGCTGGGGAGAGGTGTTTTATAGGGGCATGTGCTGATAGGACAATGGGCAATGGTTTTAAACCATAGCAGGGTAAATTTAGATTAGACATTAGAAGGAAGTTCTTTACTATGAAGGGTGGTGAGGTACTGGAATGGGTTGTCCAAAGAAGTTGTGGATGCCTCATCCCTGGAAATGTTGAAGACCAGACTGGATGAGACTTTGAGGAGCCTGGTCTAGCAGGAAGTGTCCCTGCTGATGGCAGGGGGGTTGTAACTAGACAATCTTTAAGGACCCTTCCAACTCAAGCCATTCTATGGTTCAATGATTCTGTGCTTCTGAAGCATTACCATAACCATGATGGCATAAGTACATTCATGTACATATAATGGGTATTGAATATTTCTGACAGGGGAATATTTTCACTGAAATAACTAAATCAAAATGTTTTGAGGGAATATGCTGAATTTGTCAAGAACTTTGATAGGAATTTATTTAAACACGAAATTTCACAAAGTTTATCATGCATCCAATCACATAGGACTAAAAATTCTACATTTTTCTTCATATTTAGAAATTCCATGTTTTAGACAATATTAACAATGTAAGTGACCGCCAAACCTTCTAGCTTCTGAAAAGAAAGCACTTCAAATCATTCCTAAGAATTGTTTGGATATATTTTTTGCCAATTCACTAGTCAAGACTACAACCTTGTGGCCCAAGAACATTCTGCCAGATATCTGAGCTGCCTGAATTAGATCTGGCTGCTTTGTCTCTGCAGCACTAGTAGAGCATTTCAAATTTTAGGACAGCTGTGCTGGAAGTGGGACTAGATATTGACTCCTAAAAAGAAAGACAGCTAGATCTATGAGCATATGTTAATGGTGTTCTGCTCTGTGCCTCGTAAAAACATCTGTTTATCTTTAAAGATGCATCAGAGCTTATGACCAGTCTTCTTATAAACTACTTATAAACATATATTTTCCCCAAACTTTAGTTTGGACTAGGCACTAATCACAATCAAATATCCATACTAGCAAGTGTATTCACCTGCAAACTAGATAAATGGTTTCTTTTGTTGTCATTATACGTTTTTAAGTCAAGGTCACTTCCTTTCTGGTCATTGTTAGAGGAAGATGGACTGCATGACTGTGCCTATGAATGATCTTTTCATTTGGAGTTGGAGACTTCTGAGCTTTCTTCCTCATTAACATTGGTCTACATGATGATTGGGGAATGGGTGACATCATGGTTATGGGAAACAATTAAAGATGCTTAAGACGAAAAAATTAGTATGTTGAAGATTTGTATGAAGTATTGTTTTGCACGTTTCCTCTGTCTGAGACCTATCTTCCTCACACTAATCAAAAGGCTGAAATGCCCTTCCTTTTCCTCCTTTATATATTAAGATATATTTTACAGATATTAGAATAATATCTTTTTTTGAAAAGTAAAGTCAGATTCTGTGAATTATTTATACACAGGTTGATAAGAGTTTGGTAAGGAAATGTCTCCCTCACATCCTTAACACACTACTTTGCCATCGTTTTTTGTGGTTCTGTGAAGTATGTCTTAGTGTCCTGAAAACTGTGCTAACACCAGCAGTCCACTATTTCCTTGAGTCTACCTCCATCTGTTGGTAAAAGTATAGATTGCACTTGGGAAACTAAGCTCATAATACAAATATTTAGTTTGGGTTTCCTGAGAAAATAGATGAAGAGTAGAAATACTGAACACCTGGCATGTTTAAGATTTTTTCTCATAACCTGTTAAATGGATTTATGGTAGACAAACTCTTTTTTTAAAAAAATCTTTATTTAACTACTAAAACAAAGCAATCAAACTATCATATAGACTCCCCATGCATAAAGAAGGTCTTACACAATTAAAAGTTGCCTCTTTTTCTTTTTCCCTAAGTACATTCGTTGCTCTAATAAAAACCTATTATACCATTCCAGAGGCCTTGCACCCCTTATTTCTTAAAACCACCACAGCTGTACAGCAATCTTGCAGTAAGCTGTTGTACAGCTGTTGTACAGCATTCCTGTCTGCTGGCTCAGAGTTTTAGGCAATAAGCTTTCATAAAACAAACATTCCTTATGTGTAGGTTTATGGGTATTGCTGTATGAAAGTATACTGTATATTTTTCTTTTTTTGGTGACAGTTGATCAATGAATAATTTTTACTTCACATTAAACAACTTGCAATGATTAATGTGGTCTAATGATGCAAACTTAAGTAATAATTGATAATCCAGCTGCTGGCATCAGAAACTCCTGAGTTTGGTTCAGTATTAGTTTGTCTTATAATTTTAAATGCTAACTTCTTTAGGAAGGCAACTTGACACACATGGTTGCTACATACTGCAGAGCAATGGTTTTGTTTGAGACTTGAACAAAACATCAGACTTCTCACTGTGATTCTTTTCATATTTTCAGAGACAATACTTACACAGTCTCCAGAAGCCTGGGTCAGGTCTCTGGGTCTTTGTTCTACTTTTATCTGTTTCAGTGCAGCTTTTGATGTTGGCAGTTACATTCTCTCTGAGTTTTGCCTTATTCTGATGCCTTCCTGTCTGTTTAGTCTCTAAAATATCTTTTTCTCTTGATATTCCTCCTCTCATTCTCCATAGATCTCCCCTAAGTCTGTATGAAAATACCTATTCTTTTTAACTTTTTCATCTTCCTGTTGGTGATGTCATATCCTACCATGATCTTTATGGCAAAGACTTTCCCAAGAGATCTACTTTTCTCATTCTGAGTCTGTTTACACTAGGACATCAGCTCTTTGGTTTGATTTCTGTGCTTAATAAAGCACAATGTACACACAGACCTTCTTTAATGTTCTCCCAAACAGGCTTCTTTCTCAGTGACCACAGACAACATCAAGGGATGTCATTCAGGGCACACAATACATTGAGCGCTGGGCAAATATCAAAGGTTCTCTTCACCTATCATGGGGTTACGGGTACAGACATGTTTCAGCTTACCAGGGTCATTTACTTACTATGGTTTCATTTATTTCCTGGGTTATTTAACCTTAAACACTTCTACAATGACACATAATCCAGTTTGGATCCTTTGCTTTTGTAGGTATAAGCAAACCATTCTCAAAATACTGTTGTTTCCTCATCTTCAGTATTTCAAGGTTTGACATTTTTTCCTCATTCTCAGTAGTTCTAAAGCTCTCTTGCCCTTGTCTTCTTTCCAAATATCTTCCTTGCCTGATACATTTAGAATTTTGTAGTTTTTTGTAGTGCTTATTTTCTCACTGAAACTGGCCCTATGTGAATGTGTAGTAACCCATGCTTTACTGAGATCATAACTGAAGTGGAAAAAAGAAAGCAAAAAATAAAAACAGGTAAAGTACCTTTAACAAGGTAGACAACACAGAGAGAGAAAGACACCATACTTATTATTTTAATAATTATAGTAATTTGGATTCCCTGCTCTGCCATAATGATTTTCAAACATTTCAATATCTATTTGATATTTACTGCTTAAAAATACAAAACTTCTTGCAATGACAAGGTGGAACAATCCAGGAAGACTTTTTAACAGGGGAGCTAATAGTTACCTGCAGCTAGACATCTTTCACAGTCTATGGGCTCTGATTCTTTACCGACCCACTGCACGAATATCATGGAAGAAAAATATTCCATTCTGATTTTAAAGCTATTTTCCTTTGAACACAAGGAAGAATAGGTGGATATGTGCCTTTGACTAGTACCATGAACTTTTCTTCAGATTTCATCAAGTCCTATGACATTTCATTTTTCCCATGAAAAAATTTTAAATTGTTTTCTGTCCAATTTAGGAAATAAAAATATGATCATTCTGAAACATAACACACAACACTTTGTGTCATCAGACTTGCAAATAGGCTGTGATTTAAAAAATAAACAAACTGGAAAGCTTTGGTGTATTTCCAAATTGTCTTGGAAAGATGAGAACAATGATCTTTCTATCACATGTCAACTTATTTTCCATACTGAATTACTATGTTGTTATAGTTTAGAGATGATTGGTTGTTGTCAGGTGATGCTAATTATTTTACTTTTTTTGGAGAAGAGAATATATTAAAAACTGAGAACTGTTGCTTCTACTTTTTGTTTTTCTGAGATTAAAAAAAAAAGTTTGTTTTTTTTTTTGTGGGATTCTGAGATTGCATCTGCTCTAATTGTGATTTAATTGACACTGATCACTTCCAGCTGTCCAGCACGAAAGAAAACTATTATCAGGTCTGCCAGAAGAAAGGAAAGTTCTGTTCTGTGAAATGATGAGATTCAAGTTTACAGAATTTGTATTTGCTCTTCACCAAAGAGAACAGAAACATGTCATGCCTACCTGAACTGGTTAGATTCCCTCTGATCAGAAACACTGACTTGAATATCAGTCTTTTTCCTTCATAAGAATGCTCTGAGGAATTTTGTTGCAAAGATAACTTTTGATCTTGACAAAACTGACTTTCCTGCTGATGTGTGGTTTGGGGCTTATATTGACGCAGTATGAATGAACACAGCTAAAATTAACTGGCATCACCAGTATTCACAACATCACAGAACTGATCACAAAATTATTTTTATATTTTGACCTTTGAGAAGGTTTCAGAAAGCCAGGATTCAGTCCAAAGATAAAACACATTGAGAGAAAACTGAAGCTGTGTGGACTATGATAACACTGTTATTTCCAAAGTTTTCAATCTTTTCAACTGGAACTCTTAGACACTTCAGATTAAATGATCCGTGAATGCCCAGTGGCAAACTGGTCCATACCTTAATCCATCTTTCAAATTCACTGATAGTGAATGTGGCTAATAGAGCTGACAACAGCTCTAAAACATTTGGTTTTTATCTCAGACTCTTTTTATTCCCCAAACTTCTATGTTCTCAATATGTTTTACCCAATGTATGCAGGCTTTACAGACAAAATATAACCTTCCTTGTCTATCTGCTTACATTCCTGGTCCAAATTATTAGCAGACCTTACAACTAGAGAAGCAATGTTGCTAAACAGACCCAGATGGCTTCTTCTTAGAGTCAAAAGTTTACAGGCATGGAGAGCTGTTATTTATCATATCTGTGTAATGGTCTAAAGAAGGCAGGGGAATCAAAAGATAAGAGGGATGAAGAGTTCAGGCTGACCTCTGTGCACCTTACTATTGAAGACACCTTATGAGAAAAAATGAGAGGCCATAATGAGGTTGATGCTATTGGTGTACCATAAATGGAAAGACTGAATACATGTTTCTGTCTTATACAAAAAAATCCCCAAACTCCAGCTCAATCCTCTGTCCAACTTCTAAATCAAAGCCACTCTTCATAACCAAGAACTCATTCTTTTTTATTCTGTTTTTAACTCTCAACACAGCAACAGCAGCTTGCAGATAGACATTTTCTTTGTGTACCTTCTACGAGGGTAAGAGTTATTCCCATTTTGATAAGGTGGCCTTCTTAACATCATTTCAACAATTTAGGAGAGTGAAGATTAGGACAGGTCCTTGGTAGTAATGGATGCAGGAACAGCCTCTGGCTTGTGGATCACACCAGTCCTTCATAATTTATCTGAGACTATGAGAATGGAAAAGCAACTTTTTTATCCCTGATCTGAATGTTGATTTGTTTCTTTCACCTGCACCGATTTCTTAATTAAGGCCTTGGATAATGTATTCCCCTATTTCCTGAACACTTGGATAGGAATATGCCACATTTCTAGGTTTCTCACATTTCCCTGTACTGAAGACCCCAATCTCCTTATCTGCAATTACAAACCCCCAGTAAGAGACAAGACATGTAGATATTTTCTCAAATTATTTATCCTTGGATGTTACTGGTGCACCACAGCTTTTGTCACAGACGCGTTTCAGTTTCCTCTTCAGCAGCTTCTAGGATGTTGAGCTCTATGTCTTTGTCTTTTGCTGGCCCCCACTTGAGGATCTCAATATCACTTACTTACAAAGTATGTATTTTTATATAAGCATTTACTTCTTAGAATATTATTTCTTGCTAAAGAAGTTACTCTTCTTTTCTTTTTCACACATTCTGAATTTTCCTTTCTTCTTTTTCTTACTGCAGAAACCAAAATCAGACAAAAACAAAACTGAAAAATCAAAAAAGAACAAAAAATTAAATAGTGTTCTGGGTTAAAACTTGTTGTTCTTATTTGAATACTACTAGTATTTCAATTCAGTATTTGTAACAGCCATATAAAGGGTTCAAAATAGCAGAAATATCCTTCCATATCTCATTGATTTATATTGATTTCTTTGTGGTTTAAATCACTGAATTACTTTATATTGGCTCCTAAAGAATTTTGTTCATGGTCATTTAAAGTGTGTTAAAGAGCTAAGATCACACTTCTGCTACAAAAGCAGAAACAGGCACACACACTACATGTGGGCATTACCAGATGCTTTCATTTCAAAGGAAGCAGCCTTTTCATTCCCACCACATTACTCCACATAACCATTACTTGCCTAAGGTCAAACCCAAACCACACTTCATGTCATTCCTCAAATTCAGAAGGGCTCTGTGAAGCTGAATCCCTCGTGTTACACAGAAGAAGGAAGGGCAGGGGGAGAAAGAGGATTGCATGTCTTTGTTAATCTTTAGTCTTGGCAGAAAGTTTAAGCACTTCATGATGTATCTGAGTAAAGAAGTATATGAGTAAGTTCTCAGTAAAAAAATAAACTTTCTGCCAAGAAAAAAACATCTGCCAAACCTGGCTGTTCTTATCTAGTTATAGACAATGGAACACAGAGAGCTTCCACCCAGCACAGTTTTCTTTCTCTTAGGACCTCCTTGGAGATTTCATTGTAGACACAATGTATTGAAGCTCAGGGAAGTCAGAGTTCAGATTTTATTGGTCATGAGGACAGTGTGGAATATGAGTGGAAAATGATGCTGAAGCTGCAAAGGAAGCTGCAAAGTTAGGTAGACTCTTCGAGGTTCATTTTTGCTCACGTCCATACCACTCTTTTCTGCCACACAGACCCTTTCTCCATTCTTAGACCACCATAAGGAAATGACAACCACACATCTAGCACTGGGTATTTTATGAAAGTTTAAAGCTTCCACCAAAATATTTCAAATGTATCTTCTTCACATACAGGAGATAGATACCTAAAAATGTGTCCTTCCAGGAACATGCTCTGGAGTTTGCTGAAGTGGACAAGAAGTCCTGTTTGATTTCTGTCCCCACAGGTAGAAATACAATTGAAGGCAGCAGCTGCTGCAGAAGCTGTCTATGCTTTGTGCTATTACAGAGATTTTTGAAACATATGGGATGAATTTATTTTTATGAAAGCTCACTGTATCAGAAGCCCCAATAAATAAGGTACAGCTAGAGCAGGATTGAATGTTCCTAGCAAATGCCTGAATTCTTTTTCTTTTTTTTTTTTTGAACTTGCAGGATGAAAAGATCTGTGCCTGAGAAGTTGGGTGGGTGGCAGGACAGAACCAGATGTTTGCTAAACTCTCACTGAAGTTTTTTCTCTATATTTTTATTAGGATGGAAGCTGAAATATCACATAGTCTGCAAGTTTGAGTGTGGAACTTCAACAGTTTTATGGATAGGTTGAGCAACACTTGTTTGGTGTATTATTTTGTGAAGCTGTGGAAAGCTTGATTTAATTAGAGGCAATGGATGATCTCAGGATCTTTGATGTTTTAGAAGAAAACAACTTAATAGCTCTCTTTGTAAACATTACTACCCAGTGGTGAGAAATAATAAAATAAAATGAGATTTTTATATGCAGGGATTTATTCCTTCCCTGTCTTTCAAAGATACTTTTTGAGAGTCTGCTCTGTCTCTTAAACCTCCTCCTCCACAATCATCCTGAAAGGATTATTCTATATTCCACTGAGATCCACACAGGACAGTGCACAAGATACTAGAAAAGTATTCTCTCTATTTTCTACTTACCTGCTAATATCTCCATGTTAGAGGTCGTGTACATCATGGACACATGAAAGACCTTGTCTACCACCATGAGGATCTAATCCTCATCTGTCTGTACCAAGCAACACACTGTTAGAAGCCATAAGGAAGCCTTTTGGCTTGAAGCTTTGGAGCAAAAGTTAGCAAAGTACTATACTTCCTTTCTCACAATATTCAACACAACATCTCAATCTGCTGTAAGCAAAGGTTTACTGTGACCTAGAGGTTAACTGCCTTTCCTGCCATGTGAATAAGCATATGCAAATGCCATGAACTGTAATGCTAATAAGCACAATGCAACATGTCTACAGTTAGGAAAATTATTTTCTTTATTGTAGAAATAACTAGAATAAAGCATGTGGCCTGAACTACTTGAGAAGTCATCTGCTTTATACATGTCGTTTTTGAACTTAAATGTCAGGGGTTCACTATGCACCTCATAATTAATTTTGAAAGTGAATTGTAATTTTCCTTTTTCATGAAAGAGGAAGGAGGTATGCAAAAATGAGGCAGCAAGTTACATAATCAGGGATGATACTGAGGTGACAGTACAATGTTGAATAATTCTTTTTTTTTTTTTTAACAAAGTTTTTAATTATTGGGTGACCTGGTTTGGTTTTTTTTATTATTATTCCTAAAAGTTTTAGCCTGAACAAAGTGTTTAATTTCACCTAGGCTCAGTACTTATTTCTTTTATTTTATGTTATTTTATTTTCAAACTTTATGGAGATGAATTAAAAATAGAAATGCAATTTCTAAGGCAACGTAATTTCATCTGGTAATTAGAATATTTCACTTAAATATGCATGTCAAAGAAAAGTTAGGGTTCTTTTTAAAAGAAAAATAAAATCTTTTTCCTTGAAAATATTCAGCAGTACAGATGTTTATTTCCTAAACATTCGATCAACTAAAATGTGCATTTCTATGTGGTTTTGTTTTGGTAATAATGTTTTGGAGAAAACCAAAAAGTATCTGCTTTCAGCAATAAAATTTTTTATAATTTATGGACAGATGGTGGATTTCATACATTCTCTATTCTATACCTATCTTTTCAGTGAATTGGCTTTCATTTTCTTCTCTTGCAGCCTCCAATAAGTAGCGATATTCATCTTAGATTTTTCCTCCTGCCCTGATTTAAGCAGAGGCCCTTAGGAAAGACTGTGGGTGTCAGAGTTCTGAGGGTAACACCTGCAGATTTGGATGAGACATGCAGCCACCTGCAGACAGAGCTGACACACACACGGAAGGATTTTTCCTTCCCTTTTTAATCACAGCATCTTTTGCAGTGTTTTTTGCCATGTTGGCTGTCCTTGTCTTTCATGTGTACCTTCCTTTATTTATAAGTTCAGAGATGAAAGCACCTGCCTTAGTGGTAGTCCTTGCCATTGTCTTCAATGTGAACAGAAGTAAATATTTCTCTTTGCACTTCAGTTCATTGCATCGACTAGTCAGATATTCCATCCTGAAGATGTTAATGGGATCCTACACAGCTATGGATTTGTGAAGACAGGCACTATAATGATTTATTAGAAAGTATCTGGGACCATGATGAATATTCTTATTCCCACACATGGCATTATTATACTGAAACTTATGCACCCAGCTTGGGCCAGGCATTCATTCAGTCCCTCCAGTTGCAACTGAACTTCAAAGGACGCAGCAGGTATATAGGGATTTATCCAGATGTCTGTGGAGTGGTATTCAGGAACACTCAGCATCCAAACTGTTGACAACTATTTTGAAAATCAGAAAAAAAAAATCTCCAAATCATCTGAAAAGCAAGACTCAGAAGACACTCTTTATAAAACTCTGAATAACACTTTTGGAATGCTTACATAGTTAAAATAATTTTCTGAAGGTCCTTCAGATCTATCTGTAGTACAAACCACCCAAACACTTCCAAAAAAGCTGCATATACTACACAGCTATGTACTAATGTTACTCTTTGTAAGATTTGTAAATGAGTGGAAAAGATTTATGAAGATGGTATCATCATGTGCCCTGGCCTATAGTTATTGTCAGAGTATGCCTAATACAGAGTGAGGGAGAGGTATAACAACGATATAAAGACACCCGTAGTTTTGTAGCTTTTATGTGAATTGAGTTAGAAACAAGGACTGAAATCTGTACTCGGATGTAGAAGATTTCATTTCCTAAAATGACATCTTACCCACTAACCTACAGGATGGTGAGCTCTCCAACATCTTCTGTTCAAGTGGAATAAGTGCTTTATAGTCATAGAGTGAACAGGACAAAGTGTAACCATGAATTTCACTGGTTTAACAAAAGAAGTCCCTGTATTCACTTATTGATTAAACTGTCCTCAAATAAAATGCACAAAAATGACAGGCAGAAAAGCTGGAACCCAAATCTCACTCTTCCTACACTGGGGCTCCCACTGCTATTCTGAAGAAGACTAATGCACTCACTCCTGTTCACCCTTGCTAAGATAGATCTAGACCCCTCAATTAATCCCCCAAACACAAAGGTGAGATGCATACCAATAAAGTTCCTGGAGCAGAGGCTGCCAAAGAAAGCTAAAGGCAGTAGGAACTGTCAGACACAGACTTGACAGTTACCTCAAGCATAGATGCTTCAGTCAGACTGGGTTACAGCTTGAGAAATGACACCCACATTTGGTCATTTAAACTATTTGACTACAGATAACTGGAACAATTTTGTTTTCTTTTTAATAGGAAAATCTATCTTTTTTAAATACCTTGCTCAACTCTGAACTCTGTTACAGTTCCATTTGTTTTGGCAGCTGTCTACATTATTTCATTTGCCTTTGGCTGACTTCCAGTTCCTCGTCCTACGGGTGTTTCTTCTGAGAGCATTCCCTTCTCAGGAATGAGCAAACCCATTAGATTTATAAGGTACAGGAAAGATACCCTGTAGATTACTTGCAGAAGATCAACAAGTGTCAGAAGTTTTATGCCAAGCCTATTTATGTGACTCATCAATTTTGAAACTCTAATAAAAAAAACCAAAATAAAATAAATAAAAAAAAAAACCCCAAAAAAAAAAACCCCAACAAACCCCACACACAACAAACCCCACACACAACAAACCCCACACACAAAAATCCCCAAACCAAACCAAAACAACAACCAACCAGCACTTCTGTGTGTTTTTTTGAGCATCTTGGTCCATTTTACAAGTTGTCCCTATCCGGTAATTTTGCTGAAATGATTTTTCTGCCAGATTAAGCAGAATTGGCTCAGAACTGGGGAACCAACACAGGGATGCAGGCAATGAGTACAAGAGGTTAGTCATGCTACTGGGGATAAGCCAAAGAAATAGAAATTAATTGTGTTTAGGAATGTAAATAAACTTTTACTGGAAAATTTACAGTAATCCTATTACTGATTTAAGAAGGAAAGAAAGGCAAAATATCTAATAAAGTGCAATTGTTGTAGCTTGTTTCTAGATAGATTTTTAGCTTTTAAGGGAATATAAGGTAAGCTGTAATCCTATATAAGAATGTCTGATGTAAGTTTGATGAAAGTAGGTCATACTAAAACTTACTATACAATACTATAATGAGAGACTTGGAAAACAGGACATAAACAATTTTATAAAGAGACACTTGGAAGACACTTGTTTTATGTGTGAGTAAACTGCAGTGTCTGGTCTGATTAAAGAAAGACTTAGAGCAAAAAAAGGCCTTGATTTATTAATTATTAGTCAGATGTCAGATATCACATACCATTATTGTCTCCTGGAAATTCGGACTATAAAGGACATTGCAACTACTTTCATTCTCTTTTATTCTTTCTTTTTTTTGATCTCAATTCCCAGACAACAGGAAAGGCACAACAGGTAGAGTTCCTTGCTTCTCACCATTGCCCACCATTACAGAACCATATACATCAGAGCTGGAGCTGCAAGATAAGAGGCAGCAAATGCTCTCTGTGAGAAAAACAGCTCTGCCACAGCACTAAACTTTGCTGAGCTGACGTGCGTGTTATGAGTATGTATTTATGCATCCAGGAACATGACTTTCTTCCCTGAAGAATAATATAAATCGTCAGGTGCGAAAGCCCATGAAATAACCTGTGAGATTAGGTACTTTTTGCAAAACTCTCGTTTTTCTGATGCTCACCACGCTTCTTCCCACTAGATGGCACCGAGCATCTGCTACATCTCTCTGCGATGGGTCACCCTCGGGGGGCTGTGTATCAAAACCGATCCATTTTTACACCTCACAATAAACCCCACGAATTTACCATTCCTAAATCAATGCCAAACCAATTCATTTTGTTTCCCCCGTGCCCAGGCTCGTAGCTAAATGTCACAGCCACAACGAGTACTGGGGATGGTGACAAAGCATCCTCCCAGGTTTGTCGTTATCTTTGGAGCTGATCTGCAGAGCTCAGTACTTGATCGAACTGAGCAGGCCCAGAAACACAGCCGCATTATCACACTGTTCAAAATAATATTTATTCACTAATTGTTTGCCTGGGTGCAACATGTTGTAGAGCTGGTGAGATTGCTGGTCCTGAGCTAAATCCTAGGGCCCCCAGAGCTCCATGGTTCTCAGTGGCAAATCTCAGAGAGCCATTTGACAGCTTTTGCTTGCAGAGAGATGCCCAGAAGATGCAGTGAATCTATATTCCTTTCCAAATCTCAACAGGAGTTTACATGCTGAGATTTTCAATTACACCTCATTTCCCTCACCTGCAAAAGATTTTTTTTCCCCTCTTCTCATCAGTTGCAGTCATTGCAAGACTGTCTCTGCTGTCTAAGTAGCAATGAGGAAATGACACAGCTTTGAAGTTGTGCTCCCTAGTCAGGGAGTACCTGTTTCACAGAGATCTTGTAACAATGAGACTGGTCCAGTAGAATTTTTTCCTTGTAAATCTTCTAAGGGGTAAGGGAATGCTGAGGGAAGGGAATGGGAGTTTTGCCATTGAATATAGAAAGGTATAATCATTGCTGAGACTGTGGAAAAAGAAAAGAGGTTACAGTAAGGCAAAACTCTGCAAATTCTTTTACCTCCTGATTTACAAATCTGTCACTTGAAAACAAAAGACAAGTGTACCCTGTGTGTAAAACACAGAATCATAGAAATTGTAGAAAAATTTAGGTTGGAAAATACCTTTGACATCATTGTGTCCAACTGATAACTTAGCAATATCAAGTCCACCACTGAACTGTTTCAGGGTTCTCGATGAGAGGAGTCCTAGGATGGGTCTGAAGATGGAGGTAAAGTATTTTAGATGGAGAAGGAGGTAAACCCATTCTTGGCATGGGTGGATATTTCCTCAGCTCAAAGTTTTGTGCCACATGGCCACAGATAGTAAGCTATAAAATCACTGGCTTCCAGTATTACACCTGAAAAGCAAAATGAAAACACTTTACTTCAAAATGTGTTGAAGACAGGTGTCATGTGAGGATTGTGAATAAAATACATGAGTAACACTCCTTTTTCACAGGAAGACAGACTCCATTTTGGAGATGCAGCTTATGGCACCAAGTTACATTTTGTGTTTAGAATCAGTTTTGCTTCCCTCACAACCCTCCAGCTACAACCACTGTAGACTTCTAATTATCACAGAAATACTAATTGGAAACAACTCATGTCAAGAAGAAAACTAGCACTAATTTTGTACTGGATGAGTCCATTCATTTCACCAAAAACCCTACTCATTATATCTGCTTGTTCATGTGAATCAGTACTTAGGAATTTCCTTCATGCACAGTATTTAATGAGATTACTTTGATTTCACACCTAGCAAACCCTAAAACCTCAACACCAAACAACAACAAAAAACCCAAACACAAAACCTGATTTCACACATCCCTTCCCTTTTTTTTTTTTTTCTTTTTTGAGCAAAATGTCCTATTCTGTTCCTCGGAGGCTTTAGACTTGTCTGCTCACAACAATAGCTGGGTTCCTTCCAGTAGTGCATTAAGCAACATGAGCGTACTGTCACATATTGTTTCTCTTTCATCCTCTTCCCCGAGGGGAAAGTAGCATATGCAATGGAGAGAGTAATTTTGCTCCAATGTTCTGTACTAATTGGCTTTTCCTAAACAGTGAAGGCATCATGCCCAGGAATATCATATTGCTGTAGACCAACTGACAAGTGACATGAAATACCTGAGGCCAGATCATTGTTCATCAGGAAGGTATAGTCTCCAGGCATTTTCAGTTTTTCACCTTTATCTCATGATGAAACTTTGCATTATTACAGCCAAAAACATGCACAATATTTTGATTACCTTTACATTGTTCTCTTTCCTTTATGGAATTTTTCTGAATACTCAAAGCCAGATCTGAAGTATTTTCTGAAATGCAATTTCTATGCAACTGAATTTGTTACACATCACTTCAGTTCTATTATACTTGGCAGATTATCTTTGGCTCACTTTTATCTGTAAATTCCCTGGGAATTTTATAGACAGTGCTTGAAATGGTGATTCAGACACTCTGAAATGAAGCTGGTAAGCAAATGTAAAGAACTGGAATGTTGTATCATGGTATACAGACAAATTCAACAACAATTTGTGAGAATAAAAGCACAAAAGTGGGGTGTCAACAAACTGCTTTTTGAAAAACAGCCAGTGTCTGCTAGAAAAACATGATGATTTTGATCCAGTACTGTACTATGTTCTATTTCTTTCTACAGTCTGCTCTTTTTAAGCATTTCTGATTTGGTTCCAGTGGTATTGTGTCCTGATCTATTACATAGATTTTGTCTGTTGAATTGATGAAATTTAATTATATTTTTCTTTCCCCCATCCCTTGGACTTTTCTACTATCTCATGATAAAATTTCTGTATAATTTCACTCTGACCTTGGTTTGAAAAGCAAAGATGTTTATTCTTTCTTCCCTCCTATTCAGATCAAAGGAACAACCCTACTTCTCAACTCACTCTTTCCAGCTAGGAATAATATAATTCTTAGGCTCTGCAAAATGATAGACTTTTCCTTTGTAATAGTTCAAAAAGGCAGCATAAGAATTAAGTATCTAATCCCAGCAGTGGACTCAAGGCCTCTTAGAAACATAAGCAAATTGAATTTTACTTATCTAGTTTGACGTTATGGACAAAACTCTGTGCTGAGGGAAAGGAGGTGTCTACATTTAGCCTGTATCTGGGGCTATGCTGTACCAGTTGCTCTTTCATCTGATGACCCCTCTCCAGCCAAGAAGGGGTATCAGGAAAAGGAGAGGAGACACGAGCTGAAATGAAAATTATTTTAACAGCCAAACTAATACCGGTATAGAGTAAACAAAGTTGTACTCAGCCCAGCAAATATACAACGCTCAAAATAAATGGGAAGGCAGTCCTCAGTAGTAAGAGGAGCAAGATCAGGAGGAACCCAAGAGGGAGCCCTCTGTCCTCAGCAAACTTCTCCCTTTATACCGAGTGTGACCTTTATAGTAGGGGACAACCAGTAGCCAGCTTACATCAGCTGCCCTATGTGACTCCAAACTTCTGATGGCCTGCAGACCATGGCAGATCTGTTGTTCTGCCCCAGAAAAAAACAGGACAGTACTAAAAAACTAAACAGAACAGAACAAAACAAAACACAGGGTATCTTCAGCAGATTTCCCACCACTTCTTTATAGTTAGTGTAGAAAATTGCACAGTGGTCAACTCTCTGCCCTAAGATCTGCGGTCCTAAGACTCATGCCTATGACTCATTTGATCTATATCAGGGGTACCAGAAGTACTGAAGGACCAGTTAGTATGACAAGAACAACATATATATCTGATTTTATAAGGATTACTACTGGGGTTTGTAGTAAAAGCAGACGTGTGACAATGAAAGTTTTTCTGGCAAGTTGCTAGGAGAAACATCAATTTCAGTATCAATCTCCACAACGAAAAAATGCAAAATGATGGCTCCTCTTTCTTGCTTACCATGTTTCTCCTACCCTATAAATTTTCTATTGCAGTAATGTATTTTTTCCCCGGACAAAAAAAAAACCCCAAACTATTAAAAC
>JANVCC010010235.1:2259803-2344070 GCA_025345505.1 Todiramphus chloris collaris
GAATTGTCCCGAGAAGCAGACTATTAGCTATGTCAGCAGTTCATCTGGAAGAGGAATCGAAGACCAATTGGACGTCTCTTTCTGCCTGCCTAAATTGCACGTAGCTCTTTGTTCTTAAGTTTCATGCAAAAGCACAGTTCATGATTAAAAAAAAAACCCAAAATACACAAACCACAAACAAAAAGAAGCAAATAAATAAAACCAAAGCAAAACAAAACAAAAAAAGCCCAACCTTGCTGAGGATCACCAGAATATAGAGAGAAATCTCCATCTTAGTCACTCAACACCCCCAGCTTTAGTACATGGATACTTATTCAACATAGACAATGGAGACTAGATGTGATTAATTTAATTCTAAAGTAAAAAGATAAAAATGGGTCAAATGAGTCACTCCCAGGAGTTCCTATTTCTCTACACAGACTAGAAAGGAGTCTTGGATAAGTAACTCAGATTGAGACATCTACTCTGTAGCTGTTTAATATTGGATGAGATTGTTCTTGCCCTAAATGGTTGTCATTACCCTCAAGGTAAGTAAGCATCCATATTTAACCATCTTTTTGTTCATTCAGCAACAGAGTTTCACATCAAGTTCCACACTAGCATCCAGGCAGTCTGCACACAGACACCTGCGCTCTTGGCTTTAGGGAAGGAGGAAATACATCTGGGATTTCTAGTCCCAGGAAGTTGGATGTCCTGACTTTGTATGGCAACAGCCACAAGTCCAAGTCATGGACAGAGTTTCTAACACACTGTGTTGGACACAGACAAAATAAGGATCTGCACTCCGAAGGAAACAGCATGAAGTGCAGTCAGAAAAGTGCTAGAGGGCCTGTAAGTGGAACAGCTATAGATTAGAAGCTATCCCAGGAATGTTTTTCATTTCTACACCTACAAGTGGTCACAGATGAAAATCAGACTCACTTACATTGGTTCAGAACATATAAATCCACCAAAACTAGCAAGTTAAATACATTCACTTGACACATTTTTTTTTATAATGTAAAGCTGTATTACTGATCAGATAATAGTAGGTCTTTGCCTTGAAGCAGTGTTCCTCTAATTTCACTCAGGTCTCTCCTGCACAAAAAACCATTTCATTCCTCAGAACTATAAATTGAAAAAAAATGGGCAAAATTTGTCATAGAATAAAACATGATAGCAGTCTGTTGGAGTTTCTCAACATCATTAAATCTGTATTTTGCTTTTCTCTTTGTTAATTTTATAAAATTGCCCTCCTTACATGTTAAATGAAATATTAAGATTCCTATTTAAAAAAGGCAATATGTTTTCTCTAGGTTACAAGTTTTGGTAAACTTCTAAATTATCAGTTTATTAAAGTACTTTGTTTCTTCTGTAACTGCTTCCCTGAAGTCTGTCATTTTTTATTTGAGGGTAAACAAGTTGTCTCCATCCCAGACAGATGAAAAACTGATGTTCAAAAAATTTCAGACAAAATGCCTAAATAGTTGAATAGTTACAAAAATGATAAAGTATTTCATTTTTTTATGGCTTTGCTTGACAGGTAGTTTTTGCAGAGCTTGAAGCACTATTGTACCTCATGAAAGCAATAATTTAATACCTCACAGATAAGGGGAATTGGGCTGGTTGTTATAACATGGTTGGATTTTGGAAGAAGTTTTTGTCAAAATTCCTTACAATAAAAACATTAAAGGAAAACAGATTACTATGAGTGAGTATAGCACCCACACTGATTAAACACCTCACATCAATTCTTTAGGTCCAGAGAAGGGCAACAAAACTGGTGAAGAGTCTTAAGAATAAGTCTTACAAGAAGCAACTGAGGGAGCTGGGTTTGTTTAGTCTGAAGAAAAGGAGGCTGAGAGGAGACATTCTCTCTCTCTACAACTACCTGAAAGGAGGCTGTAGAGAGGTGAATATGGGTATCTTCTCACAAGTCATAACTGATAGGACAAGAGGAAATTGTAGCTAGCTGCGCCAGGGGAGGTTTAGGTTTGACACGAAGAAAAAATTCTGTACCAAAAGGGTTATCAAAGATGGAAGCAGGCTGTACAGGGGGGTGGTTGAATCACCATCCCTGAATGTATTTAAAAACCATCTAGATATGATGCTGAAGGATATGGTATAGTAGTGGCACTGGTAGAGTTAGATAACTGTTGGGCTTGACGATCTAAAAGGTCTTTTCCAACCACAGCAATTCTGTGATTCTGTAAAAGACAGTTGAAAGATAAGTGGAAAGCAGGAGTAAATAATTTTCACAGCCCTGGATTGTCATCTTTGGATTTTTGCAGAGATCTATGCTAGGACTTGCGTCTCTCAACACATTTACAAATAAAATAGAAAAATCAAAAAATAGCATAACAGCACATTTTGATGATGGTACTATACGCTTTAGTTGTAGGGAAGATGAAGGCTGTCTGGAGAATTACAAGAGCTTATAAGAATCAGTGGCAAAAGAAAAGGAAAAAAAAATGTTTCAAACAAATATAAAGTGATGCACATGGGGAAGCTAAATCCCAATAACCTAATTTTATTTTAAAAGAAATACACTCTGCACTGATAGCTACAGCTCAGGGGGGAGATTTTGAGTCTATAATGGATAGTCCACAAAAGTACCAGTCTAATGTTCAGCAGCTATCACAAAAGCTTCTTCAGAAGAGGAAAATGAGAAGAAAAGAATCAGGAAAAAAAATTGGGAAATCCTGAATTCAGTGTATTCCACCGTGTATGCAGTGATGTTCCTGCATCCAGGAGCAGGTAGGGTCCTCAGCAGATAGGCAGCTGACATAAGTAGATAATCCAGAGAAGAAATTAGTGCATGAAGGGGTATGACACGGCATGCAAGAAGGAAAAAATGAGTGAGCAAGTGAGAGATAGTAAGATTAACTTTTGGCTGCACTTTCAGTAAAAGAACAGAGGGTGTCAGGTGAACTTCATGGGCAGGCAGTTGAAGGTCTAAAAAAAGAGGTGGTAATTCACACAATTATATTTAGGTGTGCACCTTCCTACAAGGTGCTGTTGGTGCTAGAAGCATGTCTTGCTTCAAAGATAGGCTGGCCAGATTAATGGAGAGGGACTCAGTGAGGGTAGCTAACAATACCTCATCTCTGGAAGTTCCCAAGCCAGAAGAATATTCAGCAAAATTATTGCTTTATTTTTGTCCTGGGCATACTTCTTCCCTAACACATTGCTTTCGTTTGCTTTCAGAAGCTGAGGTGGAAGCTAAATGTCTGGTCCAACTCAGTAAGACCATTCTCATTTTCTTTCTTTGAGCCCCCACCATCTGCTCCTGTACATCTCACAGGCTAAAAAGAGGCATTGGGGCTTACAGATTACTCTGTGGAAGCCCAGGATGTTATTACAGAAAAATTTTCTTCAGCAACAAAACCAGATGGCACTGGCACAAGTGAGAGGTCAGCAAACTGTGGCATGGGGAGAAGAACAAACAGCTGGGGTCAAGGGAAGAAAATTTCTTAAACTGGCTTTGCTGCCAAAAATAATGTTTATGCAACCAGCTTCTTCAGTAACACAGTCTGTACTAAACTGAGATGCCTTTTATTTTATTGTCATGTTAGGACATTGGAGCATTTTAAGAAGAAAACCAGCTTTCATTTAATAGAATCATAGAATGACTTAGGCTGGAAGGGACCTCAGAGATCATCTAATTCAACCTTGCCACCATGGGCAGTGATGCCTCTCACCTAGACTAAGTTGCTCAAGACATCATCCAACTTGGCCTTGAACACGTCCAGGGAGGGGGCATCCATAGCTCCTCTGGGCAACCTATTCCAGAGTCTCACCACACTCACACTGAAGAACTTCTTCCTAAGAGCCAATCTAAACCTATTTTCCCTCAGTTTAAAAGCATTTCCCCTCATCCTATCACTGAACACCCTTGTGAAGAGTCCCTCTACAGCTTTTCTGTAGGATCCCTTCAGGTATTGGAAGGCAGTTATAAGGTTACCTCAGGGTCTTCTGCAGGCTGAACAATCTCACCTCCCACAGCCTATCCTCGTAGCAGAGGGGCTCCAACCCCTGGATCATCTTTGTGGTCCTCCTCTGGACTCATTCCAACAGATCTATGTCCCTCTTATGGTGGGAACACCAGAACTGGATGCAGTATTTGAGGTGGGGTCTCACAAGAGCAGAATAAAGGGGAAGAATCACCTCTCTTGATCTGCTGTCCACACTCCTCCTGATGCATCCTAGGATATGGTTGGCCTTCTGAACCTCATGAATGCACTGTCAGCCCATGTTGAACTTCTCATTAGTCAACACCCCCAAGACCTTCTCTGCAGGGCTGCTCTCAACCCACTCATGTAACCCAGCATGTAATTGGCCAGCCCAGATGCAGGACCTTCCACTTTGACTTGTTGAACCTCATGAAGTTTTTACTGGTCTGTTTTTCAAGCCTGTCAAGGTCCCTCTGGATGGCATCCCTTCCCTCAAGTGACTCCACTACACCACACAACATGGTGACATCAGCATACTTGCTGAGGGTGCACTCGCTTCCGTTGTCCATGCTGCTGACAAAGATGTTGAACACCACTGGACCCAGAACAGACCCCTGAGGAACTCCATGTGTCACCTGTCCCCACCTGGACAACAAGCTATTGATCACAACTTTTGGAGTGTGACCTTCTAGCCAGTTCCTTATCCCCCAGGTGGTCCATCCATCAAGTCCATGTCTCTCTATCTTAGAGACAAGGATGCCATGTGGGACAGTGTCAAATACTTTGCACAAGTCCAGGTAGATTACATTACTTACAATTCATTTAGGAAAAAAAAATAGAGAAAAAAAAAAAAGTGTTGACTGTGTGGAAATTTCAATTCCTGTTAAAAATATCTCCTTACTCTCTCTCTCCTTCGAAACAAACCAAAATTTTCAGATGTCATTTCTCACCAAGTGCTCACCTACAACTGTGAGACAGCAGATAACAGTTCCCTGCTTTGGGCTCCTTATGACACCCTAAGGGACAAAATCTAAACAAGGGTGGCAGTTCCAGTTTGCTGATGAGTGCACAAGCAGTGGAGGAAGAGCTCTGACTCCTTCATGTGGAAATAGCAGTATTTTACAGGGTAGTTTGCAGGTGTGGGAAAAGATTGTCAGCTGTCAACAAGATGTCCTTTTAGGACATGATAGATGGCCAAACGATGAGGACTCACACTCAGCTCTTGGGTCTAACACCTGAGGCATGTTATCTTAATTCATCAGCAGAAGTAAAAGGTTTGGTTTTCTTTTGTTTCTTTCTTTTTTTCTTTTTTTTTTTTTTTTTTTTAAATAGTGCAAACTTTGCAAGAATTAGCCATATAATCTGTATTAGAATTCTCAAAGTCCAATTAATTTCCCAGACACAATAAAAGCCTTTGCATGGCAAATGATTCCTCAGAGCAAACTAGCTAGAAAATAGGTAAAGCCCTTCAAACATTGATATGCAAGTAAATGGCAATTAATATTAAGTAATCTCTTGTGAGGATATTCCATCAGGCTACTTATTTTTCCTGGCCTAAATTTGGCTAAAACTTAATAAGAATTAATTCCAGAGCACTTAAGGAGGATTTACATTTAGAACTAACATAGTGTGCAAAAGAGTTTAGAGGAGATATGCAGCTAATAAATCATGGCACCAATATAATGAAAAATCTAAGCAAAAGAGCACCTAGATCTTCCTCCACCCTTCAAAGTCACCTCTCTGCAATCACAAAAATTTCAGCATGAAAGAAAAAAGCCCAATATGAACTTAACTAAATAAAAGTCAGAAAAGATGTTCAGCTTTCTAAGTATATGAGAAATTAAAATGTAATTACTAGAGACTGGTCTACTGAGGCCAAACCTGTAAAAATTTATTCCAGTGCAGACCTTTTAATAACAGAGGTACTTAATCTGAGAATAATGTCAAAAAATGAGCAAGTAAGGATCATTCCTGAGAGCTGGAGTTCTGGCATGTTGCAGAATGAGGACTCATATCCCCAAGGCAATATTCTGGTGCCATTTGCAGCTAAAGTATTGTTTTGGAAGACATTTGCTTCTCCACCAGTAGAGTGAGACACAAAGGAAGAGTGAACTTTAAGTACCATTTAGGAGGTTTTCAGTGCTGTAAAGCTGTTGCCTGAGGGAGGGTTGATGTTCGGTAACAGATGGAAGGTCAATCCAGCAGTACTAGCAAGCAAAAAGGTGGGCTAAAAGCACGGAGTTCAGGTCACTGCAGGAGTAAGAGGCACTATAGAAGAAGTTTTGTCTCTGAATGAGGAATGTTTATCATTTTTCGAAATGCAAAAGCTGGTTTTCATTGCCGATTTTAAATCAAATACAGAAAATATTGTCTGATGCTGTTTTAAATTGTTTTGAATAGTAAAATACCCTGGGACCTTTGCTGTGTGAAAGATAGTACCTCAAAGTGCTTTATTGTTGTAATTTCCATGAAAATTAACATTTACTTGCATGGTTATCACACTTTCCTTGTAATGTAAAGTATAACCATCTAAATCCCTTTGAAATACAGTCACTGAGGTATCATCAATCTGACTCAAGATTTGATCTACATTTTCTGCTTGAGTTTGCTGCATACTTTTGTTTTTCCTCCTGGTGTTGAGCTATACAAGTTAATACTGAACTGAACTTTAAAATTCAGCAGCAATTTCCTCCTCTTTGTTTTGTTTTGTTTTTTTTCTATCTCCTCTGTTCAAGTTCTTGCCCATCTCTCCTCCTGTGTTCACTGAAGGCACTTAATATTTGTTTGCTGCTTATAGCACCATCTGAAGCACACAGAATGCAAATTTGTAAGAAATTTAATCCATGATCCACATTCAGACAGACCCCAGGGCCATAGTCTGTTTCCACCACTACAATCTTCGCAGCATTGCTAACAATTTGCTGGAATTTGGGCTTCTTGGGAGTCAGGGCCCGGCAACCACCTTCCTTATCAGGTTCACAAAGCTTTGTTTCTTTGAGACAGCAGTCATTGCCCCTTTGACATCACAGTGTTTTAAATTTGCTGTTCACCAAACCTTGACAGTGTTCTGCTATTCCAACCTGCTCATCACTCACAAGTTCCTGCCACCCTCTCGCCATGCTGAATTAATGTCCAGGTGCTCCAACAAGCAGCCTATGGACACTATGACATAGTGGTTAGTCTCATTGCCTTTTTTTTATAGAGAATTCTTGATATCTTTTACCAAAACATACTCTTGTGGCTGTGGTAACATAACCACAGGCTTCTGGATGTCTGCTGCCACAAAAAAAAAAAAAAGACAAAAACTCAGAGCATCTCCAACAATAACCAGAGCTCATGGTTGTGATGTTAAATTTTGATCTAGAAAAAGCAAGAAAACTGACTTGTGGTGCAGTGCCAAACTACTGGAATGCTTCTCCACAACAGTCTTTTTATAATACTACATACAAAAGGGATTAGTTGATCTCACAACAGCAAGAGGAATGTAGATGGATAAGAATCTTGTGGCTTAATGACTGTTACTCTATACAGTGAAATTCAAAATTCTCTGACAGGAGACACTGTAAGTGACCTCTCACCTAAAGCTGCTTTATCTGTCTACCAAAGCATCAAAGGAAACAGAGAAATTGATGGTTAAATTTCCACTTGTTTTCTCTGGTGTTCTACTTTCAGTTAGTGCTAATGTCAATTAGGTATACTCAGCAGCTTTGACATTTTATGCTTGACAAATTAATGAAGGTTTGGTAATTCAGTACAGTTTTCCTTATCAAAACTCTTTTTTTTTTTTTTTGAAAGATTTTTAATTACTACCCATCCTAGCCAACATGGGTTTTACTTTTGATTAAAGTAGTCATTGAGACCTTGACAATGCTTGACACACTCCATCTGAATTTAATTAACTTTTTCTTTCCTTTTTATTAGCTGCTCTAAAATAAGAAAGAATAGAGAAGAAAGAAATTTCAGTTTTATGCGTAGTAACAGATGCTCTTGGTAGCATAGCAAAATTCTGACTTTATTAACTCAATGAAAATATCCTAATTAATCAACACTTAGTTTTGAAGTCAGAATATTTCTTCTGGAGATGGTGGAATAAGTTCTGCATCAACTTAATGATTCCAGACTTGGCAAAAGGTGAGTATTATGAAGCCATAAATTAATTAATTTATGTTGGAGTTTCACAAATGGTGAACTTGATGTTCAACGATAATAACAACATACCAATGCTTCTGCATTTCAGAAAAAGAAAAAAATCTGCCCTGTAGAAAATAATAGCAAGTAGAGAAATGGAGAATAATGCATATAATACCTCAATAAATTCTACATCACATGTGTTTAACTTAAAACTAAAAAGATTATTTTTATATTAGAAGATTATATTATGCTCTTCACTTCAAATATCTTAGCAAATGTGGATTTCATAATCAGAGATTCAGTAAACTTGTTATTTCCATTTGCATCTGCTGGTAGGATAAGTTTGAGTATTGATAAAGTTATGGTTCTGTAGTATGTCATCTCTCCAAGATTTCCTCACACCAACTACCAATGTTGGATACCCCCTAACATAAATTTAAATCACCACTTTTGTCCTCTGTCCTCATCAGAGATTCTAGAAATGAAAGGTAGCTGAAAATTTTGAGAAAAAGTCATAACCAGAAGTAGAACAGAATTTGTAACTTCTAGCAGTCTGTATTTTTCAGATTAATATCATAAAATGTTGGAAGGGACCTAAGCAGGCTCCTATTCCAACATTCTAGTCAAGGCAGGGTACCCCTAAATTCAGAGCAGTTTGCTGTGGGCTTTCTTCATTTTGGTGCCCTCCCAGGTGAAAGATTTCACAGATTACCTGGGCAATGTATTCTAATGACTGACTGTCCTCATTCTGAGAAATATTCCTTTAAGCCAAATTGCAAACACCCTCATTTCAATTTATGATCATTACCTTTTGTCCTTCTGCTGTGAACTTCATTAATAAAGGTATATCTACTTAGATACCACCTTGTAGGTATGGAAAGGATGCCCTCTCCCAAAAGTCATTTCTGCCCTGGCTGAATAAACTCAGCTCCCTCAGCTTCTCCCCACTGAGGTCACTCTCTGGCTCCAAATATTCTGTTAGTTCTTGTCAGGCTTGCTGTAGTTTATTAATGTCTTTCTCCTATTGTAGTATACAAAACTGGATCACTTTACATAAAGAAAAAGGAATATCTGTATCTCTTTATAAGGTAAGGCAATTCAAACTACAGTCTTAGCTATCTTTCTAAATCTCTGCTCTTTGTGTCCTTCAGAAATATATAATGCATTAAAAAGTTTTTTAACATTAATTTATTTAATTTTGATGTATCAGTTGTTCTCTGATTAGAATCAGCAGATTCATATTACACAGGAATTAAATTAAAAATAATTAAAATCTATACCAAACCCACAGTTTACCAACTTTTATAGTAAAAGCCCACTAAGGTATCTTGGGATATATTTGTGAACCCAGTGCATATGTTACATGATTACTTATTGCTGTAAAGATACAAGGAAACAATTCCTTTTAAAATCTTCCATTCATATGAAAGGTGATACCTTGCTTCCTACCAACATCTGTGGGAGATTTTCCATGAGCTTCAACAGGAGTCATAATTCTTCCAGACTGTGCAAACAGTGCTCCTGTCTGAATATGAATCCAAGCACCAAACTATAAATAATAAATGTGGAATTTGAATTGAAAACTAGGCAAATGTTTAATAAAATGTGATGCCTGGATTACTTCCTAGACACTGTATCAAACATGCAGCTCAGAGTGAATTAAAATAGCCATGAGTAACTTTAGGATCTTCTTTATTTCTGTAGGAGGTGCTGTGGGTCATGCCCTGAATCCAGCCATCCCATCTGTATGCTCTTGTTTCACATGTTTTCTAACATCATCTGTAGCACCTCTCCTGCAGTAAGAAAGCAGGAGGCATATGATTAACACTGCTGATAGTTGCTTCTGATTTACACTTTTATTTCTCTTCCTAATTACTAAGCACTGCTCAAAATGCTGAGAGCAAAGACATTGAGTTAAGCCTCTGCAAATGAAAGTCAGACTGCAGACTTGTTAGAGAGTATCAGAAAACTTTGAAAAATCACATTAAAGTGAAATGGGACTTCTAGAATGAGTTGATAGAAACAAAAAGCTGAGGTTTTAGTGGGACAAACCAAGCTATTCACAGTTCTCATGCCCATTGTCTATACCAGTTCATGAAGAGATATAAATGCTTTCATTCAACACTGTCTTTAAGTGTTCAATTTCCAAGTATCAGCTACAAAAATCTATTATTATTCTTATTTCAGATTACCAGAAGACAAAACAGAAATATTCTTTTCTGTCTATTCAGTGACGATTGGACAACACCTCCCCAGCTTTGGATCTCAGACTATGTTTTTCCTGTTCATATCTATGCACTGAATTTTGGATACGCACATGTGAATTTGGTGCCTATTGGACTTCATTCTTCGTCTTTTCCACTTTCTTGATTTTTCCAGTTTGAATTTTTTCTCAAGGCGTCGTATCAAAGATGAGAGCTGTTCACTCAGGAGCAGGCCTATCACCGGCATTTGCCCATCCTTCAATTCAGTGCATCTGAGTGAAAACATGACATTGTCAGTGCAGTGTTGTCAACAGAAAGCACACTGTTAGTCCTGAAAAAAAAAGAAGTTGTGGGTTCTTTTTTAAAACTGTATAGTAAAAAGAAAGCCCAAGAAAAGCTTTCTAGCCAACCCTACTCTTCCTAAACAAAACTTTTGTGAGCAGCTTTGTTTACTTCCCGAGTAACAGAGGCCACAGAGCTGCACAGAGTTACATCTGCCATAGGGGGCATGGCAAAGCTTTTGGCTCTGCAGCACCCTGGTGCTTGAAGACTCACTCTGCCCTGTGCATTCCACATTGCATGCCACTGCTGGGCTATAGTTCAGAGGCAAAGCTCAGCCTCAGACTCACACAGGGACAGTCTTCCCTATCCACCTGTACTGTCTCCTATACACAAAGACAATTGCCTCTTGCTAGTCAGACACACCTTTAACAGCAGAGCAGGGAAAGAAAGAAGCTGCATCTTGTTTGATAATTGAGTGCATGCATCCCAGTTGTTCCTGCCTTTCTCCCAGAAGCACCATAAAATATCTTTCCTGAAGGAGCAAAATATCTTCTTCCACTTAAAGGCACAGAATGCGAGAAGTTGTAACCAGTAAGTGTGATATACTTTTTGCAAGCATGATGGAGTAGAGACATCAGGCTAATGGGTAATAATGAAAAGCAAAATCAGCAAGCAACTCTCTATAGTCATATAGACTAAACTGACTGTGTGACATTTCAATTTTGAGTGAACGCCATAAACCGTAGAAAATACAGGTTTAATGAATATGTCTACATAAAAGCATAAACAAAGACAAACCTTTTTAGTGCAGTGTTTATATTTACAGCACATAAGTTACAAATTAAATTTACTTCAGGATGTGCTTCTGATACGAATGACTTTTCTTTAGAGAAATATTATCTGCAATCATCAGATCACTGAGAGCAAAAAGGATCCATTAGTGATGTTGGGGATGATGAACTGAAGTACTGTTTAGTGGGTTTTAATTATGCTGAAAGATAAAAGTGCTTCAGGAAGGGTGTAAGTCATACCTAGAGGAAGGAAAATGAACTGACTTTATTTAAGCAAGTAGACATGTTTATTTCAAACAATTTTGAACTGATTGCTTAGTACATTAATATGTTTTCAGTAACTGATCTATTTCAGTACTCTGCAGTTATATTGTTTAATGTCACCAGTCAAAACATTAAAAAGCAATGTGTTTTGGCTAGAAAGATTTTAAATTATAAGATTTTAAGATATGTGCAAGTTTTTTTTTTAATCTTTTTTTTTTTTGTTCCAAACTTATAAAAAATTCTCCTTGCAATCAGAATGGTGCAACTTGCATTATTTTAAAAAGTAGGATTCTTCAAGCTCAGACTTTAAAAAGGGTACCAGGAGTGAAATACTAACTTCACTGAAATCAACAGAAAATACACTGTTGATCTCAAGAGGACAGCATTTCAATATAGTGAACATCATAATAAAATTGTAGCATGTGTCACCTCTGCTGCCCGTAAATTAGCAGCATCTCTCTGGAAATGCATTGTAGACAGGAATTCCATTTAAAACTGCTTAGGATTGAGGGGATTTACAAAAAGCCTGGGCTTGGTTTCATTAACCTGTACTTCTTTAAATGTGTAGTAATTTTATCAAAATGACTTAGCACTTTATCAGTACCAGAGGGAGTGGACTTATGTTCCTTGTCAAGTTATGGTGAATCAGTATATTCTTCCACTTCTCTGACTGAGGTGGAGAGACAACAGCTGTGTGTTACAGTGACAGTAATGTTCTTCGACCCTCTTAGTTACAAAACAATATCTACTTATCATTAGGAGGGAGAAGAGAAGCAATATACATCCTGTTGCTGCCTCAAAATATTTGCCTCTCCCCAGGACAGAGTGCATGTGGTCAGGTACACACTGAGGGCACACACACCCCAAGTTCAACTTTAACATACAGCAACAATCTTGAAATGCTGGGCTAGTGCCCCAAATGGGAAGATATATTTAAGTCTCTGTCTGGACGCATTGACCCAGCCAAAACAGTATCAGTCACTGATTGTTGTCTCACACTTGAAAAGGCTTGGGGACCTTTAGGTCTTTATCAAAAGCAGAATGACAATATACATAACCTTTACTTCATATTTACTGATACCTTCACAAACAAAATGTCTTTTCCTATTGTTATCATTACATAATGATTACATATCATTACATATTTTGTGGGTAGAAATATTCAATTCTCTGTTGATATCAGCACTCTGCCTGGGGAACAAGCATTTCATTGCTACTTACCACATTGGCTGATGCTGTAGCCATGATACTCTCCTTCTGAGATATTTCATTGTGGTTACATGAAGCAGATATAGCAATAACAGTCAGATATGGCAACAACAAACGGACTTGTAGCTGTTATTTGACGGATATGCATTGTAATATGTTTTGGACTTAATGTTGTGCATTAAGGTATCTGACTGCAATTCCCGTTCGATTTCCATGGTTTCGTTTCTGTTAAACCAGCTGCTGACCTGTTCACAGCCCTCTATCACCACTCTGATTAATCGTCTTCCATGTTTCAGGGCCAGAACTTCCTCAGAAATGGAAATAACAGAGCAATGCTGTGCATAAAAATCAACTTGGACAAAACCAGCCCTTTTGCTCGCCAAACACGGAGACCATCCCATGACATTACTTTTACAAATATGCCTTCATAACAGACAGCCAGGAACTTGCACTTGTTTTGTGAGATTAGCAGTTGCTAATATCAATATGCTGTGTTACTAACTTGGTGCAGCCCACCTCTAAAGCTCCCTTTCAAATATTTTAGTGAGTTGCCCCAGTATGCTTCAAACTCATCAATATGTATTTTATTGAGGGCTGTATAAACGAAGGATTCTTTCGAGGCCATTCACACTAATGCCTGCCTAAATATCAAGCAATATAAAGAATAGAAATCCACTGTCTGAGCTATCTGCAAAACAGAGTATCCACCCCTGGGTTGCAGAGTCATCATGACTCTAGTAAGACAGTTACCTAATTGAACATTAGGCATCATTTACCAGTCATCCACTAACTGACTCTCATTTAAGCCTTTTCAACTGTGAAAAAAACATATGTTTTTCACAGAAGAAGCCCACCCGGCTTTCCACGTATCTTTCAGCTTAACACCTCAGTAGGCTTTGTTGTCTGTAATGTTGAATTTCTGATTATGGGTAAGATGTTTACAACACAGATGATAGTTATGAGAAGTGCATCTCAGAGCAAATTTAATTTGCTTCCGCTGTGCTGTAAAAAAAAAAAAAAAAAAAAAAAAGAAAGTATAAACCCAATCTTGTTTATGGTTTTAGAAAGTCATATTCATTAAATCCATATGCTTGGCATTTCATGTAATTTGCTCCATAAAAAATAAAAACGTTGTTTTTGTTTAAGCCTATTTGACAGCAGGGATTTGCCTCCCAGTTGTTGCTCTTCATTACGAACAGTTACTGCGGACAGCTCCTAATATTCAGATCTGTGTCCTGCTCAAATCCCTGCTTACATGTAAGAAAAAGGTATTTAGCTGGAATAATACCAGGATGGTAGCAGGGCTAGGGAATGTATCTTATTTAATAGGACTGACGTCCGTGGTTTAATATTAAGACCTAATCTAATCCTGCTAATGGAAAAATTTAATATTCTGATAGGATCACTTAGTGAAATAGAATATTATAGTCTGTGTTAAGAAGGAGGGAAAAAACAGAACCTAATTTGCACATGCTTGTTAGCTCAGTATGTATTTTTCATTAGCAATCATATGATTCTAATCCTTAACCCAATACCAATGTTTTCTTTTATTTGGTGGTCTCAGATAAAGCCCCAGTAAAGCTTTTTCTAAAATAAAATCATATTTCACTTTAACATGGTAAATTAAATGTGATATTATTTTCTTCCTGATGGCTTTGCTGGTTAAGGTGGTGCTGCAGCCTCTTATATTCAACTATATTTAAGGGATCAAACATAACTGACATGTCACAGCATGGTGGGTTAAATGTTGTTGGATCCTAGACTGCATTTATGTGAAGTTACTCTTGCTATGGACATTATCCCAACTTCCTCCTGATAGCCATAAAGGAGATGAAAAATCCTTGATTTATACAAATACAAAGAAATAAATGTTAACTGTTGAAGTGTTGACTTGAGAATGAACATCCAACAGATAAAAGGAGTCAGAAATGAATGGAGCTTTTAATACCTTCATGTCAAGTCACACATACTTGCAGAGAAAAGACAACAGTCTTATCTTTGGTGAAAAGCAGCCAGGCTCAAGGCCATACCCCCTTGTTTCTGTAGGTCACAGGTGGTGAGGGTTGTGGATATGTCTGTACAATAGAAGTCAGCAGGTATTGTCAGTTACCAAGTCCAAGGACACCTCTAAGGTATGGTCCACCTTAACTTAGGGATAAAACTAAAGAAAACACAGTGATCCTGACCTTCCTTGTGAAATGAAAGACAAATTCTGCCTAGTATAGGCATAGGCAAATTTAGCCTTTGGTCAACGCAAAAGGAAAATTAAAATGCCAAGGATTTCAGGTGGCTCTGGGACAACCTTATTCTGAAAAACTGCTCAGAACAACTGCAAACCTTTAAGTGCTTATGAAATTAAGGTAAATACACAAAACCCCTAACCAATTTCCAAACCTCAGTTTGTGGGCAAAGAAACTGTGCTTAATTTGTGCTTAAAATGCTGCTTATGCTGTGTGCACAATAATTAGGTCCAAACCTGAAATCACCCTCAAGGCTATGCCTCCTGGCCATCTAATACAGCAATCCTATTATTTCAATTCAGTGTCAGTCTAGACAACTTTGGAAGCTTGCTTATTTTTCTGTTAGGTTTTCTTCCAGGCAGTTCTACCAGATAATATCAAGATATTCAGATCCAAAGCCCAGGAAATAAGCCAACAACCATCATCATCCCTTACTGCTGCTAGCCAATGTTTCCATAACTCCTTTCCCTTTCTCTATCACAACACAGAGACAAACTTGTAGGGTATCCCAGTATGATGCAGACTGCATAATACATGGTCACATCCATACTTACCGAAATTTGTGATACTCTTGAATGCCATAAATGCTAAGAAAGGAGCGGTAAAAGTGAATGGTTTCAGTGTGCATTAAAAGACATGCTACAGGTAGTAACAGTGAGAGCATTTTGGTAGAAGCATGCAAGTTGATGGCATGAGTGATTTTCAGATGGTTGAGATCTCACAGGCAGGTGCAGGATAGAGCTCCAGCACATTTTCTAGTTTGAGATTTGTTGTGTGCTGGGATGTGTGCCATTTCTGCTTAGCAGAAAATAAGAATTTACCTATGGTTAAAGTTTTCCTGGGAATGGATCCCCTGCTACCAAGGTGAGAATTACTTATGAGCAGAACCAAAATGCATTGGCATGGGAGCTTCCATTATCTGTTCCCTTCATAATGAGATGTAGTTAGTCCCTTCTGTAGATCTTGAGGAAAGAGTTTTTAAATATTTCTTCTCTTTAATAATGCTTTAATTTTAATGAGTGCCACTGTATCTAAGAATTACCAGACAGGATTAATTAGCATCTGTCAGCATAACATGAGGAAAAAAAAAAAAAAAAAAAGGGAAAAAAAAAAGATAGGGTGATCACTGTTTTTCAGATATGTCCAAATGTTCTGATTAATTTATCTTAAAAACCCCTAACTTACTGAATATTAAGTTTCATAGTAAATTCCCAAGTCTTTTCCAGATAACATGATCATGAAAATTCTATTATCCTACTTCAGGTATATGGTTGAATGAATATTTCCTATGAAAATGCCATGAAATTCAGTTTTCAAAGGCCTCATATCCCATTTCACTTTTATCCTAATATATCTTGATGAAGCCTTTCATGTATACAGCTATTTTGAAAGTTCTAAGTCATACATATTAATAAACCAGTTAATACAGATACAGTAATTTCAGTTTTACATGCACACAGATTTTATAAAATATTAATTGCCTATTATTCCTGTTGCAGGTGGAAACACTGGAGATATGGCTCCCTTGTGCAATATAATGAACATTTTCAAGTTATTTTATGGTACTCTGAAATAGAGATGTGTGCACTGAACTTGTCATAGTATGAAGCTACACGATGTTTTTTTGGTTTCAGTTGCCTCAGAGTTTAGATTTTGACATCTTTAAAGATAAGATTCTTTTAACAGTGAGGTTTTACACCTTAATTGTGTCTAGACTGACATGGATACATGACATCAGATTCCATATATGGAAGGGATATGAATTTTCCAGAGAAGAGATCATGGTCCTGTGCATGCATTTTCTTTCCATGGTAACAAGACCATAAAGGACTCATAGTACATTAATGGTTTTCTAACATGCAAGGGCATTCACCTTCTGGATCGGGTTCACTTTAAAAACTACATGGATAAGGACAATCAGAGAAACTGCATTAAGGAACTCCATGTTTATAGACGACACACAGCAGAGTGATTTATCAGATGTGTGGGAGGAGAAGACAGAGCTCATTCTGAAAGAACCTGAAAGATAGTCTCATAGAAAAAGAAAGGAAAAAAGTGATTGTGTCCCTGCCTGGTGGTAAGTACAAGAACTTGAAAGAATAGCTGGGAAGGTGAATACTCTTAGAAAATAAACTGGGGTTATAGATTGATTAGGTGTTTGATTTATTTTGAACTGCTGTAGTGTGGATTTTGATGGGAAGTAATGTAATCTGTGAAAAAAGTATACCTGCCTAACTAATTTCAATTGCACATGGACATTCCATCCTTCGACTGGACTATGGTCATTCCAAAATTAAAAAAAAAAAAAAACAAAAAACCTGAAAGGTGTGTGGTATGAGCATCAAGTCACCAGCACCGATTACATTCTTATGATGCCTTCCTTTCAGTCTTCACTACTTCTGAATGTATCACAGACTTATGGCACATTCCTTGTGGAGATTCTCAGTTATGGAGTATAATTCTTCCTGGAATGAAAAGCAGACCAGCAATCTACTGATCTTTTTAGGTGTCATATTGCATAGGTTGGATTCATTCATGTAGCTTCTGTCACAAAGGCAGTTCAAGCACCGCAGATGTACACTGAAAAAATCTCAAAAAAGAGAATCCAGAGTTCAGAAATAAGAAACACCCTAAATTTTCAAATGGGTGTTATCTTACAAAATCATATCCCTATTGAATAAATAAGTTATACAATGCACTTCAGTGATGTATAGAGATTTATAATTTCCTATAGAGATTTATAACTTCTTTCTGGAAACAGTACAGTCATAGTCAAACATGGGTTATGTGGGATCCTTCAGAAACCAAATTCTCTCTTCTGCTGCAATCTCAGAAAATTACATTATAGCATACTGTGCAATATGCCAGTGGGGATCTTAAGCAGCCCCAAAATAGACAGTCCATTGTCTCAGCATTATGTACATGAGTCTCAAGAACAGCAAGAAAGCAATACCAGAAATAACTTTTTATACTTAATGTATATTTTATAAATTCTCTGAAATGAATTCCATTAAAGCAGAAACAACCAGATAAAATTTTGACTAATTTCAGATTCATAAAGAAAGGTAAAATATATCCTTGTACAAGTTATAGGTATTAAAATATCTCGTTTTCTCATTTTTAGTTATATAAAATAAATGTTTAATTACACAAAACTTCTGAAGGTAACTTTAAAGTATTCTATTGAGTCATTATTGAACCACTGGTCAATAACATTCATGAAAAATCAAAAGGTAAAGAAGTTGCCAGAAAGGCATAGCTGCATTTAGGACTGATCAAGAGTTTTTGTGTACTCAAGGCTGCTGGAATGCAGAAAAACATCAGCATCGCTGACCTTTCAGCAATTGTTACTTTCAGGCATCGCATCCTTGCAGGCGTTGCATCCTTGAATCTTCGTGCAGTCCTTGGCATAGATTGCTGTAATTTAGCAGAAGCTGACTTTGTCAGTGCAGCAGAGATCAAAATCTGATTAGTAGCTTATGTTGAGTTTGAATATATTTAGCTTGTAAAACTACATTTCTTTAGAGAGAAGGTCATACTCTTTTCCTGTTAATGTGGAAGCACGCTACATATTTGACAAGCAGGGAAATTTATAGATCTTAATTTTCTTTTCTTCCACACACCTGATTGAGGTTATTGAGAAGCAATTTATGCTTATATAAAGTCAACTTGCCTGTGTTTCATGTAGTTTTTTTTTTAGGCTCTTCATTCTTCTATTAATTCAAGAAATTCCAATGCATGGATTGTGCTCAGCACATGGAAGTTGCCTCCACAAAAGGCTAGATTTTGTGGGGTCTTTTTGTAACCTGAATTTTCCATTACTGTGATCTACCTAATCAGCTGTATTGATCTAGCACTTCGGTAGAATAGCTGTAGTGCATTAAGTGCTCCAACATGGTCTTAAATGCTGTGCAAATTTAAGGCAATTTACATCACTGATGTACTCAATGGTAAAGAAATAATTCAGCACGATGTTACAAAGGCTTGAAGATTTAGCATTAAAAAAGAGCTTTACTGAAAATATATTCTGGGAACATCATGTAAATCTTGGACAACACTAGAAATACTTTCTAAATTCATGCCAAATAAACCTGTCAAATTACATGTCACCTATTTGAAAGTTAAATGAGAAGCTTTTCTCACAGGGAATATGCTCATTGATTATCCCTATGAACACAGCTAGTTTCTGCTAGCAAAAAGTCTGTTAATAGGTTTTCTCACTGTCATGGAGCAGCAGAATTCAAAGTGTTTAAGAGTTAACAAACCCGTGTTTATTATGAACCAAAGACATGCACAAAATAGATGAAGAAACTGTTGAACACTGTGATGAAGCAATTCAAGGAGGACTTAGAAATTCCCCCAGCATATATTGCCTTCATAATCACAGTAATCATCCAATTCTATCTTCCCTGAACACTTTAAATTACGTTGTTGCTTATTCAGTCATGAAGACTAAATTGTAGTTAAAAAAAACAACAACAAAAAAAAAACAACAAACAACCAAAATCCTAGCAAGCTCAGGACACTTTTTATAAAGAATTTTCAATTAGTTTTCTACAAAGTGTTTTTTTTGTGGGTAGTTTGTTTGTTGTTTTTTTTGGTAGGGTTTTAATTTGGTTGTTTTCATTCATTTGGAATACAAGTGCTGTGGTAGATTTTGTGGTGTATTTTGTTTAGGTGTAAATTATGAAATCACTTTTAGGCTTCTGGTATGAAATTTTATTGTGACCACATGAAATACTGATTTCTCAAATCCTTGTTTAGCTATGCTCTGTTTTTAAAAAGTTAGAAGTTTCTCCTCAGTTGGAAACAAAGTAAACATTGCAGTCTTTTAAAGTGAATTTATTGTATTTATATTTTTATGAAAAAAGGTTTTGTATGCCTCTGTCAGGGACTTAATGACTGGTTTCTGCTTCTTAGAATATCTAGTGCTTAGATTTTATTATAGGGGTGGATTTTATTTATTTATTAAAAGTAAATTACAATAAGCATAAATATAACCCCTTATTCCCCACACCATTGATTCTTAGGATCAGTGTAGCCTTATCCTTTAAAAAAGCAGCAAGTCCAAGAAACAATGCTCAGGCAGCTCACTAGTCCTGAAATTTTAATGCATGGTTTGTACTTCCTCACAATCCCCCTTTGCTGAAGAGTTACTCAGATTATATTTCTCTTCATTCAAGAACTGTGTCATTCGCAAGAGGGAATGACAGAGGGAGAAACGTTGTTGTGGGTTTGGGTTTTTTTCTTGTGCTCTTTTCTCTCCTCTTCTCTCTTCTTCTCTTCTCTTCTCTTCTCTTCTCTTCTCTTCTCTTCTCTTCTCTTCTCTTCTCTTCTCTTCTCGTCTTCTTTCTCTTTTCTCTTCTCTTTTTTCTTCTCTCCTTTTTTTTTTTTTTTTTTTTTTTTTTTTTTTTGTTCTCCCCTGCAGAGATCAGACCAGGAAGGCAATGGCACTTTACAGTGTATTATAAGACCTCTTTTCCCTGTTTGGGTAAATGAGCACATTATGATCATTCAACATCCCCCTGACTGCATAGAAAGGTTCTTCCCATACTCCATATAGACTTTCTCCAGCTGACCTGCTGAACTTCTCTCTTCTTTCACTCTGCAAATGTCCTTTGTACAGTCATTAGAGGCTTCAGGTCTTTCCTTTTACACCTGCTCAAATATCATCCAGCTGTTCCATTTACCTCTTCATCTTTCTTTCTGATCTTACCCATACCTAATTTCTATTTATCTATTTAGCCCAGACATACACTCTGATTCAGTTCTTGTACCTTTTTTCTTGTGCTTCAGTTGTTACTTCTTAATATTGTTCCTTTTTTTCCCATTACCACCTATGTTGCAAAAATATGTTCCTGTCAAATGTTTAGCCATTTTGGTATCCCTCCTAACCAATATGTTAACTTCTGGTTTCCTTTTCTAAATAAATACAATACAGGATAAGGCGAGGGTGTTAATAAAAACTGCAACAGACAAAAAGAATATAAAATACCTCCCCATTCACTTACTAATTTCCTTCTTAATATTCCAAGGCATATAAAGAAAAATAGACAGGAAATGAATGTATTAAGATTCCGATCATGCATGCTAATCTATTTTTTTAATACTACTTAATTCCCAGATGCTTCTCATAATTACTTATCATCATTTAGTAGTAGCAGAGGAGAAAGGCTTGCAAATTTTCTTGTATTCACATGCAATTGGAACAAGGTCACAGCCTAGACCCAAGGACAGTGGCTGACAGTAGAATCTTTCTTCATTCTACTTACCTATTTCTAACTAAAAATAATACTAACAATTTTGTCTTTGTGAGAAATAACTGAAAATTATGATATTCTATTACTTTAGGCCTCCAATGGGGTATTTAAAAACTATGTGTTTGCTTTCAATCTTTTTTTTTTTTTTTTTTTCCCCCAAAGTCAGAGTGCAGTATTTTCATACCTTTACTGGCAGATGTAGCTCTCTACATCATGAGAGACTTGAACTCTACAAAGTGGGCCATATATAAGAAAGTGAAATACATCAACACAGGAAATAGAACGGGATCATAAACCTGAGTGTTTTAAAATGCACAAAGGTAGCTAGAACTGCTATGATTGTATTAAAACAAAACAAAACAACCCAAAAGATAAATACATTAAAGGTTATATCCTTGCCCTAGCTTCTGCAAAATATTCCATCTTGTGTTCCAGTAAAGAATTCACCATCAAACTTCTAGACCTTAAATAAGTGACCGAAATTCAAGTGCATATAGTTTTAACTTGACAGTGCTTTAAACAAAGAAGCTATGCAGTTCATTAATTCTTGTAAATGGTCATTTGTATGACTTATTAGTATAGAGTGAAGGACATATGTTCTTCTTTAGATTTAGAAATGTACAATAATCAGCCTCATCAGGATTAATGGCAATTATGAAACTATGTATTCTACACTCCCTGTTTTAAACTGAGTGAGATTAACAGCCTAGAAATATTAGGACATCAAAAGCAAACACCATGCAGATTAAAGAAGACAGTTAATACAGAAAAATGTGTCTGACTTTTGACCTAAAACAATACTTAGCTTTATTGTATTTAGTAGTTTAAATACTTTATATGGTCGGAATTCTGTCTAAAGCACGAGTTTAAATTCTCAGTTGTTCTTTATTGTGATCAATGAGATTCTACTAACCTGATTTTCCTTTGGAGAAGAAAATAATTTGGGGGAATGTTTTGAGGAGAGGGAAGTGGTGGAGAGAGTTCTTGAAGAACCAGATAGATTAAGAGGTCATCAATGAGAAAATGTGCAGGTAAAATAAGATCGAAAGTGAGAATGAGTTGTTGATACGCTATGAAATGTTACCTTCTGTGCCATTACATTTTTGAATTTACTTTTATTTTGGGGTGGTTGGCAGTTGAATGTTGTGATCTTAGAGGTGTTTTCCAACTATGACAATTCTGTGATTATGTGTAATCACAATGCTTGATAGTACTCATACTTCTTTCTCCTCTCTCCACTACCTCCTCAACAGTGGTTATCATCACAGCTTTCTCATCGATCACCCTCATTTGCCTACTCAGATCAATTTATTTTAATGTATAACCACAAGTGTGGCATGCCTACACTGCATTGAGTGGTGCAGAGATACCTGATTTGGGTTGTTTCCCATAATACTACATTGTTTTCAGTTATTGCATGTTTTCCTCGTTGCCTGTGTGTTACTTGTAGGCTAAAATGTGATTACAAAGAGCTTCCTTTTAATGCACCTATCTTGCTTCTACAGCTCATATCTCTCCACTAGTCCTGCATAAAAGTGTTATCTTCTCTTTCTTCCTTTCTCAGGACAATCCAGTTTTACTTAGCATGTGTATCCATTTTTTCCTGGATTTAATTAACATCTCCCAAAGACCAAGTTTAGGGAAAGACCCTTTCATAACTTACTTTGTCTTTCACTTAGAAGTTTTCAATGTTTTCCAATCATAAGTTTGAGCCTGTGTGTTGAAATTCTTATCTCAGCTTGTTAATAGGACCCTGACAACTTTCTTGACAGTTCAGTATATAACCTCTAACAATAAATTGTATCTGTTCTCATCATAATTTGTCCAGTGAGGACCAATAAAGGTTTCATTCTTTTCTGTTTCTCCTAAACGGAAATTTAGGTCAGCTCTAAATGTAATTCACATTCATGCTGGTATTGCTTCTGTTTATACATGCTTTATTTGTTTTAGATCCCATTTTCCCTATCATATTAATCTTCCATGATGTCTTTGTTTCTTTGTACAACCTTTTTGGCTCATAATCACGCTGCCTGCTTTACTAAGTCTTATGTAAATGATTGGTTTTCGCCACGTTGCATGCACCTGACAATGGGTAGCAACACAAGATAACTCCATTATGTCTAAATTACTTTTCTTCTTTGGTGAGAGAACTGTTTTCAGAAAAGATTCAACCATGTCTAGCATTTTTGGTATGCAGGTGGTGACTCACCTCTTACAGGTGCCATTAGAAGCTCTTCTTCCCTATAGCATGTGTTCCTTTCCAGAACTAAGTGAAAGCTGCTGCCCCAGAAATTTTACCACTCCTTCAGTCACTCCTTCCACATTTCCATCATAAGCTGGACTTCAGCTTTCCCATAAGGAAGTTTTGCAAAAGAAGTAAATGGGGTGTAGATCATGGCTCCAATTTACCACTTATGCTTTTGGCATTCCACCTCCCATTCATGATCTTGCTGATTAATTTATCTGGAGAGACTGCTGTATCTATGCAGATGTCATCAGAAGGTCATGTGTAGGTAGAAACTGCCTGCAGGGATAATTCAAGATTAAGGATGTATACAAGACCTTTATGTTGCAGGCTGCCTCTTACAACAGTTCTTTTATAATACAAAAATCACATGGGACATATCTGGTGCCTGGTGCTATAACCTAATACAAAACATCACTTATTAAAAGGACAAGGTTATGCTAGGAGTAAGTCACCATCATACTGACAGGGACTATTCCTTAGGTGTTTTCACTGACAGATTTGCTACCTTTGAGATAGTATTTACCCTAATATGTGAAATGTACAATTTCAAGAACAGACATAGTCTCTATCTCACATTTTCATCATAATGACAAAAATCCAAAACAACAACAACAAACCCCTGCTAACAACTGAAGATGATTGCTTGTTTTCCAGACACTGAACATAGTAAACTGAGCAGTGAAAATTAAGCACATTGCAATTACTCATAATAACTGCATGGTTTCTCTACTCCCCACATTACCCTTTAAAATGAATAGAAAATGTGATTGTAATGGATATATTCTTGCTTCAATGAGCTAGGTAAAAATATCAAACATAGATTGCCTAATGCAAGTGGTCCCTGGATATTATACATGCTGTAAGTTTTTGGAATCATTTCTTCTGCTGAAAAGCTCAGACTTGCTGATACAGACAGACAACACAAAAGCTTAACAAGTGCATGAATGTAGGCCTACAGGAAATTCTTTGAAAGGTGTTATCCACAGGATGGGGCAAAAAAGGACACTCAGAAAGAGATGACTATTTTCTGCTTGCAAGCATGACCACAGATTACCTAAACATAATTTTCCTGTGTGATTTGAGATGCTCTAGTGTAACAAAAAGATCTGCTTGGGACAAGAAAATCTACTAAGAGCCTCAAGAGTCCCCCAGCCTTGTGCACAGCCATCTTAAGGTGCAATTCTCTACGACTCTCTGCATACACTACATGCTGTTGATTTGCAATCCAATCTAATACACAGATCAGTCAGTCAAGAGATTCTGCAGAACCATCTAGCTCTCCTTAAAGCAGATACCTGAATTTGTCCAGCTGAATAGCTTTCTGTACCCTACTAATCTAAACTTAGGTATTTTAATATCCAGGTCAGTCTCATTCAAACCCAAAGCCTGGCAGTGGTCTACTGTGGCATCCTCTTAGAATAGTTGTGTCTCTACCCAGAGATGCGTGACACCTGCATCAATGGGCATACTATATGGAGCAACACCTGACAGATGAGAAATTTCAGAGGTGATGCCAAGGAATTCAAAAAGCTTAATCTAATATTCATGAGAAAAATCCCCAGTGGCTGATAAAACCAAACACTACAAAAGTAGCCCATTTATTCTTACCAGAGTTCACAAATACCAGCAGATAAGAAAAAACAGTGAGAGACTTATAACATCAAGAACAGATCTTACATGAATCACTATCCCTTTCCTCTGCGATCAGCAGCTGTACCTTTCTGTCACAACTATAAATTCTTAGGAGGTGAACTGTCCATTAATGTACATTTTCACAGAAACTCTTTCATACCTCCTGGGATCCCTTGTGCCAGTGGACTGGAAACCGTGTATAAAGTGGCATGCATTAGCAAAACTCAGTGATGTTTTTCACACAGATGAAGGTACTACATAAAAAGCAGAGCTCAAAATTCCTGAGCGTAAGGACATAAATGTATTCATGTGTTTCTCAGATCTGACAGTCCATCACAAACATAGAAGATTTCTCTTAACCATTGTGGAAAAAGGGGTGCAAGGTCTTATAAATAATATTTACAGGATTTAGTCCCATGTTCACAGACTCTCTCTCTGATGTGTTCTGATTATCTTCCGCTGCCTATCACTGTGTTCTCGTGTCAGGTTAGTTTTTCTGAAGAGTGCTAAGCATATGTTATGGAAACTGCATTTGTAAGGTTTTCTTGGTTTTTTTCCTTAAAATGGATCATACAAATTAGAGAAGAATAAGAATCTGTATTAAGCAATTGTCAAAGGTTTGAGAGAAAATAAAATTGTGCTTAAGCGAGGGCATGAAATATGATCATTAAACTAATTTCAGTGGTGATGCTGCTGGTTTTTAAAAACATTCTGCAGGAGGGCCAAATGAGCTACATTTTAATGTCATTCAGCAGACATCAGCTGAAAAGGTTATGTCTATACCATATTATGAAATACCTCTCCCAAACCTACAAAAAGATTTAAGGTCTATCACTTTTCAGACTTTTAGATAGAAACAATATTACCATGAGGAAGCTGATGGATCATAACTCTCATTGCTACCCATTTCTCACACATAGTATTCACTGCTTGGAGCTTTTATTGAGTGATATCCCATATGATTCCACATGTGTGGTGAGGAACTTTGATTTAAAAGTAAAGATAGTTAATGAGCACAAATGATAAGGCCTTTCCTATTGAAAGTTGTTTGTACTTCAATAAAAAAGCCTTTGGATTCTTCAGCCTTTTCCTTCCTTTCTCCATATTACTGTTGCAGTGTATTTTAATATATATTTTGATACTAATTTTGAACAGATGCTATTTATTGTATACCTTATTATTTTAAATATTGAAAACATTGTAAGTTTTCAGTTGTCTTCATAATTTACTCTAGAAAGTTGAAGCTTATTTGCAAAAATCTTGATGCTGTCAGTGAGAACATAATGATGTGGAAAGAAAATGTAGGAAGATAATTATTTAGTCTGAAATGTAAGAAGTAATTCAAGCACTTGCAAGGAGCTGGAAGGTATGACAATTCACCTGGAAGAGATTTGATTCCGATCTGAATGCCAGGCAGGATACCTGGCACATCTCAAATATCCTTGTGCATCTACATTTAACCAAATGACTCTCATCATTGAATTGCACATACAGTTATTTATGGTACATTGAGGAGACTGTGAGTGTTTATGGATAATTTTTCAATAGAAAGGTGCTAATCCCTCTCATATATATACTGTGCTGTTATCCCTTCAAGTCAGTACTTTTCAGTAATAATTTATCTGGCTACCAGGACAAATGTCGCATTTTCTGTTTATATGAATACTTGTAGATTACTTGGAAGAAAGAAATAGGAATTCCTGTAAGCAAAATTACATTATATAATTTCATGACACTAAGCTCAGAGCTTTATTTCATAGAATCACAGAATCCTCTAGGTAGGAAAAAGACCTTCAAGATCACAGAGTCCAACCATTAACCCTACTCTACAGTTCACATGAACACATGTGGTTCAGTAAGTATTTTCAAAGAAAATTTAATATTACTGGAAACATAGTAAAGAGATTTCATAGAATCATAGAATTGTCAGGGTTGGGAGGAACCTTAAAGATCATTTAGTTCCAATCACCCTGCCATGGGCAGGGACACCTCCCACCAGAGCAGGTTGCTCACAGCCCCATCCAGCTGGGACTTAAAAACTTCCAGGGATGGGGCTAGCACCACCTCTCTGGGCAACCTGTTCCAGTGTCTCACCACCCTCCTGGGGAAGAAATTCTTCCTAATGTCTAATCTGAATCTACTCACCTCTAGTTTTGATCCATTCCCTCTAGTCCCACCACTACCCGACAGCCTAAAAAGTCCCTCCTCAGCTTTCTTGTAGCCCCTTCAGATACTGGAAGGCCACAATAAGGTGTCTCTGGAGCCTTCTCTTCTCCAGACTGAATAACCTCACTCTCTCAATCTGTCCTCATAGGAGAGGTGCTCCGGCCCTCTGATAATCCTTGTGTCCCTTCTTTGGACATGTTCCAGCACAACCATATCTTTCCTATAATAGGGGCTCCAGAACTGGACACAGTATTCCAGGTGGGGTCTCACAAGAGTGTAGTAGAGGGGGAAAATCTCTTTCCTCAACCTGCTGGCCACACTTCTCTTGATGCAGCCCATGATACGATTGGCTTTCTGGGCTGAAGCTCATGCTGAGCTTCTCATCTGCCAGTACCCCCAAGCCCTTTTCTGCAGGGCTGCTCTCAAGCCAGTCACTGCCCAGCCTATCTATATTGGTGCCTGGGATTGCCCCAGCGCAGATGGAGGACCTTACACTTGGTCTTGTTGAACCTCATGAGTCTGGCATGGGCCCACCTCTCCAGCCTGTCTAGGTCCCTCTGGATGGCATCCCTTCCCTCCAGCATGTCAGCATCCCCACACAGCTTGGAGTCATCAACAAACTTGATGAGGTTGCACTCAATGCCACTGTCCATGTCTCCAATGAAGGTGTTAAACAAAACTGGTCCCAGTATTGATCCTTGAGGGAGTTCACCTGTCACTGGCCTCCACTTGGACATGGACCCATTGACAGCCACTATTTGGGTGCGACTATCAAGCCAGTTCTTTATTCACTGAATTGTCCATCCATCAAACCCAGATTTTACCAACTTGGAGACCAGGATGTTGTGAGGAACAGTGTCAGAGGCTTTGCTCAGGTCCAGGTAAATGATGTCGGTTGCACTTCCCCCATCTATTGATGTTGTGACCTTCTCATAGAAGGCCACCAGGTTTGTCAGGCATGATTTGCCCTTGCTGAAGCCATGTTGCTTGTACCCGGTCACCTCTTCATTAATCTTCTGCTTCAGCATTGCCTCCAGGAGGATCTGCTCCATGATCGTACCAGGCATGAAGGTGAGACTGACTGGCCTATAGTTCCCTGGTTCATCCCTCTTTCTCTTTTTGAAAATGGGGGTTGTGTTTCCCCTTTTCCAGTCAGTGGGGACTTTGTAAGAGTTTTCATTCAGTATCTACATTAAGACCACTGCAAATGGCAACACAGGAACAGCAGAATACATGCTTATGTCTATGTGTCTATGTATTCCATCTAGCCCATCAGCTTTACTATGATTACAATACATAGAACTCCAGCTTTTCATCAGTTAAGTCAAATTAATTGCAGATTGCTGCAGTAAGGGTCTTTTCTTTCTTTTCACTCTGCTTATTCACGTGTTCATGTGAAGGTCCTCCTGTGGATGATGTGACTGTGCATGTTATTAGATATCAGTTCCTTGCTTTAACTGAAAATTAACTCATTGAACTCAGTTTCTGGATGAAAATTAATGTGGCTGACAATGCAATTGCATAGTGACAAATGTAAACTCAAAGGAAAAAATAAAAAAGCAAAATGAAATTTATGTCCTTCATCAGCAACTGCAAAGGCAATAAACTACCTTTCAGCTCTATCCCCTGATCTTTTATTAGACATTATAATCAGTTTCATATTCTCTTTTGTCCTGATTCAGATATTTGGAAAATCACAGAATGGTAGGGGTTGGAAGGGACCCCTGGAGACCATTTGGTCCAACCCACCTGCTCCAGCGGGGTCACCCAGAGTGGGGGGGTCCAGAATTGCATTGTCCAAGGGCGTTTGGAGTCTCTCTAGAGAAGGGGACTCCACAACCTCCCTGGGCAGCCTGATCCAGGCCCTGACACCCTCACAGGAAAGAAGCTTTTTCTGACGTTGAACTGGAACTTCCTGTGTTCTAGTTTGTTCCCATTGCCACTTGTCCTGTCACTGGGCACCGCTGACAACAATCTGTTGGCCCCATCCTCTTGCCCCCTGCACTGTAGCTATTGATCAGCATTGATCAGATCACCTCTCAGTCTTCTCTTCTGCAGTCTAAACAGCTTCAGATCTCTCACCCTTTCTTCATCAGAGAGATGCTCCAGTCCTCTCAGCATCTTCTTAGCCCTTCACTGGACTCTCTCCAGTAGTTCCCTGTCTCTCTTGAACTGGGGATACCAGAACTGGAAGCAATAATTTAAAAAATACCTAAACCAAAACCTCCACTGCCAACAACAAAACCACAAAAAAACCAAACCAGACCAAACCAACCAGACAAACAAAAACCGCAAAACCCCCCAAACAACAAAAAAAACCCCAACCCCCCCTAAAAAAAAAAACAACAAAAAAAAACCACCACAAAAAACAAAACAAAACCAAACAAATAAACAAAAATACCCTAAAAAAAATACCACAAACCCAAACACCAAAACTACAGGAAGAAAAATAAATATTAACAATTCACTCCTATTTAAACATTTACTTCTTCTCTACATTTTTAAAGACCAAGACTGTAGTCACTAAATACTGAAGTAGTCCTTCATCTGATTTTCCTTTTACCCATCAGATGAAGATCCTAGGAATTATTTTATAGCTTTTTCTGGATTCTGGTTAGCAACTTTATTGGTTTGGAATCTCTGACCAATGATAGGTGTGGGTGGTTATTTCCTTTATGGGTTTTCTTGCTTGATTAATGGATCTTTCTTCTACTTAAAAATACATGTCTTTTATAATCTCCAAATAAGAAGTCCTGAATGGCCACTTGTGTTCAGTTTTCATCAGCATTCTCAGTTATAACTTAGTGCTCCCATGACACTGTCTGTCTGTGTTATTATGAAGAGGCAAAGAAGGCCCACACCTTGTGTGAGTGGAGGACAAAACCTCAGGTATGATGCCTTCTCTCTGTTTCAGCTAATCTGGAATAAAATACTTTCATTTGGGACTGTCTGCTGAATACATACTGGTGATTAAAGGATCTTTTAAATGTGACGAAGAGGGTGAACAGGGCTTTTAATTGCACATTTCCACACAGTACTACAAAAGGTCATTTCATGGATCAATAAAGGCATTTAGAAAACAGCATTTAGTTTCGGCCAGAACAGACACTGGTGATGCTTCACACACCAGCCAGCACAGGGATCACAACATCTGCTGTGCAGTAACATTGCACTGTGCACTCAAGGCTCCATCTTCAAGCAAAATCAAGAAGTTTGCTGGAATCTCTTGAACCTTCTCTTTTTGCTTCCAGGCATGGAGTTAGAAGAGTGAGGAGAGCCCCAGTGGCAGCAAATGACTTTTTCATAAGCGTCGTTTTCATTATACCTTACTGACTTGAGTAATAATTAAGAAAAGTTAAAACATGCAGTTTCTTCCAACTCAGTCCCATAAAAACATCACAAATTCACAAAGACAATAAAAAATGCAGGAATTGCTTTTTTTATATTGGGGATTAGGGAAATGTGAATAATGCAGGTTTGGGTTTTTTTTTCTTAATTTATAGATCAAGGAAGAGAGGAAAATGCGCAAATAAACACAGCTAAAGTTAGCAAAGGTTATTAAAAATTTATATCCTGTGACAATGCTTTTAATACTGTAGCCATCTGTGCTTGTGAGCCTAAGAGTTTATGCAGACTTCAGCAGTTCTAAGAAATAGGGCTACTTTTATGTGTTTCAAAACACAAAAAAACCCCAACCAACAACAACCAAAAAAAAAAAAAAAAAAACTATAAATAAAAAATTTAGAATTTACATAATTGAAATAATTAATGTAGCTTTCACATGAGATACATGTCAAGAACATTATCATAATAAAGACTTATAAGCTCTGAAAAGATTGGAGATATCTAGTTAAGATAATTTACATAAATATTCCATTATCTCTGGTCTTCATTAATTTATTTAGTGGCAATATTGACATGTGCAAATTCTGACAAAAAAACCCCAGCTGATTAATAAAGTTGTACACGCAGGCTTTTTTGACATTGTGGGACATATAAGAGCACACACTGTCATAAAAATGTATAAAGTCATGTGACTAGATGCACAGAGTAAGGTTTTGCAGTGTTTATATACTGGTTTTGCATGGATTTTCAAAAACAGAAAATCATGCATCAAACTGTTGTTTGTCTTTCCAGAAGTTAACCCTACTAAGCCTCTAAAAGAAACAGAATATTTAAGACACTGGGTTGATGTGCTGCTTAAATATTTAACTCCTTTCCAAAGTCTTCACTTTGCAGTCCCAAGGTAGTCCAGTATAGAACTGACCTTTATAAAACCATTGTGAAACACACTTAAAGTTGTAATTGCAATTATATTAACAAAGATTCAAAGGAGAAGCGAATAAGTAGGTGGGCCTCTTGCTGTTCAACAGAGATACATCACCTTTGTTTCTGGGCAACCATTTCACTGCAATCCCTCTCTGCTAAGACAGCTATTGTATTTCGGTGTGCATCCCAGCAGAGAACATCACCGCACGTCACTTTCTGTGTCACAGCTCTTGTTTACAGCAGCATATGAAGGCCTCCCTTTTTCTGAGGTTGTTGCTCTTTTAATACATGATTGGCCTCTGGAGCTCCCTCTCATTTAATTTTGCATTTTGTGAGGCTTTCCCAGCAACAAAATTTCAGTGTGGCTTTTTGAGTGTTTTTGGATCTTTGGATTTATTATGCATCTAATGGCACCTGAAAAGCTAGCAGTAGGTGATAAAATGCTACTGGTTTAGACCTAAATGTATAAGGGGATGTCAGAAAACTTTTTGCCTTCATAAGGGTTTAACATTAAGGTCCCATAGGTACACACAGCAACTACAGCGAGCAGTTTAAATTCCCTCTGCTGGGTATTCACAAGGCCTTTTCCTGGCAGCACTGAGCAAATAAAACCTGGCTCATACCCAAGTCCCATCAGAAGCCACTAAACAGCACATTCCTGATGTTGTGTGTTTGCTGGAGCCTGGTGCCATCAACATACCCAGAGCATATTCACATCATGCACTAGAGGAGATGAAACCCTCCTTTTTCCCTCTCTGCTTACAATTAACCTCATGGTGAAGTTCTCACACAGCTTTTAAGATCAACAGCCAAATTTGCCTCAGACCCCTGAGAATCTAAGCCTGTGTTTCCTGTTTTCCAGCTGTTTGCTTTGACCTATGGGGAGAGTGGGCTGGAAAAGAACAGGGTTTTGTTCAGCTCATAGCTGAATTTTGGATGCGAGTCAGCATTTTGATAGCATAGAAGAGTGAGTGTGAATTTACCAGGCTGAAAACATGTATGTCCACTGTCTTCACACAGATCTTTTACATACCTTCCTCAGAAAGGGACAAAGCTGCCTCTGCTTCTCATCATCTTGCAGACACCTGCAGATGATGCAGCATTGCCGTGTTCAGCATTTCCCCTGATTCCTCCACAGCACTTACCCTTAGCAATTAAGAATAGATCTATTGTTTTAACTGTCACCTGATACCCAGTGGCCTGCAGTTGCCTGGTGATTGTCTTAAGTTGTCACTAGGTTGTTTGCTTTTTTGTCAGACTTCTCTGGTCTTCTGCAACTCGATTATTTTGCCTCCAAGCGTTACTGATTTTCTACTTGAAGATGCCTCATTTGTCTGTCTGTATATAGTAGCAGAAATAGTAAAAGTAAAAAGAAGATATGTAAAAAATCAAAATAGACGTGAATAATACTCAACAAATTATAATGGAGGTAGAAATACATCAGAGGTGAGCACTGTAAAGCTAGAATAGGAAGGCATCACAGATGAATAGTAATAATTAAAACCATTCCCAGATGATGCATTAATACTCCACAGTTGCTGCACAGACACCTCCTGAGTGTCTTCTACAATAGCCCAGATTTTTATCTCTTCTGCTCCATTTGTAGGATGGATGATTCTTTTCCTCTTGAGGCTTCTTCCACATTCAGTACCCTGTATTTCTTTCCCCATGCCACACACTACTGTGGTCCTTGTTGCACAAGGTTCAGTTTGGTTCCTCTAAAAGAAAACCAATTGCTGTGTACTATGATGGTGTGAAGTATGGCCTAACAAGCATCAGGTGCAGATGTTAAAGATTTATGTCATAAAAGTGTTTGTGTCTCATACTGAGCCACTAATGTATATGCATGCTGAGGGGACCAGGTGCCAGAGTTAAGCACTACATTTTCTTGCAATTGTTTCTTAGCCTCCTTCAGTCTAAGGGACAGAGTCTGGGAACAGAGTCTAAGAGAAAGGCCAAAAGCTTTTCTGCCACTAGCAGCAGCCTGCAGAATTCTACAGCTTTCTTTGAGTTCTATTCTTTGGGACTCAATATTGTTTAGAGGAGCTTAAATACTTAAGTCAGGATTGTGTAATGAAGCAAACAGTAAAAACCACTGGGGCTTAGAAAGGAGAATATGTCCCTGTGACTGTTTCTGATCCAAGAAGCTATCCAGGCACATATTACACAGATTTTAGTTGCTGAACTAATGTCTAGAGGAGAAGACATCTGTGACATATGTTAGTCCCTCTTACACTATGCAAGTAACATTGTATTTTTTTCTACCCTGAAAATGTATTTTCATCTAACAAGGAATAAAATCTAATAGTATGGCATGTGTTTTTGAAAGAACAGATCCAATCCTCTAAATTCATTTAATTCTCTTGAGATTTACACAGCATTAGAGCATTTTATTACTATTGATTTCTTTTTCAACCTGACTTAGATAAGGACCTATAATTTTCAGGTATGATTGTACTGATGTGATTCTGTTAAGTGCCTCTTTTTGTAGGAACATATAGGTAATTTTGGGTGGTTTCTTTTTTTTTTTCTTTTTTTTTTTTCCTTTTTTTTTTTTTTGGGTGGGGGTTGGGTCTTAACATAGCTGTATTACCTGTAGTTTTGTGTGGATGCCTTCTGTACCTCTAAATACATTGATTAAATTAAGGAATGGGTGTAGCTTGGCCTCAGTAAGTGAAGCTGTCTGGCAGCTCTGAAGAGTCATAGATGACAGCTCAACTCCACCTCCTTCATCAGGGTGGGAAGGCAGCATCATTTACAACTCAGACATCACCTATTGAACTATCCCTAATGGGATCAAAGCCCTTTGTCTTTTTCCTCTCTCTTCTTGTTTCAGTTACTTACACTAAAACTGATGTTTTGGTTCGGGTGAATCTTTACTGTGGCCTTCTCAAAGACAACCTCTGATTCTTTGTTATGTAAGAGGGACATAAATCGTTCATTAACTTGCATCCAAAATATGCATGAGTTAAGGAAATAATGAAAATACTGATTTTGCGTGGTAAGGCAGGGAACAACGGATTTGCTGGCTTTTGTGTCTTCCCCTGTCCACCGATAGATGGTGGCAAAACTCCTTACTTACAGTTGTCGTAGAGCCTGTGATTGTATCAAGATGATGCATCCATCACTGCTTCCTCAAGCACTTTTCACCCTCATTCTGTTTTCTGAATATCATCAAATCTTTTCCTTTCTAACACTAATCTCACTTCTTTCCAGTTTTTTCTCAGCAAAAACTGTGGAAAATTTCAAGTTCATTTTAATCTTCTCTGCATGTAACACTCTACCTTCATCTCATTCTCAAGCAAAGCAGGGAAAAAAAGGGTGCAGTGATCAATCCCTTTAGACTTCCCCGCATCTGCAACCTGTGGGGCATTAATCACTTTAACGACTGATGTAGGTATGAGGTGGATGTTTTTTGTCTTTAAAGCAAATCTAAAAGATAAACTGCCGCTCATCCAAACAACACAGCCAAGCTTCAGTGATCAGAAACACAAATTCCATGGGCTAAATGCAGGAGAAGTCACGATGGGTCATCTGAATATATGTAAGCCTTTAAAAAAATCTTGGACAATAACAGCTTCCCTTTAAAAGGAAAGCATTGTGAATAAGTAGAGTGAGCAGAAGCCCATGTAAAAGTGCATTAGCATCCTGCAGATCTTTTTTTTTTTTTTTTCCCAGTGGAAGTTTTTTCACTACAATGTGGACAGGGTATTAAAGGCTGATACTCACATTACCAAGTTCCATCTTATACTGTGCTTCAGCTGTATCAAACTGTTGTAACTGTCATGTGTGAAAGTTTCCTATGGAAAACCTTTTATATAAAAATACTGCCCAGTTTCAGAAAAAAATACCCAAATCCAACAAGTTTTCAGAAAGGAAGGTTGTTCCACAGAGCACAGGTGAATCTACTTTTCCCTCAAACAGACTCCTTTGTCTAGTACCATGTGCTCAGGAATCACAGTGTAAAGCTTTACAGCCATCTGTTTGGAATATACCGATTTTCATTATTTTAACTTAGTCACTCGTAATCAATTTCCATATACCTTTAATCATATTTTAATGTCACTGGACCAGCACAGTGCAAAATAACAAAAATTACTCTTTATTATAGCAGTACAACAATTGCTCAGTAAGTGAATGTGGAGACAAGTATTTTGATTTATCCTACGAACTCAGTGGCTGGGCAGATTTTTTCTACACTGAAAACATGGGAATAAATGTTTGAAGCACACAGTCAAATACAGCAATTGGAATGGGATGGAGAATAACAGAAACAACAATAATGGCTTGATAAATATATTACATTTCAACTTCACAAATATCATACAGTCCTTGTACAAATCTAAAATCTCAAATCTCTCCCGTCTGGAGCCTAGCCAAGGAGCTCTGAAGTCATCCTCTGAGGAGAGCTGCACTCTTAAGTGCAAGGCACACGAGAACATACAGCACATGTTTTTTTTTCAATGGACCACTAGTAGCACAGTCCCTATGTAAATCTTTAGAAGACTTCATTTGCACTCTATTCTATTAAAGGATAATGCAGAGTCAGAAGCTCTTCATTTTCTTACTGGGAGGGGAATCAGGAAAGTTAGAACTGTTTTACGAATTTATGGAGAAGACCAATCAGTAGGAGTGCCATTAGATCTATTAATTAATGAGCACTCAGGAGAACAGATGTGTCAGAATATTCCGTTACTAACAGGAAAAAAAAAAAAAAAAGGCAGAATTATTTGAAAGGTTATCTATCCCTTTTTTATTTCACTTTTATTTTTTTTCTCTTTATGACAAAACTCTTATGTATTTGGTTTTGCTAGTAAAGAAAAAGGCATCTGGAAAGAGACTGCTGGAGGTTTATAGTCTTGGTAAAAAGCAGTGATTTTTAGACTAAAATTTGTTCAAAAACTTCATCCTGCTGCTCAAAAACAAGAAAGAAGTGTAGGAAATGTCATCACAGATGGAAGTCTGGAATGCAGGATCTGTAGGATGACAAAGATCATCATCCAGAAGAAAGCTAGAGCAGTGAAGACCCTGGACTTCAGCAGAAGAGCCTTTGGGAGACTTTCTAGGCAAGGAAAAAAACATCCTGCTCTTCTTAAAGACTGAGAATATTCACAGAAACCTTCTTGGCTAAACAAAGGGTTTCTTAATGAGCTACCAGTGAAATGGAGGTGGAAACAAGAATATAGGAGTATAAAAGCATTGCTCAGGCACAAGCAGATGAAATCAAGATGGTCAAAGCCAAAATTAACTAAAACAAATCAATTCAAATGGAGCAGGAAGAATGGTTTAAGTGGGCTGAGGATTGCAGAAGTGGAATGTACTCAGGACTGGCTTGATGGGAATTAACTCAGTGCACTGATGTACTTGCAAGTTTGCTATCTCCTGTCTTCAAAAGTTATTCTTATTGAGGGCAGTCCCTGATGACAGGGAAAAGGCTAATGGTATGTCTATCCTTATAAAAGGTAAGGAGAGGATCTGAGAAACTTCAGACTCATATATGGACAGAAAAGATCTATCTGAGGACGCTGAGAAAGCTAACTGATGTCCCTATTAGGCCACTGCACTTAATCTTTCAAAGATCATGGAGAGCAAAGGAAGTCCCTAAAGACTGGAGAAAGGCAAGTGTTGAACCCACCTTCAAAGGGGACAAGAGAGGTGATTTTCAGAACTACAGGCATGACAGCCTCTCTTTGGTCTCTGAGAAACTCATAAAGCAAGTCCTCCAAGAAGGAGAATGGGAATGGATGGATTTAACAGGGGTAAATTATGCTTGACCAATCTGACTGCTTACAATGGCAAAAGTCTACCTGTGACCCACTTCATGGATAAGAGGAAAGCAGAAGGACTGAGATATATCTTTGATATAATATCTTTAATTTGCTAAAATTTTACATAAAACTCTGAAGAAGTACAGATTGGCCAGACTCTTAGATGAGTTGAAAATTGTCCAGACTGCTGATCTTCCTGACTAATGATCAATGACTAGATGTCTGTTTGGCAGTTGGTAACAAGTGAAGCATGACAGACATCAATATGTGGGCCAATACTGTTCAATATCTTCATCAGCTGCCTAGATGTTAGGGAAGTGTGATTCCTCAGCAGATCTCTGAATGATTTGAAGTGAGGGGAGAAGGAGATGGTAATGAACAGTAGATACTAACTTCAGTAAGACTTCCTAAAATTAAAGATGAGATCACCAGGGAACTATTGCAGTTCATCAAGGAAAGTGCAAAGATCTGGTTCAGGGCAGAGCAGACCTGCCCATACATTGCTACAGGCCAGGAACAAACTGGCAGCTCTGATGAATAGGACCTGGAGAAACAGTAGGTACCAACACATATATAAGCCAAAAGTATATTTTTATTACGAATGAGGCCAACCACCCACCAGGCTGCACTAGGAGAGCACAGGTAGTACAGACGCAAATGAGGGGTTGTAACAGAGTCCAGAAATTATGTGAGAGACTATGGCTTGTGATAAATTGTGTCCCTTCTGGTGAGAGGACTGAGAAGAATAGGTGAGTAATAAAATCCATAAACCTTGTTTGAGAAAGGACAAAAGCAAGATGCTTGATTTTTTTCAGACCACCTGAACCTAGCTCTATGCATAACTTTTCTCCAAGTGCAAAACAGCTATTCTTTCCCTTACAACTACTGAAATGCATGCACATTTTTTTTTTGTGTTTTTGTTTTTGTTTTTGTTTTTGTTTTTTTTTGTTAATAAAGGTCACAGAAATAGAATTCTTCAGCTTCCCCAGTGTAGTGAAGGGTAAAGACATCTAAAGTACCACAATTTTCTCTCTTCCAGGACAGTCAAAAATGTGTCACAAAGTTGTTTATATGACAAGTTTTGATGGTCTCCATCAATAACTTAGTATTTATAGGACAGAAAAGCAATGACATGAGACTGAAGGAATTGAAGTGTTCTGTTTTGCTTATGGCAGCATCACCACATGGGCTTGGACTGGGTTGAATGGGCCACAGTTAATGAGTGAAAGCAGGTTCCATGTATAGGGGTTTACTAGTAAAAGGCGCTGGTAGTGTGGTAAAGAATTTACATAGAATCATAGAATTGTTTTGGTTGGAAGAGACCTTTTCGTCACCACTAAACTATGTCTCTCAGCACCACATCTCCATGTCTTTAAGGACCTCCAGGGATGGGGACTCCACCACTGTCCTAAGTGTCCTGTTCCAGGGCTTGACAACCTCTTCAAGCAAGATATTTTTCCTAATGTCCAATCTAAACCTTCCCTGTCACAACTTGAGACTATTTCCTCCTGTCCTGTTTCTTGTTACCTGGGAGAACAGACCAACCCGCCTGACTTCAACCTCCTTTTAGAGACTTGTAAAGAGCAAGAATGTCTCCCCTGGACCTCCATTTCTCCAGAATAAAAACCCCCAGTTCTCTCAGCTGCTCCTCACATGACTTGTTTTCTAGATCCTTTAAGAGCTTCGTTGCCCCTCTCTACACATGTTGCAGCCCCTCCAATGGCTTTCTTATACTGAGGGGCCCAAAACTGAACCCACTATTCAAAGTGCAGTTTCATGAGTATTGAGTCCAGAGGGAATATCCCTCCCGTAATCCCGCTGGTCAACTATTTCTGATACAAGCCAGGATGCTGGTGCCTTCTTGAACACCCAGGAACACGATGGCTCATCTTCAGCTGTCTGTTGACCAGAACATATCTTGATACCACTATTATCCAGGTATTTTTAATAACTTGATAAAGCTATTAAAGAGAACTGTCCCCAATACTGAGACATGGGGAACACCATTTGTGATTGGTTGCCAAATGGATGTAACTCCATCCACCACCACTCTCTGGGCCCAGCCATCCAGACATCAAAGCATATGCCCATTCAAGCCATGAGCAGACAATTTCACCACGACAATGTTGTGGGAAGCAGTATCAAAAGCTTTGCTAAAGTCTAGGTAGACGTTTTTGAGAAGAAATGTGTCATTGGTGTAAATCCAGCAATAGCATTGGTCCTAATAAGTTGGCTACCTAAGTCATAATATATTGAAAATTGTAATATTACAATTACTCACATATATTGTCCTTCACTGTGCTATCACCAAAACTATATAACTGCTCAAAAAAAATGCATCCATGTTTCAGCCATCATTTAAATAAGGTGTTGACCACAGATTGCAGTCCTATCAGTCCACTAAAAAGAAAAAAGTGGTATTTAATATACCTCATAACTTCAGAAAGAGCTAATGACATTTATCCACAACCTGTTTTGGATTTTTTTTCCCTTTGCTTTGTAATTGATCCTTTATTTTGCTGAATCACATTACTAGGGAATATTTTTTAATGTTCTGACATCTGAAGTTCCTTGGTTCTGTTGCACTTACACTCAGTTTAGAGTAGATCCTGTTATCTAATATCATACATACTTTTTTCTTTTTTTTTTTTTTTGTTACATCTTTGACATTTGCCTTTTTGCCTCTGATTTTATGTGGACTTATTACTAGGTGGGATTATTTAAGGACTTTCCTCAAGGTGTTATACTTATTTTCATAAGGCTACATATTCTCTAATTTTTCCCATGTATAAGCAATACTAAATCATATGATTGGTTTTCATCACAATTTTTTTTTTTATATGTATCACTAGGTCTAACTTCTCTGTTATAACAAGATATAAAGACAGTATGCTGCCTCTTGCCTGTGGTAGTTACTGTAACATTTATGTAAGAATATCTCAGTGGAAGTCAGCATTTGGAAGGGAAATAAAGCCTATATGGGAGTAATGTCAGAAGCATGAGAAGGAGAAAGGAGGGTTAAGAGCTGCTAAAATACGGTCTTCTCTAAGCATCTGAACACAGCTAAATTAATAAAACCAGGATGTTGTATATTTGCATGGGTAGGAAAACATACATCACTCTAAGAACCATTGGCTGCTTCACATATTCTGTCACAATGAGAAAATTAAGAAGCATTGAAAGAATACAGCAGAAGATGTGCCACATGAAATCACTGCTTTTAGGTATCTTGAAATGTTTTGCAGCTTTCTTTCCCAAACCCTGATGTGAACTACTTAACCCAAAGTTCACAGTATTTAATTAGTTCTCTCACCTCAAGTAGCTCTGAAAGCATCAGCGTTCCAAGAGTGGTACCTGCACATTAGAGACGTGATGAGAAAGAAAATATAAGCAATTTACATTTGAAATGAGCACTAACCTGTCCCACACTTAGTTTTGCAATCAGCTCTTTTATTCCTTTCCCCAATAATTTAAAAATCTTCACGTATGAATCAGTTTTTCTGTAAGCATGTCATTTCAAGGTCCAATTCTGATTAAGTGAAGAAAACTGAAAAAGCAGTGCTAAGTTCATGTAGAAAGCTGTACATTTTGCTACATATTGGTACATGTGATGGCAATCATATTTTCATTAGGTGTCAAAGAACAAACCCTAATAAGTTAAGAACTGAAGAAATCAGATATTCTATAACTGTACTCTTTTCTTGGCCTTCAGTTAAACACTATAAGACAAATACCAGGACTACAACATAAAAACTAGAAATCTGAGTATATGTCAGTTTTACAACTACTTCTGTTTCAGCATAAGCTTTACAGTGTGTCTTTATAGACGAGGCAGATAAACATCTTAAACTCAACTTGTTGATTCTTATCTGTGATACAGATGACAACAATAGAAAAGCTGGAGTCAAAGATGAGAGTCAATGAGACTTCAAATGCTTATTTTACAGAGTACCTGAATTTCATTCTTTCATGTGCTTAATAAAAAGATTGGGATGAATCCCATGGAAACAGAAAACATCAGATTGAATTCCTGGGTCATTAATCCCAAGTAATTCATTCCACCACCCTGATATGGAAAGAAGTAGATAATGCAATCTGGTTCTGAAACTTTTAAACTGTTTTGTTGTATTTTGGTTTGGTTTTTTTTTTGATTCAACACTTTAATCTGAAACTTACTTGCAAATCTAGTACTTTGATGTTTATAAACTAAAAGTTTAAACAAAAGTTTACAACCCACTTATATTTGAAGTCACTTGGTCCAAGATCTCACTTGAATCAGAGCTAACTTTAATGTTAGATCCAGTTCAAATGATCAGGCTGCTCAGGACCATAGTCAATCAATGGCTGGATTCTTACTAGCCTGTTCCAATGCTTGACAATCTTAAGTATGAAGAATGATTTTCCTTAATAACTAATGAGGATTTCTTTTTGTTGCAACTTCTGTCCATTGCCTCTTTTCTTATAGTTTACACCTATGAGATACTAACCATAATAATTCTAATGATAAGTCTTGTCTAGATTGCTAACATCTTGATTGAAGCTAATATATAATGTTGCAACATGAAACACAAAGTCATTCTTCAATGATGATAAAATAAGTGTTTTTTTGTGATGTCACACAGAGTGTTTGATAATACTTGAAAAGCCTTTTGGTACATCAGGTTACTCTTCTAGGTGTAGTCCTGTGGAGTTTCATTTTCTGAGAGAGCCACAAACCTGATAGTAAAGTGTTATAAGTCATGGTTACAAACCGTAAATTGCAGTAACAAAACTTTTTTCAGGGAAGAAGACGAACAATCAGCGTGTTCTAAAAATCAAATACATGTATGCCTAAATAAAAAAAAAATAGGCACCCCACAGACATCTTGTTTGAACTTTTGGCCACTGATTTTTCAAGTTAGCTGCACTTCTGCTTTCTTCATAACAATCACAGGATGAGTGAATGAGTGTCCGGCTTGTCTCAGAGTCTTGATGCTGAAAGTTTACACAGGAGAAAAAAGGTCAATGTATTCATCTCTGAATTGCAGCAGTGGGTAAAAAAACCCAAAAACATAAACCAAAACAAAACAAAAAACCCATGGATTTTCTTGCATTGCTGGATTTACATATGTCCTTGGGGAGCAGACATCCGTGTGCCAGCTGTAGACTTGTCTGCTGAAGCCAGCTAGCTTTGCCTGTTAATACACAGCTTGCTTTGAGGAAAAGGTCAAGGTAGCTTGTATTAACTATAGCTTATATTAATCACACTTCTGAGGTTGCACAGTAGCCATTCAAAAGCACCTGTCCGTAGCAAAGGTTGTGGTTTGTAAAAATGAAACAGTATTCCAGGTAAAGACAATTATAATAAATACCTTTTAAATTAATGCTAATGTGACATTTATGAGATATACTGACAGTATCGCTACTACTTTTAGTTTGTTTAGCCTTCTTTGCACAGCTTATCTGAGAATCTCAAAAAAGATTAAGGTCATTAATCACTTAGACTTCACAGAAGCTCTTATAACTTTCTTTTGTTTAAAATTCACATGACTGAAACTTGCTGAAGGTTAAATTTTCAGTACAGATAGCAAATCACGTACTTCCCGTGCATTAGTAGTACATGCTCTTGCAACCAGTATTGCAAGCCATTTCATTTCTCTGATATTATATAGCCTTTTGAGTCATTATGGAGGAAGGGAGAGGATCCAGTGGAGCAGTCAACAGCTGCTTGCCAGAAATATGAAAAACAGATCACTAAAACTATTTCTAAACATGTTCTGTGAAGATTTTTGTAGTACAGAAAGCTTTACATGTCTAAATAAAAGGTTTTAGATATATAAGTAAAGATTAACATTTTCATTATAAGTGTAAAGGACTATTCAAATAAGCTGAAAAAAAAAAAAACCACACCACAGAATGACTGAAATCTTAATGTATTAATCTGAATTTTATATAGATGCATAAATTTGATTTCCAACATGAAACATAAAATGTCCTCTGGCATACCACAGACCACAGGATTTCATTCTGGACCCCAACATAGATTTCAGTAACTGTTTTTGGTTGGGAAACTCTTAATGTGAAGACAAGTAATCACTCCACGTTTATATTTTGTTTCAACAGACGGTTTGACTGTTAAACCTTCTGCTTTAATCTTAACTTGAAGTTATTCTGCTTTTTCTTCCCAGTAGGGTTGGCTAGGCTATTTTCAGAGGAAGATTTTAAACTGGCAGTTCTGTCAACACAGAAGTAGGTCACAAGCTCTGATAGAACACAACCTGAAGTCCTGCTTTCTCTCTGTTTTTTTTTTTTCTTTTTTTTTTTTTTTCCCCTTTTCCCCAATATAGGGGAATTCAACTTAAAAATCATTTGGACTTTTAGCAGGAATACATTATTTCAATAGCTTCCTGCTTATGGAAGTGTTCTGACATCTATCCATTGCTACAGAATTTGGAGTCAGTGACAATTCTTGCTCTTCATAACTGAGATACATGCTCAAAATGTCTACTTTCAACTACGATTTTTTGTCATTTTCTGTCTTCAGGAAATTCCACCTTAGAACAGCGGGGCTCAAATTTTCCTCAGGTAAATGAATTTACATTGGTAGAAATCATCTCTCCTTTAGTGATGGAAAAGTCAAATATTTATTTTAAAGCAATCCCTTTGTATTCTATTGTAGTAAGAGGAGAAAAGCAAAAGATTCTAATGAATGATTTTTCTTACCTCTTGTCTCTAACAGTGGGAGCCTAGAAAAGCTGTTTAGGCAGAACAACTAATTTTAGATGGTTGTAACTGCATGAAGTGAGACAGATGTTAAATGAGCCCTAGGTATTTCTGATAGAAGACAGAAGAAACCTCTTTGTCTCTGAGAATGTCATATCACAGGGTTTTGTGCTTTTTCCCCCTCAAGATTTTTCCTTTGAAGAAATGTATAATTGAATCTAGGCTTCATAGACAAAGACAACAGCAGAGAAAAAATGCAGTGTCTCTATCTGCAGGACTAGTGTTTCATACAGTAAATGCAATCCTATTATTATACCCAGACACTCTACTTCTCCAGATGAATTAGAGCATTAAACACTACTGAAAATTAATAAAGCAATGGCAGGCTATGAATTAAAACCTGATAAATGTTGTTTGCTCTGTCCAGTTTATCACATGGTCACTTTAATCTATCAAAAATTACCAGCAATTACCAAGTCCTTGAAAAGCTGTGGTTTTCATTTATCTGACATGTTATCCCCATTACCACATTTTGATTAAACATGGGATATTCACCCACTCTGCATAAATGAGTTTCCACATACAATTGGACTAACCTTTCATAGAAGCAAGAAAACCAAAGTTAGTAAATTCCAGAGTAGTTCATTACAATCAGTTGACTGAAAGACTTGGTGCAGGGAAAGTGTTCCTTTGCCCCATTACCAATGAAATTTTTGCACTGGTTGGTTACTGTGAACAAACTAGTCTTTCCTTGTTTGCTTTGTACGTTTATTTGGGTGAGGGACAAGAAGGCAGTTCATCCTGTGGCACTGCACTGACACAGTTGAAGCAACAGGCTTACATTTAAATTGTTAGACTATTTTCTGAACCCTTATTCCTCTCTCCCTATCCCCATGACTTCCATCACAAGTGTGAAAGTCACTGAAGATACTAAGACAAGCAAAAAAAGGTAGAATCAAGGAATGGGTTAACATTTGTTGTTTTAAGTAGTTCAATCTGTCATTTTCTTTCCATCATTCTGATACCACTGAATGATGCAACTGCAGGCCAAGGAGCAGACTCCAATATCACTGAAATCAAATTCTAGACAGAGAAATACTGTAATGCACTTAAGCATATTCTGAACAAAGATGAGCTGAGATGAGCAGGAGGCGTGAGTAACATGACCTAAATCTATAATGAAAGCCTGCACATCTACAATGTTAAAAACTTTCAGTGAGTATGACATGATTTCTAGGGCACTGAATTACATCATCTCTCTGTATTGTCTTTTAGTAAGATTTGATAAGCTTCCATTAAATGGAAGAAAATTACTGCATCATGTTCCATCCCAGCAATTACTGATGTAACAAAGCACCTGCGAAACAGTCAAAACGATAAGTTAAGAAGGGAATACAGGTTAAGTTCTATAATGAAGAACATAAAGTGTGATTTGGGAGGATTGAAATCCTGCTTTGTAAGTATAAGAAAACAGCATAATCACTTTTGTGTTTATGTGATTTCTTACACTTTCATCTACTGTTGTTAGAAGAAAATCAGACTCAGTTCGTTTCCACTTGTCCCTGTTTACTGGAGGAGTCTACTGAAGCCATGGTTATGGACATCACTAGGAGTCACATGAGATATTAATGGATGTAAACTACTTTTTAGTTCTATGCCAGTTTGCAACAGCTATATATTATCAAGAAGATCAAGGGATTTTTTTTCTCCCTCTTGTTAAAAAGAGCTGGCTGGTTTGTGTTTCCCATAAGACTGGTGGAGCTGCACAGTTCCTCTGTCCATTATTTGAGACAGAATATTGTAACTTTTACAGTAGTTCTGCATGCCTGAAAATTGAAAAATAGATTTTATTCCCTATTTGCATCAGGAATAACTGCAGGAATTGCATGTCTTTGCATCAGGTGTTTGGCTTCAAATTAGAGCCCACCCATCTCCCTCAAGTTTCTGTATCAGTAGCACTGATACCTCTACCTTAAGTCAGTTTCTTTAAAGTATCAGTGAATAAGGAATGGAGTACACATAGGTAATGAAAAAGGATTTAGGAAACACAGTGAATTTTCTTGAGGCTGTGCTGGAATGAACACAAAACATTTACAGAGCTGCAGATAAGCCTGAAGAGTCAGATAAAGCTAGAAACAAACACAGAGAACGAGATTCAATTAACAGTAATTTGGAGTAGAAACTAATCTTCAGTTGTTACCATTAAACAAGTCTTGAGTGAATATCAAGAATCCATTTAGCTTTTCTGAATTATTACCTGAAAAGTCAATAGGTGTTCATTATCCTAGCGAGAGCAGTCTTGTTATCAGTCCCCTTTTTTAACTCCTAATGGAGCCAGGTGTTTATTTTGGATAATGGTGCACTTCACAGCACAATCCAAACCTACATGTTGAGTTGCAGTTACACATACTACATGTTCCCTTGTTCAACCAAGAACTGAGTTTGTTTAGACCTGGTGAATGATTTCACACAAAGGCTCAGAAATGAGAAGTCAGTAGGTGATAAATCAAATCTTTCTCAAACTTCAGAACTGTAAAGGTAACAGGTTGCGAGGAGGCTTTTGCGCTTTCTTTTTTAATCTTGAAAAGCAGAAAGGTACACAAGTGAAGCACAGAGATACTGAGCATAAAGAGATAAGCTGTTCAGCAAGGAGTTCTCTAATTAGTTGTCATACATCCACTTTTCTTATCATACGTACATATTACAGGGGATATGCAAGATAGCTTATCAGGTTACCCTCCGAACAACTTTCTAACATGATACACTAAGAACTCCAGAGAACCCATTAAAGAATAGGGGAAAATTTTGACACTTCATCTAAAGACAGAAACTTGAAGCTCCCTTATTCCCAGAGGGGAACCTGAAATCCTATGTGAAAGGCCCCTGGGTGGTCTACAGCGTATGTCTGGTGTCTCAGTGGTACCCAGGCCATTCAGGACCAGTACCCATCTCTGTGGCTTCAGTATGCTCCTCCAGCAAACAGTGAGAAGTGGGCATGAACTGAGTCTGACATGATTTTCTTTCTGAAACAATAGATGAAAGCAGATCATTAATAAACGAAGCAGTTCTAAAGTTAAAGCAGGCATGTATGTTATTGCTGATATACAATAATATATAATGATAAGGTTTCCTCTTTAGTGATGGAAAAGAAAATAGGGTTTTCCCATTGCTGCCATCTTTTTTTTTGATAAGGTAAAGTATTCAAGAATGCATGTTACAGGTATAGTTTAAAGTTTTTCTCTCTTCCCCCTGGATGATTTGCTAATCTCAGGAAAAAGGTTAATTTGAATACTCTTTTTCATAAGCCTTACTTTGGAAACTGCTAGGTCACAGAAGGAACTAACAACTGGAGAGACAAGAAATCACTGCACGTGAGGATTCTCTTGGCAGAAGAAGAAAGCCTGAGTTCAGGTTGCATCCTTAAATCTCTTTTTGCATATTACATGATTCAGCCAGCAGAAACAGTGATGTAAATGGGAGCCAGTGATGTTAGTTAATTCCCTGTTGAAAGTTGTGGACTGGTTTAAATTCCACCTAAACTAAAACAAGTCTCAAGTAGATCTTGAAAGACTACTTTTTTTTCTATCCCAGATGGTTATATAAAATTTTTAATTCAACACTCTTAAGTAAATAGCATTGTTTATGTATATTAGTCAGCTAGATCACATTTCTAATTATATTCCTGTAAAAGAAAGTAAGGCAGCCAAGACAAATACGGGATTTTAAATGAAAGAGAAAAATATATAAACAAGCTTGGGTTATACAACTGGCATATCTACATTATTTAATTTTATTAAGTACCAAAACAAATTCAAACCAAGCAAAAGAAGAGTAACTCGAGCAACAGAATATGTTCTGAAACATCACTTTTAATTAGGGTAGAGGAAGTCATCTAAAACATGATAATTTTATCACAACTACCACTATCCAAGTGCATAAACAACAGCACATATCAGCCTCCAAATGCATTAAAAAGATGTAAATTCACTTCTGTATCATTTTTCTAAAGCAAACAAAGTACCCAGCATAATGCCACACTTGTGTAGTACCTACTTCAAATTTACATTTTGAGCAGATAAAAACATTCAGCATTGTTTGGCTCACATTCATCAGAAGTCAGTTATAAATGTGAGAATACTTGAAGTAGAGCTTTGTTGTCTGTTAATAAAGTTTGGACCAGCTTCTAAAAATATGCTTTTGTGAATGTATTTCATGATAAGATAACCTTCATGTCTTCTAACCATTTTGACCTCTTGAATCCTCCAAGAGGTAATTGGAGAGGTGAGGTAGCTTAAAACTTACCCCGAATGAGATATCTAGCACAGAAACATGTTTCTCAGAGCTGATCTGAAGATTATCTAAATATCTGCATGTTATTCTATAAATAACAGTAGCTGCTGTTCCTCTTATAGCTGAGATAAGAGACAAGATCCTTTTGTAGCTTATCTAGTTAAGTTCATCACTGATACGTTTGGCTTCAGCTCTGTTTTACCAGCCTTACTGGCACACAGCCTATGACCATCAGTAAGGAAACTGCTGCTTCAAGTACTTTCTTACAGACAAAAGGTTCAACAGGTAACAGGTATCAGCTTCCTCATGGCTTCTTCCTAATCATCACAAGAATTCAAGTGCTTGTAAATAGCATAAGTGGGAAATGGAGTAGATTGTTCCCCTCAGAGCATCACTGTCTGGTTAGACAAATAAGAGGTTTGGAGAAACTGTAAGGTGTCACACCTGATCCAACTGAATATGCTGTTGCAAAGATCCTTGCAACAGAAATTCCTGTCACTGTCTGGACAGGGATTGACCACCATATTGTTCTATGCCAAAATACCAATGAATTAATTAATTTTTGAAAAAAGCAAACACCATTTCCATGAGTGTCTGTGTAGCACCTGTACTGTCAGAAGGAATCTTCAGTCTATATATGCTGTCCATGTGCAGATCTACTGGCTGGTGGACTAACAAGAGATCCAGCTGGCTTCACAGCAAACCTACCATGGACTTGTGCTTCCTGCTTTCCAGACTGAGATCAAAGATGTGAGCACAAGGTGTCCTATTTTAATATGTCTTTGAACTTTTTGTCAGGTTTCAGTAGAACAGAGTAACATTTTTAAAAACATCTGCATGCACAGTACTTTACTTGGAATACATTTTCACAAATACCTTCTCATCATCCATTTCTCACGGTGAAAACAAATTCTTGGGGTTACTACATGAAATTTTCTACCATTAAAGAAACATTTCCATTTGGTGCTTTCATTTTCTGATAGTATCTAGTAAAAGAAAAAAAACATTGTGTTGATCATCTTCTGTCAATGAAAACTGCATGTCTAATAGCAGTCACTTCAGCATTATAATATTTATATTCTAATAAATGAAATGCAAACTCTTATGGCAAACTCTCAAAGTATGATTTTTCATGAGGATAGAGAAATGATGAAACTTCAATTTCATTCTAACTGTAGTATCTGACTTGGCCATCAATCATAACATCAATTTAGCAATGCTTTTCCAAGACCTCATTCATTGCAAGGGAAAACTAAGCTGCACACCTTAAACATAAAAAAGGCATTTCTCTGTTGCCTTTCCACAACAAAATGCATTCACAAATCACACATATTGCTGCCTGTAACATGACAACTCAGAATTCACTGTATGAAAAAGAGACCACTTTGGAAATATGTTCTGTCAAAACCCTGCTTTCTGAAATGTCTGTAACATCTACAGGGATTTCACGTCATGTTTAATGACTGTATCTGTTGGTGTCAAACACCTTCCTTTGGACAGGTGGCTCTGAACTCCATATGCAGATGAATTTTTATCTCATGCCATTATTGAAGTACTAGCTAAACATTGTGAAGGGGATCAAAATAAAGAAGAAAATCATACTGACTATGCAGTAACTATGATTTTTTTGAGATAGTCTGTAGATGTGGGTTCTTCAGCTGAATCAATATTGCAAGGACTTCTGGGGAAAAAAGCTGCAGAGCATTTGGTGTCATTCTGCCTCTGAGTCTTAAAGAAATACTGGCAAAAATGTTCAGGTACTCCTTAATGTCAAAGCCATGACATGTATATACTAGGAATGATCTCAGTGTGAATATTTTACCTGATGTCAACACTCTAAACAAGTTTTTCTCCTAGCTTTCCTGTAAATCCCAAATTTCTTGACCAAAGTCAAATTGTGTGTGAGCACTGAATATTTTACAGATTGTCAAAAACCTTGAAAAACTTCTCAAAAGAAACATCTTATGTTTTAAAAACAAAAATCACTCTAAAACTTATAAACATCTTAACAGTATTAACTACCTTTAAAAATATATGTGTTGAAGTCTGCTTTTGAAAGCATTTCGACATGTACCTGTTTTTTCAGAAGTAGGATTCTATGGAAGGCACCAAGATTTCCACCTTTGACCAGATGAAAAGCTGCTTGAGCAATGAAGATGACAGCTAATGAGCTGATCACTAGCCAGAAAGCAAGATGTAGAAAAATATTTGGAAATTTATGTTCTTCTAACAACTTTGCCTTTGATTGTACATATCCACTGACACAATTGAGTGTGTTTATCAGATGCTACAGACAAGTGGAGAATAAATAGACTTGCAATATTTCTTTAAAAGAGCGTGTATGGATATAAGCATGGATCAGTGCCATAAACATGTCTTTTATAATCCTCCCTGCTGCAGATAATTATTCAGAGACAATTCCATATTGATAAGAAACCTTTTAATTTCTTTTGCCTCTTATTTCTTACTCTAAGAACTTGTCTGATATTATGGGAAGAGACTTTTTCTGTCTTTCTGAGACAATCACAAACAATTATATTCACGTAGACTACATAAGCTGCTGGTCTTTTTTATCCATACAAATTCAGTATTGTGTCACAAAAATACAAACTGATGTATAGGACAAAGTAAAGAAATCCTCTGTGCATTTGCCTGTACTTTGTAAGTGAAACTGCCTGTCTAGAAATCAGGAGTAATACCTTTCTTAACTCAAACTAGACTTCACTCTGCTACTGCATGTGGCACAAAGAGCTCCATCACTGCTCTCATAGCATCATGAGTTTCCTTACTGGTGTTTTGTCCTTACTCCTGCCTGGTAACACTATTGGCCTCATTTCTTCGTCCTTAGCACACCTGTAGCTTTGAGAACTTTTTCTCCCTCACCCTAATTACATGGAGAGACTAATTTTCTGTCTGTTAGAACGTCTTTATGCGTGTGTCATCAAACAGTTCTACAGGGTGTGCATGGGCTGTGAATGGTCATTTAAGGTAGATGAAAGTACTGCCAGGGGGAATCTTTCAGAATTAAAATGCATATATTTTCATGCAATTATGGGAAACAGATGGGTCAGAAAAAAAATCAAGTTTATTTCTCAGTGTGATTTCTTAATTTTAAGCAGATATGTGTGGACTTCAGCCACTTTTCTCCACCATTGCTAATATGATGTGGGTTTTTCTCTTAAAAAATAAAACCCAGATGTTCTAAAACATGAGATTCTGTTATGCATGAACAACACGAACTCAGTGCAACTTCTTAAGCAAAGAACCACAAAAATGGGAATATATAACCAGAGCATTAATAATTGTTTCCTTAGTATTTGCATATTTTCCCCAAAGCAGTGTGCTATATTTATTTCTTCTAAATTCAAATTTTAAAATGTTCATGAATATTTATTTACTTTTTCTATTTATTGTCAAAAGTTATTGGAGGTTTTTTTTTTTTTTCTACCAACAGATAACTTGGCATTTCATTTTAGAATATAATACTGTGCAGAACCAAGGTAATACATCTAGGCAATATACTATGATATCATAAAAGGAAAAGTCATGGAAACAAATGGGAAAAAAAAGATCATTAAAAGGCTGAAAGGAAGTAGCATGCAAAGATCAGTCAGTTTTGAATGGTTGTAATTTCAGATTTGTCCGTTTGCTTGACACAAATAATGCACACTTGAAAAACTGAAAGTTGGCCTGTATGTGAAAAGCACATGAAAGCACAACTGATCTATCCTGAGCTACTGACAGATTCTACTTCCTGAGACCACTCAAAGGAAGTGGAAAGAAAAGTATTTGGACTAAATGAGTATTCACCACTATTAACTTCTTCTGATGGGGCAAATTACACTCAACTGTAATCTAGATTTCCCACAGTATCCTGTAAATGTGCCGTACTTATGAAGTCATCTATTTTAAAGAATATAACTATGCTAAAAGGAACTAGAAATAAGAAGAGAACTGCCCATCTCTTTTCCTTTTGAAAGCTAGAAAGAGGCTTTGCATGCTTATGTAGTTCTGGCATTACTCTTTCACCATGCTCTGCAAGCCATGTCCCATCATAAACCCAAGGATGTTTTCCCTGTGTTTAAAAGTCATTCCTCATTAGTGTGAATCACATGTAGAAATGAAGCCAAAAAAATCTTGGTTCTCCTGAGTCTTCCATCCTGTTACATGAAATCACGCTTGAAAAAAGAGGCAACAACTTGTGACAGCTACTGTTAAGTTAAGCAAGGAGTTCCCTAAACCTACATCTGAGGAGTCAGCAATCATAGAATAGAATCATAGAATCATTATGGTTGGAAAGGACCTCCAGGGTCATCAAGTCCAACCTTTGTCCTAGCATTTCTCAACCACTACACCATATCCTCAAGCTCCACATCTAATCGTTCTTTAAACACCTCCAGGGATGGTGACTCCACCACCTCCCTGGGCAGCCTGTTCCAGTGCCTAACTACCCTCTCAGTGAAGAATTTCCTCCTAATATCTAATCTAAACTTCCTCTGATGCAACTTTAGTCCATTCCCCCTCGTCCTATCATTACTAATTTGAGAGAAGAGACCAACACCAGCCTCTCTACAACCTCCTTTTGGGTAGTTGTAGAGGGCGATACGGTCTCCTCTCAGCCTCCTCTTCTCCAGACTAAACAAACCCAGTTCCCTCAGCTGCTCCTCATAGGGCATGCTTTCCAGCCCTTTCACCAGCTTTGTTGCCCTCCTCTGCACTCTCTCCAGCACCTCGATGTCCCTCCTGTGCTGTGGTGACCAAAATTGGACACAGTACTCAAGGTGTGGTCTCACAAGTGCCGAGTATAGGGGTACAATCACCTCCCTACTCCTACTGGTCACACCGTTTCTGATCCAGGCCAGGATGCCATTGGCCTTCTTGGCCACCTGGGCACACTGCTGGCTCATGTTCAGCGGCTATTGACCAACACCCCCAGGTCCTTTTCTGCCAGGCAGCTCTCCAGCCACTCCTCCCCAAGCCTGCAGCGTTGCTGGGGGTTGGTGTGACCCAAGTGCATGACCCGGCACTTGGCTTTGTTAAACTCCATACAATTGAGCTCAGCCCATCTCTCCAGCCTGTCCAGATCTCGCTGCAGAGCCTTCCTACCCTCAAGCAGATTGACATTTGTGCTTAATTTTGTGTCATCTGCAAATGTACTGAGGGTACATTCGATTCCCTCATCCAGGTCATTGATGAATATATTAAACAAGACGGGTCCCAAAACTGAGCCCTGAGGGACACCCTTGTGACTGGTTGCCAACTGGATTTGACTCCGTTCACCAGCACCCTCTGGGCTCGGCCATCCAGCCAGTTTCTAACCCAGCGAAGAGTCCTCCTGTCTATGCCATGGCCTGCCAGCTTCTCCAGCAGAATGCTGTGGGGAACGGTGTCAAATGCCTTCCTGAAGTCCAGGTAGACAACACCCACCGCCTTGCCCTCATCCACTAGGAGGGTCACCTGGTCATAGAAGGAGATCAGGTTGGTTAAACAGGACTTGCCCTTCATGAACCCACGTTGGCTGGGCCTGATCCCCGCATTGTCCTGCACTTGCTGTGTGATCACCCTCAAAATGAACTGTTCCATAATCTTTCCCGGGACTGAGGTCAGGCTGACAGGCCTGTAGTTCCCTGGATCTTCCTTCCTGCCCTTCTTATAGATGGGTGTCACATTGGCAAGTCTCCAGTCATCTGGGACCTCCCCAGTTGACCAGGATCGCTGATAAATGATGGAGAGAGGCTTGGTAAGTTCCACTGCCAATTCCCTCAGCACTCTCGGGTGGATCCCATCCGGCCCCATAGACTTGTGGGTTTCCAGTTGGCTTAGAAGATCTTTAACTACCACTTCCTGGATTATAAGGGGACTGTTCTGGTCTCCATCCCTATCTTCCAGCTCAGGGGATTGAATGCCATGAGGATAACCAGACTGACTATTAAAGACGGAGGCAAAGAAGGCATTAAGTACCTCAGCCTTTTCCTCATTCTTGATAACAATGTTCCCCCTTGCATCCAGTAAGGGATGGAGATTTTCCCTAGTTCTTTTTTTGTTATTAATATATTTGTAAAAACTCTTTTTGTTGTCTCTTGCAGCGGTGGCCATGGCTGAACCATGCCATTTCTCCCCACAACTGTCTGTGTATTAAACAAATCTCTCCTGAAGGTAGGACATAACAGCTTTGATAGGAAGCAAAGATGACACAGTGGTTAGCTTTGTTTGGGATAAGGGGTTCCTCTAGTTTCTGGAGTTTCTAGGTTTTGTAAACCTGTACGTATCTTCATGACATACTCTGATACAGTTTCTCAAATGTAATAAATAAATAGGAAAAAAATACAAGGTATAAACCAAGGGGACAGTATGATAACAAAGTTAGACTGTACACAGTTTTACATTTATCTAAAATTATTATGAGGTAAACTAATTGTTCTTAAAATGAGTCATGCCCTTTGGTAGAAGACAAATAAGAGAGAGAAGACATTCAATCCAAGCAAAGAGAGAAAAATATAAGCTGCTAGAAACCTTGTATTTCTCTTTCCCATCCCCCTGCATGACTTTATACTTCTCCCCCCTTCCCCTCCTTTTCCCTGGGGAAATGAGCTCTTTTCAGTCAGCCACACGAAGTGTAACACTGACTTTGAGATAAGAGGAATAGGAAAACAGAAAAATGGAAAGTGAAGGAAACCAGGGCTGTGATTTGGGGTGAAGCACTGATTGACTTCTAGAGCTCCTTATTCCTCCCCCTTATCTATAATTAACTAAGGTGACTAGCTCAAACATAGGCCTATACAACACAGAGGCCTGTGCTTAGACAAGTGAATCCTTTCATGGTAAACAACAGCTCTTAAATGTCAACAAAATACAACATCTAAAAAGGAAAAAATGTAGTTTACTGACATTTACTGCCTTTTTTTTAAAAAAAAAAATCCTTGCCATCCTTTTCAATTATGAGAAATCTCATTTTCATGTGGTAGCTATAACAAAGACATACTGCATAAATCTCACCTGTGCTGTTTGATTGGACAGCTTTACTGACAGTTGAGCAGGTTTAGGTTGGTGGGTGAATAGAAAGATGGAGTGAAACATTTGGATAAGAGTTAAGAGCCTGAGTACTGCTTGAAGGAGCCCGTGTGGTCAAACATCTTCATATCTGATTGTTACATTTCCTATTCAGAAACTACTAAGGTTAAAAAAAAAATAAAAGAAAAGAATAAAAATGAAATCTGTCATGTAACTCAAATATTAGAAGTGACTTTTAGCTGGAGTTCTCCTTTGTTCTGTTTCAGATTCCTAAGTTAGAAAGTTACTAAGTTATCTAACAGTAGATCAATTCCATCTCATTCCAGCTGCTATCTGCATCAATAAGAGCATTCACTAAAGGAATCAATAATTATGATCTTTAGAATAATAATCAGCTACAACCTCAGAACTTGAAGCACCTCAAGTTTTCATTTAAGTGAATATTCAGAGCTCTCAACTATATCAGAAGATAGAAGAGGTGACATTGTGGCTTGAGCACTGGCCTCAGCCTTGCATGTCAGTTAGTTAACAATTAGCAAGTCACCTAGCACAATTTTAGCTTGTTCCAATTACCATTCTTCTGGACAATCTCAAACATGATTCTGGGACTAGAATGAGACAGGGTCTGTTTCCAGAGGCAGTAGGGATGATACTGTATCCTGTTTGTCTTGTTTTCTCCCAAAGTATCCCAGTTGCCTTTGCACCTCCTGGGTGTGTATCTTTAGATAAGTTACTTACTGATTTTTTTTTTTTTTTTTTCCTGAAACAATGTTCAAAAAGAACGCATATTTTATCTGAAGGTGAAGCTTAGAAAGTCCCCAAACATCTTGTTAGGTTATAGCTCTGAATACTGTACCCAAATGGCAACCAGCAGATAGTTTTTACCTTTTAGCTACCTCATCCCCCTTAATGAAATAATGATATTCATTTCATTTGTTGATCTCTTCTTAGATTCTCCCTCTTTAATTTTCAAGTCTCCTACACAGATGGTTAACATCCCATTTTCCAAGCTGCTGACATCTGGATTTGTCTGATCGGCTTCCTGACAAATTTTGAATTTTTAATCTGTGCAGGTTTAACTGTTCATCCTGATTAAGAAATTTTCATTTTATTTACTGAACAAGCCACTTCCTCTGTGTTCCTTTATTACACCAATATCATCAGACTTTTTTCAAATCAAATATTATGACAATGCCATGTGGAGGAGTTTGCTTTTGTGCTGTATTTTTTTTAATAAGAAATGTATTATTCCTTTGTTCAACTCAAGTTTCTGGTCAATAGCTGCCTTGCATATAGTATTCAAGCATTAAAAAATAAGGAAAAGCCCTATACCTCCTTATTGACTGACTGATTGACCACATGGAAGGCATAGCAGGAGGCTCAGCGTTTCAGCATGATCAAAGAGCATACACTTGGACATATAGGCCAATCAGGCTAACAAAGTAAATATTTGAGGGCAATAAAAGCACCTTTTACGCAGGTGCAACAAATAATAATAATGAGGTGAATAAAATAAATTACCTGATGATAGCTGCTAAATGCTTAGAAATACACGTAGCTATCTAGCGTATAAAAAGGGTCATATTCACAATGAATAGGAAGACAATATGCAGCACAACACTTAAACTAGATGAAGCGGTGCTATTACCCAGTTCCTGCCTTTAAGAGGTGGGGGCCCTTAATGGCTTTCAGCATAGAGAATCATGGTATGTATTAATGGGCTCTAGTCACCTTTTGGAGAGAACATACCATTTCTCACTAGGACAAGTATTCTGTGTGCACGGAAAATAATGAAGGCAGTATATATCATCATAAAAGGAATCTTAAATGTTGTCAATTTGTTTTCTGAAGTTATAATGCCATCATTTTTTTTTCTGAAGCAATAAGGAATTTTTTGGTGTTCTACAAGCAGAGCCTCTCATTTCTGTTATAGATAACAACATGAATTTAGATATACAATTTAAAGCCATATTTAAAGTTTTGATTTTTTATTTAACAGTGTAAACCTTTTTATCCTGGACATTTGAAATAATGGCTGCATTTTGGTCCCTGACAAAGGCCTCGGTTCTAGTAAATCAATAGTTGACACTCCACAGAGGAGCTTTCCAGACTTAGAATTTAAGAGTTACAAAGGAGGGTGTTAATTTCAAGGCCCTGTTCAGTCAAGTCCACTCTGATGTTTCATGCACATCTTTAAGCCCTGTACAGACTCAGTTTACAATTATTAATATTGTGACTTGCAACACTTCTTAATTCCTCTATGTTTCATTGAATGTACGTCTCAAAATTGTACTCAAGCAATTTGGGATTTTTGCTCAAATGCCATAGATGTGCATTTGATTTTTCAGGGCTTCTGTCCAGAATTTAATAGATCCTGACAGTATTTGTATTTCCAGAAAGGGCTATGTGGTTCCTCTCCAGACAACAGAAATACTCTAGCAACTGGAAAACACAAGCTCAGATGATATCATCACAAGAATCAAAGAAGAGTCAGAAATGGCTTCCTTCAGTGTACATTGGATGGAGTTGTAAGCACGGGGATTTTTTGGGGATGTAAACAGGCAACTAGGGGTCTAACACAAAGGTCAGATGCCCAGACATGCTGTAATACTTTTGTGTCTGTTGCCCTAGATGTCTATTCTTTATACCATTCCAGTCTCAAACTCCTCAGTCTAAGAAATTAGACTAGTGCTGTAGACCATGGAAATGTCATTCTTACCCATGTCTTTCAAAATTAGGGATAAGGTCATTTCATATATCTATTTACTTTATTTCCTAAATCCAATAACTTAGTGTGAAGGGCTTCAAAGCACAAGATAAATGTGGCTGGGCCTCAGAACTAATCATGTCAACTGGAAAATAACTGTAACTGCATCATTACCACTTAATGTGTTGGGTAACTCCAAATGTACCTGAAAGATAATAAAGAGGTGTCAGCATTATTCATATCTTTTAATTGCTTCCATTAGCATCCTTTTTTTTTTTTTTTTTTCCTGAGGGCAAAATAGTATCACTTCATTGATTATACAGTGGATAAAGGAGAAATAATAGTACAGAATCAAATATACTTTTAACCACCCATTGCCATCTTATAGCTATAAGCAAAAGCATAACTTGGCAATAAAACCTATTTACTGTTAAAATTAAAACTGCTTTTAACAGTTTTATAGCTTGCAAACAATTAAAATAATTATATTGGGCAACAGCTGTTCTTTCACAGTTGTGGAATAGGAAAGAGGAGGAAACTACTTTAGGAAAATTTAAACTTGGGTAACTTCTTCCTCCAACTGGTGGGACAAGAATGCCAAGAAACAGGTAGGTTCTCTGTGATAAGCAGTTATAATTATAATGGAGCTAGGGATAATAAAGTAATAGTTAGTCAGACTCTTATGGGTCCCTTCTGATTCGAGGTAGTCTATGATTCTCTAAAATAATTGAATCAATTTGGTAATGTATCTATTTTTAATCCAGGCAAATAAGTCTCATGGTAGCACCAAGAATATGGTTTCTTCAATTAAGTTATTAAATAAAATGGGTTCTGGATTCTCAGATGTTATGATACTATGCAACCAGGGTCCTACATCTTGAGTCCAGCTCCTTGTTTTCTTCAGCACCTTATGGTATTATTATTCATAAAACATAAAGTAGGTTCCTAAGAACCCCATCACTGGGCATGGGTTCAGACCAAAGCCCCATTTCCTCAACTATCCTGTCTTCCAGTGGCCACAAGAAAACACCTAGAGAAACAGAATAAATATTAGTGAAGTACAACAACCATGCTGCTGTAATAAAATCACAGGTTGCACTGGCTGGTTCAAATAGCCTTTTTCCACGGAAGGATGACTGTGAATATTTATCCAAAGTGAGATAATTCAACCCAAGCAGAATGAGCAAAGCACTGGGGAAATGAAATACTGCAACTGTATACTTCTCAGAGGAATGCCAAATGATTTTGCTTGCTGCTTGAAAACACACAAGTTTATGGACACATGACAAATACCTTTAGAGTGACAGTGCAATTTTGGATCCTTCCAGCCCCATTTTTTGTCTTTTTTATTTTATTTTTCATAAATGTCTAAGATGAAGCCAAATAGATGAAGGATACTGCCTGTACCTAAGCTGAGTCCTTAATCCATTCAAAGAACCATATGCTAGCTTGCCTTGTTTCCATAAGCAGACCTACTGAAAGCTGATGGCTGAAGTTAGCTGAGTCTTTCAGTCACGGCTCTGGTAAAGAATCTCAGCCTGACAGAGCTTATATTGGGAGACCTCTAATGTCCTCCTGTGAAGTTACAGAAAGTTAACACTTATGTTTTCTATTTTCTTCCCCTGACGCATTCTGGAGAGGCTTTAGACACTGTACGTCACTGCACGTCACTGCAGCAGGGTGTTGCATTCACCCTGGCTCTTAGTACTATTACTGCCACAAGTCCCCTGTTGCTATGGGAGCCCTTCAGCTTTAAGCACAATGAAGGAAGAAATTCCCATTCCAGTGTATGACGGCAACAGGCTGAGAGGGTTGCTCTGAGGCAGAATCCCAGGAAAGCTGTAAGTGACTCAAAGCGGAATCAAACAACCAATTTCTTTTATCAGTCAACTATCTTTGAGACAATGCTTCAGATATTGCCCTGGGAAACCTGACGAAGGCAATCTCATTATGAAGGTACAATTTGATTGGTTTACTGATGCAGCAGTTCTGGCATACCCTGGTTTTAATGATTAAAGAAGAGAGGTTAATAGAGAGTGTTTGTCATTTGTCTAGTGGCCAGCCCTGCCCTAACCCTTGACAGCATTTTTTGCAGTTACATGTCCACTCAGACTGTCCTAACTCTAAACCTTTATTAAACACAAGCAAATTCATATTTCTTTGGGGTTTAACATTTATTTTTTAAAATTAGTGTCCACAATTTAGAGGTTTTTTTTCTTACACAATGTAGGATGAAAGAGTTTGAATTATGTGAAATAAACATATGGCCATAAAACATAATAATCCATTACCAAACACTTTAATTTTTCCATTTTATTACCATGTTCAAATAATTATCAGCTTTTTTGCTAACCTGAACAAATAGATATTCATTGAATTATTTTATTCCATTTTTATTATTACAATAATGAAGAAGGATAAATAATCTTCCTTATATTTGCATTAAATATTACATTTTCAGGAGATTAAAGATGCAGTCATACGTCCAATTTGTATAACTCTATTGTATGAATTGTTGTACTTATCAACGGGGAACCTTACTTGTGGGGACCATGTGTTGCAGTTGTTTGGTGTTGGGTTTGTAGGTGACCAACAGAAAAAGACTATAAAAATTTTACGCTTCTTTCAGACACACTATAAGAAGTATGGACATCTATGTAACACTTCAAACCCAACATTTTCTGAGTACAAGCTACAAAACTGTGGGTCTGTGATTCATTTATGTATCAAATTCAGTTTCTTCACCAGGATGGAGCCTTGTGCTACCTGGTTTAGTGGGAGGTGTCCCTGCCTATGGCAGAGATGGTGGAACTAAATGATTTTTAATGTCCTTTCCAACCCAAACCATACTGTGATTCTATGATTCAATACAGTTTCTGCCTTCACCTTTTCCAGTTTTTCCATTGTACTAGTTGTTGGTAAATCCTTTAAACCCCAGACTACAAAAATTTTGGGGGAAGCCTACTATCCTGAGGATAAAATATTTCATTGCACTGCAGTTGCATAAGTGTAACTACTCTTTCCATCAGGTTTTGAACTATTCTCAAACCCATTTCCATAAATAAAGATTTCTAAACAAATAAAATTTTTACCTTTTAAATGAAAATTGCAAGGTCTAATAAAGAAAGTATTAAAGCTTGACACTCTGTATTAGTTATCAGACAAACCATGTAGAGCAGACACTAGCAACATTTTTATTAGTTCTGTTATGCAAGAAAGCATCCTGCGTGCCTCATGAATGTCTTAGCCACCAAAAAAGCTCCACCTCCAAAGCTGCTTCCAAAAGCTACAGGTATCATTCTAGTTGCTCCCAAATTAAACGAGAATTAAAACAAAAGTAACTCTATATGTCAGACCAAATATTGACCTACCCCAAAACTTGATCGTACCCAATAACAGATAATTTGAAAAAAGAATATGATAATTTTATAACAGTATTGTAATCAGCATAGCCTCCTAAATTAGAAAAAAGTACATTTACTTTAATTTAATATTCTCTTTACAAAATAATCCAAGATTGTCAGTAGGATTAAATATAATACATCAAAACATATGACATTGACTCTAAAATCAAGTCTAATTTCTGCTGCTGTACATAAAAAATACTTTTGAACTAATAGATCTTAGTCCATTTAATTTTTCAGTTTTTGAAGTGCTCGAAAAAGATCTTCAAACTTCTGTCTTAAGTTTATTTATAATTACCACTGAGCTATTTTTTTTTTATATATTGGTCTTCAGTTACAAAGCTGAGATTCCACCTCAGCTTTATCCTGGATATCCATTTCTTTTATCTCAAAAATCCACAATATTTTAGTCTACTTCAGTAAGATAGACTTTTCACTCCTCTGACTTTCTGCTCCTGTCTGTCCTGAATGGGGATGTAAAGCTCATACCAGAAAAATACTTACCAGTCCTTTCTGCAAAGGTAGTAACAGTTTTTCACTGGGAAGGTTTCCTTTGAACCATGGATCAACACTGCAGAAGATTAACTGCGAATTAGAGTAAAAATCCTCTCTGTCGAAATTAATTTTAAAGTAACTAGTGTCCTTAATACAAATACATTTGCACATTGATTGTGACAACTAGAGTTACAAATATAAAGCTAACAATAAAAGAATCAGCATCGAACTGAGGGCAGGTGTTAGGTGTGTAAATATATTAATGAAATTTTTGAATTGTATTAAATTGGGAATCATTGACAGTATTGGCAAGAATTAAAAACAAGGAATGTAACATAGATAAGACAAATTACAGGAAAAGGAATAATAAAAAAAAGTTCATATTGAAAAAAATATGTTAACAGATACAGGAACTGGAAAGAGAAAATGTATGAAATAAAAGCTATGATGTAGCATGTACATCTTAGTTGAATGGAAACGTTTTTTCCCTTATCTGGCTGCAATTTTACACATGCCTTACACTATCCCAGGCCAAATAACTCAAGGGTGCAAAATCAATAATCACAGTAATATCTCTGAGTATACACATATATATTTTAATATTTAAACAGAAACAATCTTTGTATTAGATCCTGCCGAAGTACCTATACTGCAAGCGTACAACAGCAGGATCTTTTTTGTATAACAGCTCATTAGGTATTTATATAGACTGAAATACAGGCTTATCAAGATAAAAAGAAATTACCACTATAACAAACTTAAAATTCAAGGAATTTTCCTAAGAATTGAGAGTTAAATGAAACTGATCTCTATTAATAACAATGAGTTCCTCTGTAGGTAGATCCACATATGTGAAGGAAGGTCCTTTACAAAGTATACCTGTCTGATTACTTTCAATAAAGGGCATCAAGCAACATCAGAAACCAAAAATACTTATTCAGATACATGCCACAACCTTTTCAGCATTTTTCAGTAGTAGATGGTAAGAGTTTCACATAGATCTTAATTATTTTTCAACAGTGTCACCTTATCATAATAAAATGCAGTAGAGAGATGTATTTGGTTTATGTGGCGAGGTTTTGATAGTGGGGAGGCTACAAGGATGGTTTCATTAAGAAAATGCCGGAAATTTCCCCATCACTGACAGAGCTGATGCCAGCTGCCCCAAGACAGACCCACTGCTGGTCAAAGCTGAGCCAATCAGCAGCAGTAGTAACACCTCTGTGACAACATATTTAAGAAAGGCAAAAAAAAGCTGCACAGAAGCAGCCAGAAGAGAGGAGTAACAATAGGTGATTGAATCAACTCTGTAGACACCAAAGTCTTCTTGAAGAAGGAGGGGATGGAGGTGTTCCAGGAACAAGAGCAGAGATTCTCTTTCAGCCTGTGGTGAGGCAGCACGTATCCCATGGTGGAACCTGAATGAAGACCATGGAAATGTCCTGAAGGAAGCTATAACCCCACGGAGATCCCTTTCTGGAGCATACTCTTCACAGGACTTGGGACCTCATGGGGGACCTACACTGGAGCAGACCTTTCCTGAAGGACTTCTCCCCACGGAGATGACCCACAATGGAGCAGTTCATGAAGGAATGCCTCCTGTGGTTGGGAGTCCACAATGGAGAAGAGGAAGATTGTAAGGAGGAGGGAACAGCAGAGATGTATGATAAACTAACTGCAACCCCCATTCCCTGTCCCCCCTCTTCAGCTCAGGAAGAAGAGGTGGAGAAGTTAATAGTGAAGTTGAGTCCATGAGGAAGGGAGAAGTGAGGGGAAGGTGTGTTAAGGTTTGGCTTTATTTCTTGTTACCCTACCCTAATTTGATTATATTTGATTAAATTAATTTCCTTGAGTTGAGTCTGTTTTGCCCTTTGATGGTAACTGCTGAGTGATCTTCCTTTATCAACCCATGAATCTTTTGTCATACATTCTGTGCCCTGTCCAGACGAGGAGGGGAGTGTTAGAGCAGGTTTGTGGGCAGCTGGCAGCCATCTAAGTTCAACCCACCAACAGATCTCTTAAAGCCCCTATACAATTTCAATTGGTTTTAACAGCCTTATTCAGATGCTAGCACTCAGAACACAGCAAATAATATTTGAAACATATGAAGAATTATCTAAAGGTATTACCTCTACAATATCCTACTTTAATTGAATAAAGTGACAAGATCATTAAATTATATTGTATCAATGTTATTTGAAAAAGTTCGGTCAGTAGCCTTATCTACTTCTCTACTTCAATTATGACTTCAAACTAGCATCACTTTATCTCAAGCCTTGACTGTTTCACAGCCTTTACTCTGATGACCCTGCTTCTTGTACTAGTCTTTATTTTACAAAGTAAGCAAGAATGCAAGGAGTGATTTCTACAGCAGCTTCAAAATATCTGTTAGGTGTTGGCAGATGCAGTGCATTTGATGTTGGCACCTGACAGAAGAATAAAAATTTAAGTCACTAATTGTTCTTGTTTCTTTTCTTTTGCAGAAAAAGTTGATCCATATTTATGCTTCAGTAGCTCTCATTCTATCTCTTTAGGGTCTGAGTCTTCTATGGACCATTGCTGGTGTTTAATACTGGTATCTACTTAAGGAGGAGTGGTATTCCATAACTGATGAATCTCGGTTGCTATCTTTTAGCCATTCTCTATGATAACAGATTTTCTGTGGTAGTGGTTTTAACACTAATGAATCAATACAATTACATTTTTTTTACAGTTCCTTGTATATCCAAGAATTTCTGGAAGGCTCCCAGAAGAAATTAAGCTACTGAGATTATAAAGAAATTTTAAAAGAATAAGGATTGATTAGAACATCATAATTAGGTTAGTATGTCTTTCAAACCCACTAAATTACCTGTCTCTTTAAACTAGCCTTTCTCTGCTTTAACAAAGGAGAAATGTGCCCGTTTCTCTTCATCTTCTTTGTTTTATCATCCATTGCTGACAGGAATCATAAAATCACTGAGCTGATAGCAGTAGCAAAGTAATACTTGCACATCACTCAAAATTAATGCTCATACCACTTTAATACAATTAATTACTTACCGTTTTGCTATACTATTAATTAGTGTTTTTCTATCAAAATATGTCAAACTTGAAAGAAAGAAAGTGAAGGATGCTCTTCTGCTGTCTTTTGAGATTAAATTATGGCCTCATGGAGGGAAATGGAGTGCTGTCATTCTTGTCCATTAGGAACCTGTATTTTTTGAATTTTAATGTGACTTTTCTGTGTTCAAAATAAAATGGATATTTGCTTTAAATACAACAACCTTTAGGAATGTAAACTATATTAGTGATGCACAAGAAAAGACATAAGTAAAGATGAATGAGTAAAGGATGAGTAAAGAAACCTTACAAAGGGAAGTCAAAACCATAACTTACTAGAAAATCATTTAAACGTCTTAACGTCTTCTGTTTTAAAAACCGTTAATAGATGTTTTTTAATATCAGGTTCTTTAGAGGAATTGTTACTATATATTGCCTTTCCCCAATCAGTTACAAGGGTTTCTTAGACTTTTTTTAATATTTCTAATTTCAGGCTTAGCAGTAATTGTCAATAATATTTCTTGACCTCTGCTACCCCTGTCTTTCTAGTTGAAAACAGTCAATGAGATGCCATTCATTAAATTAATTCCAGACATTTCTACACTTCCCTTAATCTACTTATTAACATTATTTTTAAACCATTGAATACATTTGAAAGATCTTTAAAAATGGTTAACTCAGAGCTTTGTAATAATGTGAGACTAGATTTTATTTAAAAAACGGTTAACTCAGAGCTTTGAAATAACATGAGACTACATTTGTATAAGGATTGTCTTTTTCCTGGAATATTTAAGAATTACTATTTCAGTTATCATTATGTTTAAAAGATCCGAATCCTTCTGCAGTGTTTTGGTTTATTGTTTGTTGTTTTTTGGTTTGGTTTGGGTGTGGTTTTTTGTTTTGTTTTATTTTGTTTTGTTGTGTTTGTTTGCTGGTTTTTTTGGGGTCTTGTTTGTTTTTCCTCTAATCTGTTCACTTCTTTCTTGGTAGATTAAATTTTAGAACTGAAAATGTCTTTTTGACATGTGTTAGCATATTAATATAGGTTGAGAAACACTAGCCTGTTAGCTGCCAGTTTTGGTCCATTAGCCATGTTATACCTCATCTATTGTAGGTAGATGAATGCTTCATACGTTATTAAAAAGGTAATATTTTGTTGTTGGTGAAAAAAAAAAACCCAACTTTCTTTCCTGTTGAAACATATTTTTTAAATACATCTTTTTTTTTTTTTTTTTTTCCTCTTAAATTAACTAGTTTCCATGGGTTTTGAAAGTTTGGTGTGGGAAAACTGACTCAAAGTGCAGAAAGACTGCTGAAGGCCCAATGAGAAGACCACATGTTTCAGTGCATTTTAAGATCTAGAAGTTTAACTGAAAATGTTTTTGTAATGTCTTAACATTCTGAGCAGTGAAAGTGGAGAACTGAAATAATGGATCACTGTGAAGGACACTTCAAACCTCCCCTTATCTAGAAGGCTTATCTGGCTTCTCTAGAAACCAACCTTCTTCCTGAATACAAAGAAGGATTTTGATAACAATAATGACTGAAACACAGCCTTATTTTCTTTATATTGGTCATTGATTCTTTTCTGACTCTCATTTAATCTGTTATCCCTTTCTTATTTTGTATGAAATATAGTGCAAAGGCTTATAGATGTGACGTATTTAATAAAAGTGTCCTGACATATGTATAGCATTAAATTAAAATATGGCACTTTGGCATTTGTAAATCATCTCAGTTCTAATGTAAATACAGATCAGTCATTCATGGAAGGTCTGTTGGATAACCATAGCCATTACTCTTTATATTTTTCAGCCCATAACTCAAAACATTTATGGTGTCAGATCTTTCAGTCTGAGTTGTGAGTTCTGCAGTTCCAACAGTTACGAAGCAGTTAACAACTTGCTGAATTTGATATGGTTCAGTTTAGATATTTAGGCCAAATAACCTTACTCAAGCATAGGCTGATGTTTTTTCCATCTTTTCAACAGGCCTACATGTCTTCCAGAAAAGTTAGATATTGCCTGTCTTCAACCTACAGAAACAATAGCCTCAATTAGTAATTTAAAAGTAACTGAGATTAAGACTTGTAAATCTATGAGATTCAAATTTAAGTGAGATTAAGACTTCCTGATTTATTTTACCTAAATCAGGATTAATTCAAAATCCAGACTTCACACTCCTAAAAAGCATATTTCTAGGTTTTACCTCTATCTGGTTAACTAAATTTTGACCAAAAAAATGCCTTGTCTTCTAGGCAGTTAAATATGTACAACAGGCTATGTAACGGGACAGTGCAGAGAAGAAGGAGCCAGATTCTTCTCAGAAAGGGCAATTTCAATGAGATATAAACAAAAAAAAAAAAAAAAAAAAAAAAAAAAAAAAAAAACAAAAAAAAAACAAACAAAAAAACAAACAAAGGAAAAAAATTGCAAGGGTTGTTAAATATTTGCACAGAAAGTCTGTGGGATCCCTGTCACTGAAGATCAAAACTTTACCAAAAAAAGTCCTGAACACTCCACTCTAATTGTCCCTGCTCTGGGCAGCAGGTTGTGCCAGATGACCTCTGGCTGTTCTCCCAGCCTGCAGGACTGTGTGATGCTGTGGAATGTTTCTGTACCAGTGTCTGTAAGATGCTGAGAGGATACACCAGAGAAATGATCACTCTAGAATTGCCATGTTCTTGTCATACACTTGTTAATTCTTTTCTTACTAGCCACTTAAGGGAATGTTATTTTGGCCTAACCCCTCATGTCTTTACATATTTGTTTTGTATTACCTTTGATCTAGCAGAATTCATGTTTACTCCCCATATATGCTCGTGTTTTTCCCTTTGTCTTTCAATTCTATGAAAACTGTATACAACTTGACATATACTTAAAAGCTATTCAAGAACAAGCAGTTAAACTTCAGTTTAAAGTCTCGTTGCAAACAACTAAACATGATGATGAATCCATTTTGTGTCAAAACTAAGAAACTGCAATGACTTAGATTACTTTAACTCTGAGCTTGTGTTTTACTGTATCTAAATAAGTTTAAATCTGTGACATGTAATACCAATTTGTAAGCACCTCCATTCATATTGTACTATGCAAATAGAAAGAGTTGCATTCTAATAACTCAAGGGATTTCAAAGTCATGCCTGACTTAACAAAGGAACTTTGTTTCTTATTCTCATTTGGTTATCTGCAGTCTTCCCACGGAAGTCAATGCAGTTACAGCTATGGAAAAAACATACATGTATATTGCAATGAAATGGCCTCTGCCCGGTATGTCTCAGAACTGAGAAAGCAAGTTAGATGCTAAACTGCAGGAAGCAGGGATGGAAGCTGTAGCAGTTTATAATACTTTCTGCTTGATAGTCAAATGAATCAGGAAATTAGCCAGGAGCATAGGATATGTGTGTATATTTTTTTAAGTATAAAATCCAAAGGCGAAGGAAAATGCCTTTGATACATAACTACTCCCATGCCTCTTACATCATTACAAAGAGATGTGTAGAAATCATGGGACAGGAAGAAAGGCTTAGAATCATAGAATCATCTAGATTGGAAAAGACCTTCAACCCAACCAATAACCCTACTCTACATGTCCACTACTAAACTGCGTCCCTTAGTACCACATTTACAAAACTTCTGAAGACGGCCAGGGATGCTGATTTCCCTGGGCAGCTTGTTTCAGGGCTTGACAACCCTTCTGGTAAAATATTTTTTGCTAATGACCAACCTAAGCCTCCCCTGACACCACTTGAGGCCATTTACTCTTGCCTTATCACTTGTTACGTGGGAGAAAAAACCAGCATCCACCTCTCTGCAACCTCCTTTCAGGTAGTTGTGGAGAGTGATAAGATCTCCTCTGAGCCTCCTTTTCTTCAGACTAAGTAGCCCTAGTTGCCTTAGACACTCATCATAAGACTTGTTCTCTAGACCTATCACCGGCTTTGTTGCCCTTCTCTGGACCTGCTCCAGCTTTTGGGATACCTGTTTTTAATTCAATGAACACAGCACCATTCCAACAGTTATGGACCATGGTTCCAAATGTATGTATTTCATTTCCTAATTCTAATATAAATACCTATGTAATATCTAGAATACAAACCAGAACTTTAAATTCTGAGTCATATAAAAATACTGATGAAATAGCCTGGATTCTATTTATTTGTGGTCTGTGTTTCTCCTGCATACAAATAGAAGTAAAGATTCCCCATCACCTTACAGATAGAAGCAATAAGATTCGTAAGGGTTTTGTTTTATTTTCCTGTTGTGGGCTCAAAGTTCACAGTATGTGGTTGTTTACAGTATTAATGCATCTTTTTATCATTTGCTCTTGTACTAATATTTCTACCTCTCCCTACATTTTTATTGGATATCAGCAGGTCTCATTAAAAATGACAAGAGATTAATAGGGTGAGACAGTGTTCTATTCCATCAGTACCTAGGGAAAACATGCATTGATTTCAGTTTCCTTGCTTTTTCCAGATGCTATAATAATTACAAAGACTCTTCACAAACCCATTGGTTTTTTAATAAACTGCTTGAAGATTTGCAGTTAATTGCTACAGAGGCATAGGCATTCACTAAGGTATCTAATGACTCAGGCTGAGAGTGAAATATTATAGACCAGGTTCTTAACAGTGCCTAATTTTCTACTACCATCAGTGGATATCAGGAATCTGAACACCTTTATAAATCACATGTGCTTTGGTCACACAGGATGAAAAACTCCTGACCAGAGACTACACAGGATTGGGCAAGCTTTTATGTACACAGCACAAATTGACAGTCCCTTTCCATCATCTCTGCCACTCTCCTCTGTAAAGTCGCCACAACTAATTTTGTGTACTGCTGTACTGAAATTTGTTATGTAGTCAATGTTGGTCATTTAAGCAAAATTAAAAACTGTGGGACACTGGATTGTGGACTCTCAGCAAGACTGTTAGCCAGAAGGAAGCACATTGAGAAAAAGGACCTACAGTGACACAGGACAGTCCTGGGATCTGTTGTCTGCTTGGTAAGTGGCCAGAACCATGCATGTCCTCCACGCTTGTAATGCAACATGTCCCTTTGCATGATTTTCTCAGAAAGTTGTACTGAGGGGTGGGTGAGCTGACACTTTCTCTTGGTTTAAGACCACGTTGACAGTGCAGAGACTTAATGGATAACAAAATGTTTTAGTTACAGATATGTGCATTTTTTGCAGATTATACAATTTACCTATCTACAGCACAGGTGTCACAGTCCAGAAATAAAGTGGATCAGCATAGTGGATTCAGCTGTGCAGTGCATCATCTGGGTATAGAGTCTTGGGGGTCTTTCGTTCCTCAGTTCTTTCTTCTTGAATCTCCTGGAGTCTTTCCTGAGCTGCCTCTGAACCATCTCCTCCACATATCCCTGAAGTCTTTTTTCAGTCCCTGACATCTATTCCCAGATAACCCCAGACACCATCAGTTACAAGACTGTGTGAAGTGTATCTGATTCCTCTTTGGCTTGTTCATATTCCCTCATGGTCTAACAATTGTCTGTCATCATCACTGGTGCTCTTGATCTGCTGTTCTTGAAGGCTCCACACAGTTTGCACCTACCACAATGATTAACAGGTAGTTTATGCATGAGGTGTTCCTCTATTCCTTTAAGAAAGATGATCGCAAAAGTGTGTTGCAGTAATTTTGTTCCTGAATCATTCCTCCTTCTCCTGGAAAACTTTGCTATGATGAAAGACTCATAATTTTCCAAGAATATTTTTCTGTTGTTTCCCACTTTCCCCACTCTTCAGCTATATGTCCTGGATTCCTTACCCACAAAATAAATTATTACAGCCTTAATGGTATTGCTGTGGGTGCTTCTAAATGAGGCACAGGCATCAAGATGTGTATTTTCTCTTTATATTCTTTCTTGCAAGACTTCATCATCTCTTGACACTGTGTTTGTGTGTCTGTTGCAACAGATATATTGAAATACCAAAGTATTTGTCTGGTACGGATCAGTGAACTTCTGCCATGTCAGAGGCTGTTTGTGTCTACAAGTATAGCATGGAAAACCAGATTTTGTTGAAGAGGCAATTGTCGTAGTCACTAAAAAATAAGGAATGACTGTCCACAGTCCCCAGTTACACCATTTAGATTAAAAGAAAAATACCAAACCACAACATCTGCAGTAACCAGACAACACCTTCTAGCTCATTTTAGGATTGAACAGCAGTTTGTCATTAAAATGTGTTCTGATCCTTTTCGAGAAAAATTGTATTTTGAACAACCCTCCTCACAATGCATATAGTAATAAAGCTCAGCTCTAAACACAGCTTTTCATCAGTACCTTTATACAGAATCATTAACACATGTTCCAAGACCGCTTATGATGATGATGATAAGGTGACTTTCTCTTCTCACAAGGAACAAAGAGCACTCAACTACTTGGTAACACTATTTTTAATGCAGGAGATCAGTAGACAGTTGGACAGGTAATCCTTTAACATCCTTTCAGCTACTTTTAATACTACTTGAGTATAGATTAGTTTCAGAAACAACTGGTTATTGATGAAGACTGATAAGGAAATCTTACTAATCTTGTCACTGTCAGCGTCAGATACTAAACTAAACTATATAATAAACAAGAAATAACTTAGCAGCACTCATTTTGCAAGCTTGCATGCATTCTTTAGGGAACAGAATGTAAGGGTCTTTGACCAAAACAAAGAAGGTGATGTCGACACAGCAGGAGACTTGTTAAAACTGGTTCTGCAGGTTTGTCAGCAGAAATGAGGAAGGCCACCCTAAGACCCTAATAGAGTAACTGCACATGGGGGACTAGATGGAGATTGTGTGGACACATATATTAATATTTTCTTGGAAAACTAATGACTATGTAACCAAATTTTTGGAAATCTAATGCATAGTCATGTATACATTGTGTTAAGTATTTCCTGGTTAACTGCAGGTGGTACACAGACTTGGAGGAGCGATATCCTGTGCGTCCAGCCCTTCAAATAAAGAATACCTTCTTAATAACACTACACTGTTATTGAGTTTATCTCAGAATCCTTGACCAGCCGCACCTAGCCTCCCACTTCAGTGAGGAGTGATAGAAAGCACAGGTGCTTAGAAACTCCGACTTTTGAGTCAAGACAATGCTATTAACAGGGCATAAAGAGAAGTAAATGAAGTTGATATATGCTTTTGAACATACTCATCCATACGGTCAGTGCATTTTGCAGGACAAGTAACTTGAGGACATTTCTAGGCTGCATATGTAAGCAAGTAATTCCAGGCAATAGGATTGCAAAAGACTTATTTTCTTAGGAAAACTGATACTCATTTCAGAACACTTTCATGCAAAAGGCCACAATTCCAATTTACTGAGCTACATGAAAATGTAGTTTGGAGTGTGTGGATGGTGTGACTGGAGCCAGTAGCAAAACTCCTCTGATTTTAGAGAGTTAACTGCCTAACTGTTGTAGTTTAGAATGATCCACGTGGCTGCTTCACACACTGCCCCCCACACACTACTTGCCAAGAAGGAAAAAAGGCTGAAAAGGTACAAAACCCCTGCGGATTGAGGTAAGGTAGTTTTAATACAACAGCACAACAAAATCAGTCATAAAAAGAGCAATAGTATTAATAACAGTGAAAAATATATATGTAAAGAAACAAGAGCTAATGAACCCACCAGGCCGACCCCCGAAACTAGAGCTCCCTTTATGTACTGGGGACAATGTCAGTATGATATGAAAAATACCTTGCCCTGTCTAGACCTCCCTTCCCAGCTTCTGTGAAAATTAACCCCATTCTATCCAAAGCCAGGACACCAACCTTTATAGATGTTTTCATAAACACTAGATGAGTGATTGAATTTTTTGAACTCCTAAATACATATGTAGATTTTGCCTAGAAGACCTGTATAGAGACGTACATATTATAAAATGCTGTCTTAATTTATACAGCTTCTGTCTTAATGTGGTTTTAGCTTTTCAGAAAGTTATGCATCTCTAATATGCAAACATCACATTTTCTTTCCCTCAGCTCCTATCCTTCCAAATGGAGTAGTGAACCTTTTTGACATATAAATTAGCATATCATAATTCTATTTTTGCTGAGTAAATGGCAGCTGATGAGCCACAAGCAGGTGTACATTAGAAGAAACAGAGAATAAATCACCTCTATGGTGTTGTTATTTTTAGTCACATAAATTGTAGGAGTCTGTGTAGGGGAGAAAAGTAATGATCAATATATAAAAAGATAGTGATGGGTGCTTCCGTGCCCCTGTTATAAGTTAATGAAAAAATTTACCTTCCATAAGTGTTAGGAAAGAGATGCTTTGTTCTCTGAAGGATCTAAAGATGTAGGCTAAAGAGATTGTTTCAAACTTATGAATCTTCCATACTAATATTTTTTTTTCTAAATCTGAGTTGTTTCTATTTCCTATATACTTGTTACATTGCAAGACTGACAGTTTTGAGGACGTTCTGGAACCCCAAAATTCCAGATCAAAGAATTTGAAGTAAGTTTCCTAGTTCTTGTCTGCATTGGAGTGGTTTGGAGAAGTTCAGTAACTTTTGATGGATTTCAGAACAACCAGAAATTTCAGTAATGTTGCAACAGTGTCACAAACTACAATGAAAATGCTTTAAAGATTAAATTTCTGACTATGCTTGTAAACACATGAATATTTTCAAGTTGAGGAGGAGTCAGCAGTTCATGCTGACTTCTTTCGTCATGTGGGAGTATGTCTTTTATAGAATTTTAGTCTAATGTAGGTCTATGGAGTTAAATAATAGAAGACCACATATGCAATAAATTACAGGAAGCAGCAGTGTGTAGACATTATATGGGGAATAAATTAAGGCATTCAGTCATAAAGGCAATAACTTATGGAGGGAGAAATTAAGAAACAGTCAATAGGTTCCAGAATGAGATGAGGGGAAAAAAGGAAGTCAATGAGGCAGAATGCTCAATGAAGCCTCATTTAGGTGATGAGAGCTGAGGAGAAGACTTCTACATCAATAGCCTGCATAAGGGTAAAGATGAGACCCTTGTTAAACAAGGGGAATGAAGGCAAAGAGGAAGAAAAAGAAATAAAATCATAGCTCTTACTCTTTTGGAAATCTCAAAAGTTTTTGGGACCAAAGGTTTTTATAGTACTTCTGGTACATGTCTTATGTAGAAACACTGACTAACTCTAATGTATAGTGATACTCAGTTTACTTAGTTAATTGATGTGCCAGGAGCAGGATTTTTTAGTATGTATCTGCTTGGACTAATTTATTCTATCACTTTGCATAATACCCTAGATGTGTTAAAAATTCTATATATTTGAGGGGAACAAAAGGAAAAGAATAATGAATTTTCAATAGTATGCTGTTGTGATCCTACCATAAGGAAAGGATCCCATTGGAGAAAGTATACAAAAGCTCAGATAATCAAGATGAGCCATTCCTCATCCACATATTACATTTTCTAATCTGAAAAAATGTGCAGTGCTAAGCTTTGTGTCTTATTTCCAGCCTGGAGTGAAGTTCTCCCTATCAGCATATCTCATTTACAGAGAACCTGCCTATTGTCAGCTGAGTTGTGTCGGGTTATCCATTGACAAGGGACTGGGTAAGTTCATTATTTGGACAGGTTTCTTCTTAAGTGTATTAAAAGGTAGAGTGATTCCTCAGTAAAAATAGTCTCTGTTGGATGAAGCAGGTATCTTGGGAGATTTGGATTCCATTTCTTTTTCTGTTGTGCTACTTTGGCCAAGTCGATAAACATAGCTGATATTGCTGTGGATGTCTGCTATAGACCTCCCTACCAGAGTAATGAGGTAGATGAAATACTCTATAAACACTTAGAAGAAATCTCAAGGTCACTTGCTATTGTTCTTATGTGGGACTTCAACTTCCCAAGTATCTGCTGGAAAATACAACACACCAGAGAGGGGGCAATCCAGGAGGTTCCTAGAATGTGTAGGGGACAATTTCCTCACACAGTTGGTAAGTGAACTGACTGGGGAATGTGCCCTGCTGGACCTCTTGTTTGCAAACAGAGGACTGGTGGAGGATGTGTCAGTTGGAGGCTATCTAGGGAACAGTGATGATGAAATTTTTAAGTTCTATGTTCTTAGAGATGTTAGGAGGGGGGGCACGGATACTGACACTCTGGACTTTTGAAAGGCAGGCTTTGACTTGTTTCAGAGATTAGTTGATAGAATCCCTTGGGAATCTACTTTGAGGGATGTAGGAGTCCGGGAAGGCTGGACATTTTTTAGAAATGAGGTCTTGAAGATGCAGGGGCAGGCCATCCCCACATGTTGTAAGACATGTCAGTGGTGAAGACTGGCCTAGCTGAATAGGGAGGTTTGAATTAAAGTCAGGGAATAAAGGAGGTTTTATGGCCTCTGGAAAAAGGGGCAGATGACTCATAATGAGTATAAGAATGTTGTCAGGTCATGGAGAGAAATAATTAGAAAGTTGAAAGTTGAACTTAAAGTTAATCTGGCTTTAGAAGTGAAGAGCAACAAGAAAAAAAACTATAAGTACATTAATAGTAAAAGAAAGGCCAGGGAAGGCCTTCATCCTCTACTAGATTCAGGAGGGAATATGGTAATAAAAGATGAGGAGAAGGCTGAGGTGCTTAATGCCTTCTTTGCCTCAGATTTTAGTAATGGAAACTTTTGAACCTGAGAAAATCACTCCCCCAAGCCAAGAGATGGGGGTCAGGAACACAATGCCCCCCCTACAATTTAGGACATAGTCCATGACATGATCCTCAATATCAATGTGAATAATCTATGGGGACGGATGGGTTACATCCTAGGGTGCTGTGAGAACTGTCAGAGGTGATCACCAGGCCAGTGTACATCATTTATCACCAGTCCTGGCTGACTGGGGAGGTACCAGCAGATTGGAGGTCAGTCAACATAACACCCATATATAAGAAGGGACAGAAGGATGACCCGGGGAACCACAGGCCTGTCAGTTTGACTGTGGGACCAGGAAAGCTGGTGGAGCAGGTCATCCTGGGTTCTATTACACAGTACATGCAGGACAAACAGCTGACCAGGCCCAGTCAGTATGGGTTTATGAAGGGCAGGTCCTGTTTAACCTATAACCTTCTGTGACAGGGTGACCTGCTTTTTGGATGAAGGCAAGGCTGTGGATGTTGTCTATCTTGACATTAGTAAGGCATTTGAACACCGTTTCCCACAGTGTTCTATTAGAGAAATCGACTGCTCTCGGCTTGGATGGGCATACATTTTCCTGGGTGAAAAACTGGTTAGATGGATGAGTGCAAAGAGTTGTGGTCTATGGAGTTAAACCCAGTTGGCTGCCAGTCACGAGTGGTGTCCCCCAGGGCTCACTACTGGGGCCACTCCTGTTTAACATCTTCATCAATGATTTGCATGAGGGGATAGAGTGCATCCCTTGGTAAATTTACAGATGACACCAAGCTGGGTGTAAGTGTCGATCTGCTTGAGGGTAGGGAAGCTCTACAGAGGGATCTAGGTAGGCTGGATCACTGGGCCAAGGCCAATTTTATGAGCTTAAATAAGGCCAAATGCCGGGTCCTGCTCTTGGGCCACAACAAACCCCAGCAGCACTACAGGCCTGGGGAGGAGTCACTGGAGAGCTGCCAGGCAGAGAAGGACCTGGGGGTGTTGATTGACAGCTGTCTGAACATGAGCCAGCAGTGTGCCCAGGTGGCCAAGAAGGCCAATGACATCCTGGCCTGTATCAGGAATAGTGTGGTCAGCAGGAGTAGGGAGATGATCATTCCTCTGGACTCGGCTTTGGTGAGACTGCACCTTGAGTACTGTGTGCAGTTTTCGGTCCCTCTCTACAAGGACATTGAGGTGCCAGAGAGGATACAGAGATGGGCTACAAATCTGGTAAAGGGTTTGGAGCACGTGTCTTATGAGGAGAGGCTGAGGGATCTGTGACTGTTTAGCCTTGCAAAAAGAATGCTGAGGGGAGACCTTATTGCCCTCTACAACTACCTGAAGGGAAGTTTTAGGGAGGCGGGAGTTGGTCTGTTCTCCCTGGTGACAAGCAATGGCCTGAAGTTGAAGCAAGGGAGGTTCAGGCTTGATATTAGGAAGCATTTCTTTACAGAAAGGACTGTCAGGCATTGGAATGGGCTGACCAGGGAGATGGTGGAGTCACCATCCCCTGAAGTGTTTAAGAGGCGGTTAGATATTGTTCTTAGGGACATGGTTTGGTGGGTTTTGATATACCTAGAAATAAGGTTGGACTTGATGATCTTGAAGGTCTTTTCCAGCTATGGTTCTATGATTCTAAGTTGATTGGTCAATCAGAGGTGTGGGGTTTTTTTTAATTTTCCCTTTTCTGCAAAATGAATTACTATAATTATCTTCCTTAGGTATTCATTTGAGAATATACATAGAAATGTTCAGGCAATTCATTATAGAGGATCAAACAGGATCTGTAAGATTTTCAGCTCCTTTCTATCAGTGCAGGTGTGAAATGAGCATCACTAAGTCTACTGATTATTTGTGGATTTACATTGACTTGTAATTGTTCAGATTGTCTTCTGAAACATTGTGTTCTAATGTACTGTTTTTTGTCATAATTTTTCATTGAAGGACCAAATGTGTATGACATTTAAATCATTACTGAATTAACCATTCAAGACCATGTCTGGGTTATGAAGAATCAAGTAATTGCCTATTAAAAATTATGCACTACACCTAAAAGACACAATGACACCAGCAACAAGATTACTGGCAACCCATTTACAAGTGCATGCTGATTTAATTAGGAAATTAGCTTTTTTTTTTTTTTAAATACTTTTTCCTTAATTAAAGTCTTCACGGTGTGTGAGTGCTTATTAAGTCCATTTGGAATGGATGTACCAGCCACAGTTTGGGATACATTTAAAATTGCCTGAAGACCTTCTCACCTCACCCTCATGTTTTCATTCATATTCATTACACAAATACTATAGAAACTCGTTCCATTTATTTCAGACTTCCATTTCAACAAAAGGAAAATTAAATGAAGAGGTGTATGTCTGCTACAATAAGACACAGAGAAAGAAGATAAAAGATCTCTGCTGGTGATTGGTTTATGATAAGTTAATTTTCAGATCAACACTATTTCTATTTTTCCACAGTTTCACAACTAACACATATATTAAGACAGACATACTAACATTGATATACTAACTCAGATAATGACTCTTGCACTGATTTGGTATGACTTCTGTTGACTTTGATGGAATATCCCTGTTCTCTGAGTAAGTTCTTATTTGAACCAGGGTAATATTTAGCCAAACCACCTGATTTTGCATTTCAGATCAAGGTCAAAACTACCAAAGAAACATGATGGACACCAAGCCACAGATCTGATTACTTCTGCATGCCATTCATGTGATGGTCCTTTTAGAAAATCGATCCTGTGTCATGTTGAATAACTTTGGATGATCATCTCAAAATCCAAGGAAATAGCCAAATATAGGTAGCATTTTCCCTAAAAAGGACTAGTAGCATGACTTTAATATCCTTAGATTTACCTCTAAGACTGACTTTAGATAAACGCATGAATAACAAAAACATGTAACAAAACTGTACAGAGCAACAAGTATGTTATTTCTAACTTCTGAATCCTAGTAGATGAAAATCTGTGTTACAAACTTTGTGCTAATAGCTAAGTAAAGTGCATCATAAAGACAAATCCCTAATTATAGAATTATCTTCCACATTTAGGGTTGCAATCAGGTCATTTTTTTGTTTATCAGGCCAATAGTGACTGAAATAAAGTGTTAGTGCTAAATTGCTGGTATTACACTGTGATAATGATAAAGTAAATTATTTTAGAAAACTAATTTAGTATTTTAATAGTGACATAACTGAGATTTATATGAACAATTTTTACACTCTTGACTAGTAACCCTTTTATTGATGAGTTAATGGCCAGCTAGATAAATTAAGTTCTGTCAGCTTCACCCAATGCCTTATAACAACTCACATTGGTCATTAACTGGTTGATTGGTAAAGTGTTTTATTATTGCTTTGGAAATATTACCTAAAATGAAGCACAGTAATTTCTGATCCTTTATCATTTTTATTTTGATGGCTTGACTCTTTTTTTTTTAATCAAAAAATGTGATGCACATTGAGAACCCAAAATCTATGTAGTTAATGTGATTTAAACTGAAACCATCAAAATTACTTTTCAAATACAGACATTTGCACTTGAAATAGTAGCCCATTTATGCCCTGTAAAAACATCAGGGTCTATAGAGGGATTAAATCTGTTCTGAAGAATTCCACACGCACTCAGTTGTAAAAAGGCTGTATACATTTGATAAGCTAGTGATTCTATGCAATAATTTCTATTTAAGTTATATGAAACTTTTCCTTAGCATTCATACAGTTTACAGATATTTGGATTATTTTTTTTCTTTCTTACCCCAGTTCAAAATGTTCTTATTCAAGACACATGGTGGGTATACAAGCTATAGTCTTACTTCCTCAAACATTTTGATTTTTTTAAAGTATTATTTTACTGTCTTTGGCTGCTCCCACATGCACTCTTCATTGCAGCCAAATTCAGAATAAATTTCTGTTCTTTGAATTAAGTGAATAACTTACAGAGAACAGCATACAAGAGAACAGATAACAGTAATTACGAGAGCTGCAGTGTTAGCTTTCACAATGCATCGTATGTTAATAATTTATCAACAGCCTTTTCTTAATTTTGGGGGTTGTCAACGTCTCTTGTTATCTGGCGTAAAACCAAATACTGTTTTGGTCCCTGGTTCATTAAAATAATCTCTTCTATGTTGTTTAATTGTGAATGTTAATATTCACAACCTCTTGTTGCATAGTTGAATAGAACCTAGTGAAGAGGGGAAGGGGTATAAGAAACAGAATTTTGAATTTCCTAATGAATAACTTAAAATTATGTGAAATAACAAGGTACCTAATAAACAAGGTACCTAATAAAAATTTTAAAATATTTTTCTCTGTCTGATGTAAATATTCCCCAAAGAAGCATGAGGAAGAAATATTGAAGATAGTGTCTGACTGTGAATAGAGGTATCCAAGCTCAGTTGTCTTTTTCCAGTCACCAACTTGTGCAGTTGTTTGAGCTCTCTTGCAGTGCTCCACAGAATCATTATAGAATCCATTAAGTTACGACTGTAGGAATTCTGCCTTCTCTCTTACATTAAATAGTGCCCATCCTTAATTAAATATTTTTCATGCATTGAATGGGGTGATTTACAGCTCTTTGCACACTTTCCCTAAGGACCTCTAGAGCTCTCATCACCATTCTTTTTGATCACTTCAAGCTTTAATACATCCATTCCCAGTACAATTCATACTAACTGTAACTGAGTCTAGGTGATGGGTTGATACTGCACAGGGAGCAACAGTTAGGGATTTAATTTTAGCTTTATCAGGAGTCTGACAGGAGAATAGTGGGTTTCTCTGATTTCTCATCATGTCAGTTTGTGTTCAATCTCATGAAAAGCCTTCAAGCATGAATGCATATCTATAAAAGATCAGATCAAGTTTTCCAGGGGTTCTCAGGAATGAGATTAGTTTGCTATATGTAAGCACGCATGCAGGGAAAATTTGGTTGCTAAAATATCTTGGACTGTGAAAACAAGGAAAAATTGGGGGAAAAAAAACCCAAAAAAACCCAACCCACCTTTTTTTTATAATATAAAAAAAAAAAAATTAAAAAAAAAAAAAAAAAAAGCAACAGACTGAGTCTGATCAATATCAGTCCAAGACTATTAGTTTTGTCTATGGATGGCTTACCCTTTGATTCCACAAAGAAAATACTAGAAATGGAACAGGATTCATGAAAGCCTGTAGATTTGAAGAGATAAAGAAAGGTCATCTAGTACAATCATATGTGCAAAGCAGGCATGAATAAAATGGACTGCTCAGGACCAATTAAAAACAAAAGGCATGTGCATGTCCTAATCAGAAAACAGATGATTGTTAAAACTGGCAAGAACAGAAATGTACAGAAGGTTTCAGAATGCAACCTGCAGCAGGAGAAGCAGCAGCAGCAGAAGCAGCAAACCACCACAACTTCCCAGAAAATGTTCCCCAAAGAAATCCCCAGGAGTTTCGTGAACCTTGCAAGAACTGTAGAGCTGTTGAAGTCTTTTGAGACATGCGAGTTAACAAAGCAAATTATAAGCATTTGCTGTATTGAACTGTATGTCGAATAGTCCATATTAACAAATAGGAAAGAGCCAATGCTTAGCTTCAAAAATCGTGATTTTTAATTAATGGAGTAAATTTGATTCATTTTCACAGAATCACAGAATCATCACAGAAAAGTGGGTATTGGAAGGGACCTCTGGAGGTCATCTCATCCAACCCCCCCACTAAAACAGGGTCACCTAGAGAAGGTTTCACAGGAACATGTACAGGCAGGTTTTGAAAGCCTCCAGAAAACACTTCACAACCTCTCCAGGCAGCCTGTTCCAGGGCTCTGTCATCTTACAGGTAAGAACTTTTTCCTCATGTTCAGATGGAATTTCCCATGTTTCAGCTGGTGCCAGTTCCTATTGCTCCTTTTCTTGTCACTGGGCACCTCTGAAAGAGACTGGTCCCATCCTCTCACCCCCCAGTGTTTAGCTATTGATAAGCATTGAGAAGATCCTTTCATAGTCTTCTCTTCTCCAGTCTAAACAGACCCAAGGTCTCTAAGCCTTTCCTCCTAAGAATCATAGAATGATTTGGCTTGGCATGGACCTTTCAAGGCCATCTAGTCCAACCAACCTGCAGTGAACAGGGACATCTGCAACTAGACCAGGTTGCTCAGAGCCACGACCATCCTCACCTGGAATGGTGCCACTGATGGAGCATCTATCACCTATTTGCGCAACCTGGTCCGGTGTCCCACCACTCTCAGTGTAAAAACAATTATTCCTTTTATTTAGTCTGAATTGCCCCTCTTATAGTTTAAAACCATCACCCCTTGTCCTGTCAGAACAGGCCCTGCTGAAAAGATTGTCCTCATATTTCTTATAGGCCTCCTTTAAGTTCTGAAAGGCCTCAAGAAGGTGTCCCTGAAACCTTCACTTCTCCAGGCTGAACAACCCCAACTCTTCCAGACTGGACCCCCAGCAAAGGGGTTCCAGCCCTTGGATCATCTTTGTGGCCTCCTCTCGTTCTGCTCCAATACATCCATGTCTTTCCTGTTCTGAGGACTCCCGAGCTGGGCCCAGCACTGAATGGGATCCTCCCCAGAGCCCTGGGAGCAGAGGGGCAGGATCCCCCCCTCCCCTGCTGCCCACGGAGCTGGGGGTGCAGCCCAGGGTGCCAGTGGCTGCTGGGTGCCAGCACACGGGTCCAGCTCCTCTCCAGCTTCTCACCCCCAGAACCCCCAAGTCCTTCTCCAAGGGCTGCTCTCAATACCCTCAGCCCCCAGCCTGTATGGCTGCCAAAGATTGCCCTGACCTAGGTGCAAGTCCTTGTGTTTGGCCTTATTGGACATCATAAGGCTCACACAGGCCCACTTCTCAAGTTTGTCCAGGTACCTCTGGATATATCCCATCCTTCAGCTATGTCAAATGCACGACTCATTTTGGTATCATCTGCAAACTTGTTGAGGGTGCACTCAATCCCTACACCACCCATGTCAATGTCATTGATGAAGATATTACACAGCACTGGTCCTAGTGCAGATCTCTGAGGGACACCACTTGTCACCCATCTCCACCTGGACATCAGGCTGTCGACCATTACCCTCTGAATGTGCGCATCAAACCAATTCATTATTCACTAAACAGTCCACCCATCAAATCCCTATCTCTCAAGTTTAGAAGGAAGGAAGTTGTGAGGGTCTGTGTCAAAACCTTTATGGAAGTCCAGATAGACAACATCTGCAATTCTTCTCTTGTCCACTCATGTAGTCACTCCATCATAAAAGGACACTGAATTGGTCAGGCAGGGCTTTCCCTTGGTGAAGCCACGCTGGCTGTGTCAAATCACAGCGAGGTAGAATGCACTGAGGTAGAATGCAAATGTGCTATCTCTCTAAAGACGTTAATGGTTTTATTCAGGAAAAATCCACATGGCTTATTCAGAGGGCTATGAGATAAGTTTATATGTGGGTGGGTTCTGGCAGATTTTTTTTTTTTTCCCCTCTAAGCTCATTAACTTAGAAAAATTGTATTCAGTGTTAGCTGACCTAAGTAGCACATTTATATTTGCTCAGGCAGCAAAAATGTAGACAAGAAAATGTCTTTTTCAGCAACATAAAGACAGATGAGGCATACAAGGAGAGTCTTTAGAATAATAATTATATAACTAACTTAATTAGTCTCTGCTTCAATCAGAAAACAGCATGATAACACCAGTACCTTGGTTTATATCCATAGAGACTAAAACATTAGAAACATACACAAAGAGTTCTCCAGAGTGTTGCATTGTGTTATGTTTATGGCCGTTGCAACAGACCAGAATTTACCCAACTGGATGAAACAGAAAATTACAGGCAAATGTAAAGTAGGTTTTTATAAAGCATCTCAGAAATGGAACAAAAATAAAACATCTACCCAGCCCACCAAAACCAAGTAAACCACCAGAATAAAGATAGGCACCATGTTTTTTCCACTGTAGCTGTACTTAGACTGACATGAGGTCTCTGATGTATGAAGTGTTTTTAAAGCCTGAAGTCAACCCTCTGTTCTAGCACAGACAGACTGGGTAACGAAGAGGAATAGCAAATAATGCCCTTATTTAATAAATAAGGAAATGAGGCTTCTCCAAAGTGACACAGGGAATCTATCAAAGCAGCCAACTGCAACTTGAGTCTGTCACATTGCAAGTCATTAAAAAAAGGATGTGAACGTAGGATAGATTTAATTTAAATGAGCATGCAAAGGTACTGTGGAAACCTCAGAGAAATGCAGGCAAACATTCACAGCTGGCCACATTAAATTGCTTAGTTCCTGCAACTATTGATTCACTCACATTAGTCTCAGAAGATTCCCAGAAGCTACAAGATTTTTCTTTATTTCTCCTGCTGGTGTGGGTTGTCACTGAAATGATTTTGAACTCTCTCTAACTAGTCAGGATGTAGAATATCTATAGATGTTTTTGTAAATTCTGAGAAAAAAAAAATATTACTCTATGTATTCTGGAATACCTCACTGCAAAACTCTCTGAAATATAAAAGGACACCGAATGCAAGTGACGGTGCAATTGACAGTGATACTGCTTTTTTTTTTTTTTTTTTTTTTTTTTTTTTTT
>JANVCC010010235.1:2344170-2377850 GCA_025345505.1 Todiramphus chloris collaris
TTTTTTTTTTTTTTCTAACCCAGCTAAGTGAAGATGAAGTCTGGTGTTCAGTGGAAAACCATTAAACACTGCTTGGATGTCTCTGAAATGTCAACAGCTGAAGTCTCTAGGTATCTACTACATTAATGATTCCAAAATGTGCCCATCAAGGAGGACTATCAGGAAGCAAAAATTCCTAATAGCAATATTGTATGACAAGTAACACTATGCTTATGAACTCCTTGTTAATCCTAAAGAATATGCATGTGCAGAAAATAGAATATAGTTAAGCAGCAATGCTAGAGGATCACATGTTTAGAACTATCATACTTTTGAGAAAATGAAAAACCATTTATTTATGTATTTAATTGGCTTTGATGTGTCTTTCTTCTGTCTCTTATTTTCCTTTACCATCTATAACACTTATTGTTCTAAAAGTTTCTCTTTTTTTTGTTATTTTTTTCCTAAATATTTTAATATAGCTATTCTCTTGCTGAGAATAACAGTTTGGGTTTTTTTTCTCTGCCAACTCATTAAGTTCCACCCACACAGAGCGTAGAGGGTAATGAAATTAAAATTATGTGACTTTCTCTTCTATTTCTTGCATTATGGAACATTGACAATGGGAGCAGAAAGGAAAAAGTTTACATCAGAACTTAGTCTGAACCAATGATTAACTCATTAATGTGATTGTCTTTGTTTAAAAAGTAAAGGAGAAGTAAATTGAAGAAAATTAAAATAGTATTGTAAAACTGTGTGTCAAAACAGGTGAATAAATATATTCCTTGGCATACTTTAGTAATCAATGTATTGCAAAAAAGATTCTAGAGAGTGTATGATAAAACAAGTCTCCTGCCCGTGTCTCACCCTCTTCTATCTCTCACACACCCTCACACATGACTGCAACTGACAGATGACAAGTCTTTGTGGAAGAAGAAAAGTTATATTCAAATTTCATTAAGATGGATTGTGACTTTTTCTCCTTAAAATATGAGATAAAAAATAAAAAAGGATGCAAGATGTTATAATAGAAACATAGAATCATAGAATGGTTTGGGTTGGAAGGGACCTTGCCGTGGCCAGGGACGCCTCCCACTAGACCAGGCTTCTCAAAGCCTGATCCAACCTGGTCTTGAACACTTCCAGTGGTGGAGGATCCACAACATTCCTGGGGAAACTGTTCCACTGTCTCACCACCCTCAGCATGAAAAACTTCTTCCTCATATCTGATCTAAATCTACCCTCTTCCAGTTTGAAGCTATTACCCCTTGTCCTATCACTATAAGCTCTTGTAAAAAGTTCCTGGCCAGCTTTCTGTTAGGTCCCATTTAGATACTTGAAGACCACAAGAAGGTCTCTTCAGAGCTTTCTCTTCTCCAGGTTGAACAAGACCAACTCTGTCAGACTGTCCTTGTAGGAGAGGTGTTCCAGCCCTCTGATCATCTTTGCATCCCTCAACTGGATCCACTTCAGCAAGTCCATGACCTTCTTGTTTTGGTGGCTCCAGATATGGAAGGAGTACTCCAGGTAGGGTTTCACAAATGTGGAGTAGAGGGGGAGAATCATCTCCCTTGACCTGCTGGCTACATCTCTCTTGATGCAGCCCAGGATACAGTTGGGGCTTTCTGAGCTGCACTCACACATTACTAGCTCTTGTTTAGCTTTTCATCAACAAGCATGCCCAAGTCTTCCTCAGAACTACTCTCAATCCATATTCTGTCCAGCCTGCATTTATGCTTGGGATTGCCCTGACTCAGATGCCAGACCTTACATTTGGCCTTGTTGAACTTCATGAGGTTGACATGGGCCCATTTCTCAAGTCTGTCCAGGTCCCTCTGGATGTCATCCCTTCCCTTAGCATGTTGACCGCAGTCCACAGACTTGCTGAGTGTGCCATTGATCCTGCTGCGCATGTCGTCAAAAAAGATGCTAAACTGCACTGGACTCAATATTGATCCCTGAGGAACATCACTTATTACTGGTCTCCACTTGTACATCAAGCTGTTTGTCGCAACTCTTTGACTGAAACCATCCAGTTGATTCCATATCCACTGAGTAGTATATCCATCAAAACCACGTATTTCCAGTTTAGAGGCCAGGATGTCATGTGTGACAGTGTTGAAGGCTGTGCAGAGTCCAGGAAGATGACATCAATTGCTGTTCCTTTAACCACTGACAAGGTAACTCATAAAAGGCCACCAGATTTGTTAGACATGATTTGCCCTTGATGAAGCCATGACGGTTGGCACCAATCACTTCCTCATCTTCCATGTGCCGTAGCAGAGCCTTTAGGAGGATCTTCTTCATGATCTTGCTGGTCACAGAGGTAAGGATGGCTGGCCTGTAGCTGCCCAGGTCTTCTTTATCTCCCTTTTTGAAAATGGGGGTTATGTTTTCCCTTTTCCAGTCATTGGGAACTTCACCAGACTACCATGACTTCTCACATAAGATGTAAAACAGCTTAACAACTTGGTCTGCCATTTCCCTCAGGACCTGAAGATGGATCTCTTCAGGTCCCATGGACTTGTACACACCTTTGGGCTCTTTAGTTGATATTGAATCTGATCTTCACTTACAGTGGGCAGATCTTCTCCCAGTCCCTGCCTTTGACTTCTGCACCTTGAGCAGTACAGCTAGAGCCCTTGCTAGTGACTGAGGCAAAGAAGTCATTGAGTTTCTCAGTCTTCTCCACATCCCTTATGACCAGGTGTTCTGTTCTCATCCTGGGAATAAGGAATATTAATCTATTTTCTTCCTTGTTCCTGTTACCCTACTCAGGACAAATAGGGAAAATGAGCTTTTCAGTAAAAGGAATTTTTAAAAACATACATATACCTAAGTGAAAATCTGTATCTAAATTGATTCTGTCTCATATTAGGACTGTAAGTATTTGGTTTTGGGTTTTTTTTTAATTAATTAAGATTTTTTTTTTGTTAATTGTGGTTGAAGCTTTTTTTTTAAAAAAAAAAAAAAATTTTTCTTTAAATAGATACATTGTGATAATATATCTGATCATTTTTTTAACCTCGAGGGCTCCACGTTGGCATGTTGGTGAATACTGAAGGGTAGAAGAACTGTCCTTTGAAATGTGTCCTGTGTCCCCTAAACATTAGTTTGCCCGATTAGTGTCCTCTGAGGTGCACCCAAGACAGTCATCTTCTGCTGCAGGATTCACCTTTTGTTAAGCAGATAAAAAAATTTGAGGGTCACATATTTTCTCTGCACTTCACTGCTTGATCAATTGATAAAAAAAAAAAAAAAAATCACTCACCCTAACACATTGTCTTTTTAAGACTTCTGATATATAAACGTTTTCCCCCTGACTTTACTAGGACCAATTACAAATATATTCCCACAGAGAGATACAAAGTAGGTGCTACCAATGAAATCAAGTGAATCATCCATGCCAGTAGTATTCTTTTCTCTAGATCTGAAGCTGATTCAGTGAAGAATATTAATCTTCATTGGATATTATAATCAATAGATGTGACTGAGAAATTCATGTGCCTCAATATATTCAGCAAGTTAATTTTTAGACATCTCCATTTTGGACTTAATTAGTTTTCCCAGTATAGCTGTAACCTCAGTATTTCATGAGGCCATAAATCAATAAAGTTTACTTGCTACTATTTAAATTAATTTATTTTTAAAATATTAGTATCAATAAAGATCTGTTTTATAATGAAAAATAAATAGTATGTGAAGGTGAGTATGATGAGTATGAGACTACACTGTTGGGTAGATCTGTCAGCAAGTGAAAGTACATTTTCAATGGCAAATACCTGAAACACTGAATGGGATCAGACTGAGGGTTTCCCATGTGTTTTGGGACCTTTTATTATTACTGAAAATGAGGATTTTATGGGAAAGTACTTCCATGCTTGTTTGTTTTCTCATGAGTTCCTCAGCATGAAAGAACCTGAGGAGAAATGTCAAATTTTCAAATTCTCTACATGGAAAAAAAAAAAAAAGAAATTTTTCTTGTTGAGTATGGAATTTCAAAGCTATTGACATAGGTTCATGTTTTGAAATATATTTTAAAGACTATAGATTATTTCCTATTTAAATATATATTTGTAGAAACTTGGAAACCTTATTTCCACACACACACACACACACACACAAAAAAGGTAACAAAAAGAGAAAAATATATTTTAAACAAATGTTCATATGGTATATAAATTTTCTTCTTTACAAATAATTGCTTCTCTGTCAATTGCTTCAGCATTTACTATTTTCAGGGTCACAACAACCATTCAGGAACAGAATTTCCTGTATGAAGGATAAAGGGATAAAGGTCGGGTTTTGGTGCTTTTCAGTTATTTCTCAGCTTAATCTTATTGCTGAAATGCTAAATTTCCTTTTCATGTGAGAAAGCAAGACAGCTGCTTTGTCTATACCTAGTTTGCACCTATTATATGCATGTTTTATTTACAGACCACATCTTTAAGTTGCTGGAAGCATATTATCATTACATGACTGAAGATGCCAATATGGAAAACATCACTTGCTCTTTTAGGCTCATGTAAAGTGTTTCAGGGAGTGTAGTAAGATATGAGCTCACTGTTAATTTAAATAGAATTAACAACTAGGAACCTGTATTTTTATCATCACTCACAGTATCTGTGAAAGAAATATATACAATTCTGGAAGCTATAAGATGCAGTGTTCAGTATGAACTCGAGAGATGTTGTTGTGTTTTTATAGTATATTTCATTAAGGAACAATTACTTGGTTAATGCATTCAATCTTACAGTCTGTAATTGAGAAATTGTTTCACAAATGTTAAGTTCAGTCCCTATTTAGGACTTGGGTATACAGCAACTAAGTTTACTCTAGTTAAAGATTCTGTTTAGAAAATCAAAGACTGCTATTCCCAAAACTGTACAATAGATCATTTGCACATTCACAGAATTCTTAAATAATGACAAGATTAATCTTAATAAAACTGTAAAGAAGAAATTCAATCCAAAATTAATTTAGATGGTCCATAAATCTACATGCTGAAATTTTCTAAATAAGAGGTTTCCAACCTTTTCCTTAATTTTCTCGTAACTGTTCATATTTTTATTCAAGTCTTTGACTTCTAAGACATAGAATAACATTTTTAAAATACAATTTTTTTTTTTTTTTTTCTGTCTGAAAATTTTTTTTTCATTTCTGATATTTCTACCATTATTAGTGGAAAATGAAAAACATAACAATTCCATATATTCTCATAAAGAGCTTTCAGTGGCCAAGGGGTACTGCATAATGGATAGGACTGTAAGTGAACAAGAGCAGCCCCACAGAAAGAGATCTGGGGGTTGGGGTTGATGGCAAATTGAATATGAGTCAACAATGTGCCCTGGCAGTCAAAATGGCCAACTGTGTACTGGAGTGCACGAAGCACAGCAAAGCTAGCTAATCAAGGGAGGTGATTGTTCTGTTTACACTGCACTGGAGCAGCCCCACCTTGAGTATTCTGTGTAGTTCCAGGTGCCTCAATACAAGAAGGACATCAAACTGTTGGATTGTGAAAGGTCTTGCAGGCAAGATTTAGGAGGAGCAGCTGAGGTCACTTGATTTATTCATCTTGAAGAAAAGAAAGCTGAGGGGTGACCTCATTGCAGTCTTCGACTTCCTCAGAGCAGCAGAGGTGGAAGTGCCAGTCTCCTCTCTCTGGTGAGCCACAACAGGACACAGGGAAATGGAATGAAGCTGTGATGGGGGAAGCTCAGACTGGACATTAGGAAAAGGTTCTTCAATTAAGAGAGTGGTTGGTGAACAACAAGCTGCCCAGGGCAGCGGTCATAGCACAAAGCCTAACAAAGTTCAAGGAGCACCTGGATGATGCTTTTAGTCATATGATTTAGTTTTAGGTAGTCTTGCAAGAAGCAGAGAGTTGGACTCTTGTGGGTCCCTTCCAACTTGGTATATTCTTTAATTCTATGATAAGAAATCCCTCCATTACTTAAGCAATTCAAACAAACAGCATTTCTGCCAAGGCATGGCCTGTAAGGCACCGTTTTCCATCTGGATATAACATAAGATTTGTGAATTTCACCATCATTACTAATCTGTTTTAATTGTAAAAATGGAAAATATGTAATAAAACCAAATAATAAATGAAGAAGTGCTCTACAAGAAGGAATACTCTGTCCTGACATCCATACAGTGCTTCAAGTAGAGGTAGGAATTAATTCAGAAATACCCGAGGTGGACTGCAACTTTATTGTCCTCCTGTGGGTATAACTGCATAATGAATCTTTCTTCAATTAACAAAACAAGACTCTTGAATTACAATGTTCTGATTTATTTGGCATTGGAAAATTTAATGTGCTTAGGAGAAAGGGCACTAATGGAGCCCTCTGTATCAAACATCATTAACTATGCATTCTTTGTATTTATTTTTATATTTCATCTAGCATGATGTATCAAATACAAACAGGTGTATAGTGCATGCTCTTCCATTCGTTTCCTCCAGATGAACGTTTTATCATCCTCATGGTCATCATTTATTCACACAAAAGACTAAATATTTGCTGGAAATAAGAATAGTCAGGAAAGTAGGTCAAGATCAGACAATAAGCAGCAAGCTTTGGGTTATGCTAACATTTACAGGTGGCCTGTACGTGAGTAGTAGACAACAATACAGTTGTAATTTCTCTATGTAGGTTGTTATGATTTTAGACCATCTGTCTTTCTAAGCCATTTCTGCCTGCAAGGAGCTAATTAAACATAAGTTAGGACTCTGTCTAGGGGCAACTGAGTTTAACATTTAGTGGCCAATAAAGTAAAGAAATTTGTAGTGACACCAAAAATAGGATCAAAAAATCAAGAATGGCATCTACCAAGAGTATTAGATGTGGTGGTGATGTGTTGTGGTTTTTTTAAGCCCTAATTGATTAATTTTGTAGAATTAAACTATAAAATACCAGTTTTGGAAGTGATCTTTGGAAGTTGGTTCCAAATACTCCACTCCAAAGACACAAATCACTCATCCCAGACATTTGTATAACTACTTAAACCTCCTGTGTGTTCTTTCCAGCTCTGCAATTGTATGATTGTGACACTGTAGAAAAATTAAAACATTACTTTTCATCAGTGTTCTAGTAACTTTATTTTTCAGATGTCAGGATATTTTCTTGACTCAATATAGCAAGTTAAACTGTGATGAATAATTTCCTGCAATGTGTCAATAAGGTAATGAACACAGAGATTCTACTTAATCAGGAAATATTAATGGACTTGAAAATACTGTATTTGATACAAAAAGAAAACAAAACAACAGTAAAACTAATTCTGAGTGTCTGCCTACACAAAAGAAAATGTTTTAAATGCAAAAAATATCCATTTGTAATCAAGTCCTAACTGCTACGTATAAATCCACAATGAGGCCATCATAAAAAGCTTTGGAATGGCTTTCTCTTATGAAGCAGATATAGCCTAGGGATGTCAACAGAGTGGATATGATTGCTGAGAATGAAACCAAATAGCACACAAAGATCTGAAGAACTATTATGAAATAAAAGTAGGGCATGAATGTATGCTTTCCTCTATGTTTTGCAGACTTCTGCAGTTTCAAGCCTGCATCACTATCTTGCCTTATCAAGTGCTCACTTTCTTTTTTGTGTGTCATCGTGGGTACAAAAAAAAATTGCACAATGTGTGGTGGCTATATGTGATATCAAATATGCTCAAAATGGCCAAATTTTAAGAATTTCAGATATTACCATTCTTCAGATACGGCTACACTGATAGCTAGAATATTAACTAGAGCGTAGTGGAGGTAGTACAGGATGGATGTGTGAACAGTAGATTCAGCATTATCTGGTTGCAAGAAGCAATACTGAATACAGTTTTAAGAAATTCATTCTTAAAGTAACATAACGATAGTGGCTATATTATATTAAAGAGAACTGAAGAGAACAGTAGAGAATGAATAAGTGAAGATGGATCATGTAGGAGACCTTCTGTCTTCCTTTCTCACAGAATGCTTGAGCTGTGCCCTGAACTGCTAAACTCTGCTTTTGCCACACACAGAGGGGAATATAGTCCTTTCTCTGACATTAAAACATGTGTGATCGTAGCCATGATTTTTACTGGTTTATTCCTAACCAGATAGCAATAGCAGACAAATGGCAACTGAGGACAACTGTGGATAGAACAGAATTCATGTAGGTAATAATCCCAATATCTAGTAGATCAGTGGTCAGATTTGAATTTGACCAAAACCTCTCTGATCTGAAGAAGCACAAGTTGCCCAGGTAAACCTCTACAAGGTAAGACGCTTTTTAGCCTGACTATATAGTGATCATATACCTTACATGTGTAGGTAATACTTCTCCTTCAAGAGACTTAAAATAACAGTGAAAGTTTTGTCTTTTCAATGAATTACAAGCTTTCATACTCTTCCAAGTGAACCACTCTGAAAATACTGTCTGTTGAACTGTGCTTAATCCATATTACTGCTTCTGTTGTTTGATTGCCATCTGGACAATTGTTATGTTTCAAATTTTAGATATTGTCATCCATCTACATTTATCTTGTGTGCCTGCTCCCTCCCGTTCCAGACTAGTGCAGTTTGTTACAATGCCATGACATGGTGTGAGCTCTGAGTTTGTAGGAGGTCTATGCGAAAAGCCTTTGTGAGCTTTTCTTTTCAGGTTAGCAGTCTGTGAACATCCTCCTACAGTTGAACTGAGGAATTTGGTTTCTCCATTGAGTTGACAGAAGTTATTGATGGTTTAAGCGTATGCTATTTCACTGTCTTTTTGAAGAAGAGCTTGAAGATGAGGAAAGTAACTGTTGGTGCTTTGAGTAATATGAACACTTTTATTTTTTGTTTGTTTGTTTCTCAGCTAAAAATAGTAGATAGGCAAATGATTACAGTAACAGATGTGACTTCTGACGTCAATGCTATTTCTGGACCACTTAATGGAATAATCCATCAGAGTGAGAGCATAATGGCAGGCAAATGATGCATAAGCAAACAATCCTTGTGATGTCAATCCAGCTTCTCCTGTTTTGTAGCAGGTAAAGGTTACTGTGGCAATGAATGAGTAACTTTTGTCCTGTCATTAGCCTCGTCAGTAGTAAAGTCTTGTTGAGTAGCTTCAACCAGTGTGTCTAGTCCTGGCTGGCTTGTTAGATGTCATACTTCATGTTTCCTGGCAATTTTTTGATATGTGTCATGAGATGGACCTGCAGACTCTGCCTGTCCCTCTAGGATAGGAGGTAAAAGGATATGTTGCATAACATATCCCTCCTGTAGGTAAAGTTTGGGTTGTAGACTAAAACTTCTCTGTAATGCTAAAATAAGATTTTTTGAAATTCATTTTTGATTCAGGTTGTTTTTAAGGATCCATGTATGTGTTTGGATTGTTTTTCTCAATTAGATATTGTAACAATGAGTTTTAACTTCTTCTCCTGTTACTACAGGGACTTGTTCTCCCTGCAATCACTTCTATATCAACATCTATTTGGATATCTGGTGAAGACAAGAGCTATACTGTTTTCAGCTTCTTGTTTGTACATCATCTGTATAAATTAGAGTAATTCAGGACACTACAATGCAACTGCATTTCATTCATGGGAGTCCCACATTGTTGACAACATTGTTCCATCAAGTACTAATTCAAGCCTGCACACCATGTATTTGAATCAGAAACATTTACTGTATGGAAGACATGCTTGGAGGTCTTTGGTAAACTCAAGCTGTGTTACATGTTGATGAACATCTGAAATTCAAGACTAGAAAATGTAGTTTTCAACATTAATTTCTTCAACATGGAAGTATAACCAGTTGTGCATTATAGCTTTCTTTGATTTCTTTAAATTAACACAAGCATTGACATGGACATGATACCTACCTTTACTGTAGATTTCTGTTGCTGAAAACATAGAATCATAAGATCCTAGAATAATTTTGGTTGGAAGAGACCTTCAAGATCATCAGTTCCAACTGTCAGCCCAACACTGCCAGGTCACCATTAAACCATGTGCCTCAGCACTACATGTACATGCCTTTTAAATGTCTCCAGGCATGGTGACCCAACCACTTCCCTGGGCAGTCTGGGCCAGGTCTTGACAACGCTTGTGGTGGTGGAATTGTTCCTCATGTCCAACCTAAACTTCCCCTGGTGCAACATGAGGCTGTTTCCTCTTTCCCTGTTGCTTGTTGCTCGGGAGAAGAGACCAACCCCACCTAGCTCCAGCCTCCTGTCAGGGAGTTGTCAGAGAAAGGTCTCCCCTGAGCCTTCTTTGCTCCAGGCTAAACAACCTCAGTTCCCTCAACCACTATTCACAAGACTTGTGCTCTAGACCCTTTGCCAGCTTCATTGACCTTCTCTGGACATGCATCAGTCTCTCAGTGTCCTTCTGGCAGTGAGGGACCCAAACCCAAAACAGGACATGGTATTCCAAATGTGGCCTCAACAGTGTTGAGTCCAGGGGGATGATCTGTGCCTTAGTCCTGCTGGACACACTGTGTCTGATACAAGCCAGGGTGCTGTTGGCCTTCTTGGCCACCCAGGCACACACTGGCTTATATTCAGCCAACTGTCCATCATCACCCTCAGAACATTTTCTGACATGCAGCTTTCCAGCCACTCTTCCCCAGGCCTGGAGAATTGTGTGTGGTTGTTAAGACTAAAGTGCAAGACCTGGCTCTTGGCCTTGAACCTCATCCCATTGGCTTCAGCCCATCAATCCAGCCTGTCCAAATCCCTCTGCAAATTCTCCCTACCCTCAAGCAGATCAACACATCTACCCAACTTGGTGTCTTCTGCAAACTTACTGAGAGTGTCCTTGATTCCCTCATTCAGATCATTGATAAAGCTATTAAACAGAACAGGTCCCATTACCAAGCCCTGGGAACAGAACTTGTGACCAGATACCAACTGGATTTAAATCTGTCACAACCATGTGAGCAAGGCCATCCAGCCATTTTTAATTTTTTTTACCCAGTGAAAAATACACATTTCTAAGCCATGAGCAGACAGCAAAAGGAGATGTTCCTCTTGATTCTTTGTTTCATTAACATTTATTAATATAGATATTTTTAGTGTAGGATCAGTCTAATTTTAGAAACATTCAAGGTAGATCAGATGAGATGGCCAGAAAGTTCACGTTTCTCTCCTTTGTTCATAAGAAAAATCCAGTGTCAGATGTAGATCTATCTACATTGTAAATGTTTCCAGCAAGATAAAGAGAATCTTATCTTTCCACTGAAATCAATTAGGAGGGACTATGATTTTCCATATTGTCATTCTAGGTTAGATTTTCAGTTTCTGGTTACTCACTATCTCAGGGATAATGGCTGGTGTGTTACATTAGCATAAATTCTGTTATCACTAGACTTCCACAGATCTAAGTGTTCCCTTGGTATTCTGTCACCTCTATAGCTGAAATGGGAGCCTGCCTTGCAGCAACGTGTTCAGTGTCTGAGAACACTGAAGCAGTGACCTATATGAATGTTCTCCTCAACAAGAAGGTCTCTGACTGATGTAGTGATACACACTGTGCAGACTTCGGCATGTAGGAATGTCATATTTGTCAAATGTCAATGTCAAACATGCAACCAAACACAAAAATTGGATTCTGCTTGTAGCTTACTGCACAAGGCTAATGATTTGGCATTGTTCTGTTCTAGTTTAATGGATCTGCTCTCTAACACATGAGAAATAAGCAAGAAATAAGCCAGAAAGGAATAATATCTTTGGCTTACCATCAGCAATACTTAACTACCATGTCCTTAGTAATCGTTGCAATAACTTGAAATACTCACTTTGTCAACTTGTTAATGTTTAGTGTATGATCCAGAATATTTTCAGACTTCAAACTGGTGGTCACAATCAACTCTCATAACCTGAGGCACACAGCTGAGCTGGGCATGTGTTGCCCTTTTGCTTTCTCTGTATCTTGTAGTGAAAGACAGAGAAAAAGCAGAAGGGAGATTTAGCTAAAATCTCCTCTCAGTTTCATGCTCTGTCTTGCGTATAAAAGGTAACAGGGATCCATTTTGTGATTGTATAGGTAAACATATATGTTCATGGGATGTGTTTGCATTAAGAGTTTAAAATCTTTCCTTCAGTCAGAATCTTTGACCCACAAGAAGACAGTGGAAATAAAATAGTTGCTCTCACAATCATGTGTTTCAGCATGAACATGGTAAAACATAGCAGTCATTTTCTTCCTGTGTCTCATGAAAATCTGAGTCATCTCTTTGCAGTAAAGTAGAAATAGCTCAAATAGTGTCCATATTGGAGTTTAGCAGGAGCTTATGAGTCCAAATGTTTACTTAAAATCGAAACAAAAGCTAAATATTTTTTTTATTATTTATTACCACAGAAGTTTTGAGCACTTGTCACCAAATATTCACAGGTGAATTCCTAGTATATTCCATGTTACTTCTTGACATGACAGAGGGAGAATCTAGGATGCTCTGACTGTGTTGGAGAGGAGACAAAAATCAATAGTAAAAATAAACTAGTAGTAGTTTTCAAGCTGTCTGTATTCAAAACTGCTTATTACTTGTCTGGTAGCAATAAATAACAAAGAAACACATAATTCATGCATGAAACATTTTGGTTTGATCTGACAGAAACAGGAACATCTGATCTTTTCATCACCCTTTTCTGGCCTCACCACCTGATATTAAATGCTGAAGACGCAAATTACTTTTAAAGTTCTGTGTGTGACCAAGTGATCGTATGTGTGTTTGCCTGCAGCACAGAGAAATCTCCTGGTCACTGTCATTTACACTGGATGCTACCTACTTGGATGTGCTATGCTTTATTTTTGGGTGCATGCTTTAATTTCCTTTGTATGTAATAGTGAATGGGGAAAGGGAACTAGCTTGCCCTCAGAATTTCCCAACTCACAGCGAGGGTGCAGATAACATGTGCATTCAACTAGAAAATTCAAAATCAGTCTGCTACCCCTGATTTAAGTGTTAGTTTTGTGATGTCATAAAGTTGATAACTCTTCTGCAGTTACATACTGATTTCACAACATCTCTGTATGCCAGTTATCCTTAATTAAAGTGACACTATTCATCACATGAATCCATACTATTTAGACAGCCCTGGTCAGGTTACTGTCAGTTTTGAAATAAATGCCTAGAAAAAAGAGCACAGACATTTTGTGCATGTGTTTTAATTGACACAATTTCAAATAATGAAATAAGAGGAAAAGCAGCAGCATTAAAATGTCTCTAAAATGCTGAAGTGACAGGCATAGCATGCCTCTCTCCAAAATGTCCCTTTGTAATGCTTCTTCTCCCAATTGAATGATGTAGAGTTCATATAAATATATAGGTATCCACCAGAGATCTACTTGCACAACTCCAGCAGAAACCGTGAACGAAGTTTTTGCAAGTAAATTTTGGTCTGCCCAGAGATCTCCACAGGCATAAAGCCAATGCATTGGCCTGAAACCACACTTGTAAACCACTTCAGTCTTGGAAAGAGTGTGGTTGTATGAAAGTTTTGCTCCATACGCTATGCTCCTTGGTCTGTGCTAAGTCTCAAATTCATTAGGAAAATCTTCAGGATCTTGACTATTTTTGAAAATACTAAATAGGACATTTGAATATCTTCAGAATACTCTTTTTTCAAAAGAGTTTGAAAACTGTATCTTGAATTAAATGTAACACATCTTCCTCAGATCAATAGATAATAACAAACCTACATGGAATGCAAATGTGATAGACTGTGATGAATATTCATGTTAGTTAAAATTTCTCTTTGTTTGACTTTTTGGGAAAAGAAGGGCTTGTTACTATGAAAACGTGCATGTAAATTTTTTTTTTTCCTTTTTTTTTTTTTTTTTTTTTTTTCCTTTTATCCTTCCTCACTGCATTCAATGTCATTCTTGCTAGACAGCATGATGTGTGGGCATTGGTTGTCTATAGAACGAATGGTAGCCTTTCTTTAGCGGATAAAGAACTGGCTTAATGGCTGCTCCCAAAGAGTGGTTGTCAATGGGTCAGTATCCAAATGGAGACCAGTGAGAAGTGGAGTTCCTCAGGGACTTGTCCTGTGAGGACACACACACAGAGCTGGGATTGTTCAGTCTGGAGAAGAGAAGGCTCTGGGAAGATTTTATTGTGGCCTTCCAGTATGTTAAGGAGGCTGACAAGAAAGTTGGTAAGGGACTTTTTAGGCTGTCAGGCAGTGATAAGACTAGAGGGAATGGATTAAAGCTAGAGATAGGTCGATTCAGGTTGGACATTAGGAAGAATTTCTTCACCATGAGGGTGATGAGACACTGGAACAGGTTGCCCAGAGAGGTTGTGGAAGCCCCATCCTTGGAAGTTTTTAAGACCAGGCTGGATGGGGCTTAGAGCAACGAGATCTAGTGGGAGATGTCCCTGACATTGGCAGGGAGGTTGGAACTAGATGATCTTTAAGGTTCCTTCCAACCCTGACAGTTCTACGATTCTAAGAACTTTTTGTTTAAACCTTCCTTCACCTGCCCTAATTCCAGTTACTGCACAAGTTTGGAACTGCCAGAGAACATAAGTGAAAAGTTGCAGCCTCTGCTTCATTGCTTCATTTTCCTGTCATCCATAAACTGCACTAACTTTTAATAGCATGTTCCAAGTTTCCACGCTTCTGATATTTTGTGAAATGAAATTATTGCATAAGGGATATAATAATACTTCCATGTTTACAAGCAGCCTAAAAAATGTCAGGAAATTGTGAGTGAGTTTCCATGTGAATAGTTGAGGGGAAAAAAACTTGAGAAAGATCTTTGCATTACACAAGCTATTCAATTACATTGTTCATTGACTTTAAATGGATTACTGCCATGATGTGGTAAATAGAAACTGCATAAAGTATTTATATTTTATTTAAATGTCAGTTACTTAATTTACTTTCTCATTATACATTAAAGTAATGATCATCCTGTTTATTGGTGTTAAATATTTCATGGACTTCACAACACTGTATAACTTACAATAAATGAATAGAGGTCATTACATTAGCCATTGTGTCAGATTGTATCAGCAGCAATACACATGGAGAGGATGTAGGTGAAAAATCATCATGGAAAAAATGAGGCCTGGATGGTATAATCACTTTGAGGAATCAGTGTGATACATCTCAATTGTTCAATAATAAAAAAATAACATAAAATTTAAAAAAAGCTGCTAAAATAAACCAGGAATTGCAGCATAATTATTATGACCTATATTTATACAACTTTTATCTGAAAATATCCTAAGATAATTTACAAATGGATTTTCAACCTATATGCAGAATAAAGAAACCCTTACAATCACTTTGAAAATACAGATAACTATGTGATGAAATGTGATTGCAAGTTTAAACAAAAGAGACCAATATCATGTCTCAGTTAAGGAAAACACATTGATCTATAATGTAATTTCACAAAGAAATATAGTTGTAAAGTTAAAAATCCAGATGAAATTTAAACTAAGGTTGAAAAGAGACGGTAAGAAGGGCTAATATAACTGATCACAGGAACAAATAACAAACTGAAGATCAAATTTTCTCAGACTTTAATGAAATTCCTGCCTTCAGACAAAAATAAATAAATACACAAATAAATAAATACACAAAGTATTTTCAACACAGTACTGAATTGTAAAACCTGTTTTCCAATAAGTTCTTTCAACTACTTCAAGCCAGAAAAAGACCAACATCCCCACCCCCCCCCAAAAAGGATAAGAAAACAAACAAAAAACCCAAAAAACTTTAAAAAATGCTGTTAATTCTCTTCTTGAAAGACTAACATAAATCAAAACCTGTCCCTAGACACTAACACCAGATACGACCCAATCTCTAGAGATTCCTCTAGTGTCAAAACCAACTTTTGAATACTTTTGAGAACCACTTGCTGAAGAGGTAATGGTCATTATCATTGCTGTAACAGAGTAGATTTTGCATGCAACTGACAGTTAAACAGGACTTAGTGACATTTAATAATATCTAAATAGTGAATATCTATGTCACTAAGAACTGTTTTGAATAGATTCACTGTAAGTAGATATTTTCATATCATGACTTAGGAAAATACATTTAGGTACATATGCTGATTTCCTGGAACGTCTTGCTTTGTCTGACTGCAGAACCTGCCAATGCATTATACGCATTTAAACTGAAAGGGATCTCACAGGTCATTGAATTTAATTTCTTATTGCTGCATGATATCGCAGTGTATGCCTTTTTTTTGTAAGCTCATCCCAAGGCTGTTTTTAAAATAGACTTATTGTCTGGGTGACCAGTTTTGGATTTCTTTGCCTCCAGCATTTTCGTCACTCATACAGGAAAGCTATTATCATGGAGAAACAGGAATCAATTAAGTTTCAAACACTGTTGAAAGTTTGGGATGACACTCAAATATGAACTACTGCTTATTTCCTCTCCCTGATAGAAACTCCTTCCAATGGCAAGAGTGAAAACAAATAAAAAAGCTCTATGCCTAACGACAAGTCTGTTTGCCTCTTGGAAAAGAGGAGAAGAATAAAATAAATTGTACAGTGAAAGAATCTCAGACAATCAAACAGTATACCAAATAGACTGTGTACCCAGCTGTGCAACCAAAAGATGTACCATAACTCTGGATAAATTTGTTTCTATCCATGGTGAGCTACCTAAGTCACAGCTTCTTGAAATAGAAGAGAAATGGCTTCTAATATCTAACGTTCTGTGGTAAACCTTTTCTCCATGGAAAAATATTACATGTGTAGCTGATGTATTTGCTAAAGTAAGCAGGAATTTGTGTAGGCCTGCATGGGTTACTTAGTGTAGATTATGGTGTGCAGAGTGCAACTTAATTTGTACTCTAGATCTTTTTCAAAACCATCTGACTTGTAAGATTTTTAGTCAGTCACCTTTAATTCAAATCTGCTGAATGACATGGAAAAATAGGAAACGTATCGCCAGCGTATCTCCTCAGCCTCTGAAAATTACACTTTTTCTTAATGTTTAAAATGGCTTCACAAAACCAAAACAAAACAGAAATAATAATAATCAAAAAAATCTTATTTGTTACCATTTTGAGAGCAGAGCTCAGGGTTCAATCCCAAACAGTGCCCTTGGCTGCCTGCAAGGGTGTGGCAATGTTTAACTGGGATTCTTTTGGACAAAGACTATTGTGTAAGCACAGGGGTGAGTTTTAGATGTCTTCTGTAGGGGATTAAATGAATCATGCTTTAGATTATAAAGGGAGCCTGGATGCCTATCCCAGGGTGTAGCTGTTCTGTGGTCACAGGAGTTGGCCATCTGTGAATTTACTCGATTTCACATACATATTTCATTTCACACACTGTGGTCTCTATGTTGCTGCACAACCAGGGAAGCACAGCCAGCTCATTTCTGATTATTTGGAACATGAGTTTCATAGGCTACTCGTTCTGTATTTGCTGCACAGAATCTGTCCCTTGTCTGTAAAATGAGGACAATCTCATCTCTTTAGACAGCAATTATTTTCCCATGTGCTAAGGTCATTTGATACTATTTTAGTTATCAACTACAGATTATGCAACACAAATAAATTAAATAAAATATAGTGTAACATATTTCTAACTCTAAAAGTTACAGTACTCTCCTGTCAACTAAAGTTGATTTTTTTTTTTTTTTTTTTTAACTCTAGGCACTGATGACTTCATCCATATTCTAGGTATATTCACCTCAATAAATTAAACTGATAGATTTTACCAGATTTCATCTCCTACTATACTCAAGTTCTTACACAATTTAGGACAGATCTTTACCCTAGAAAATTATCACAGGTATTTTATCTTCCTTTGAAATTCTGTGGCAAGTAAATTTTGCTTGGCTGGAGACTGGCTGCTGGAAAATGGTGATGATTTCACACAAGAAAACTTTTCAGCTCAGTGTTTAGATGTCATTGGACATTTCCAACTGTCATTGATGGCTTTTTCACTGTTGTGTTTATTGCATTGGAGTATTAGTGCCTTACAAAACAGTTAAGATTAATAAACAGGATCAGAAGCACATGTTCTGCAGGCACTGAATATTCATGGTTGTCTGTTTTATTTCCCTTTACGATTTTAAAGTAAGAGCAAGTCTGTGAAAAAGAAAAAAAAAGTGGCAACAAAGACAAAAAAGGTTATTAAAGAAAAAGAGATTTTATTTGGTTTAGTTACAACTGAAATAATGACAGGTTATAAATAGAACGTTGTTAAACCTTTGACACTGGTAACAAGGTAAACAAATCACATCAATTTCCCTCTATTTCCAGCTGCGTTGAATGGCTAACTACAAGAGAGCATAAAATAAGCTTATTTGTGAAAAATAGAGAGCAGCTCACTTATTCACTGTCATCAGCAAGGCAAACACCCGGCTTCCCCTCTCAGCCAGTATGCTCCTGCCAGAAGTTATGAACGACTGTTTGCAACTACCTGCTGTAATCAACCTGGAACAAATTAAATCTCAATTGTTTTCCACTTACACTCTAATATTAGGGGGGGAAAAAAAAAAAAAAAAAAGAAGAAGAAAAAGAAAAAAGAAAAACAACTTTTACCTGACTAACTAGCATGTTTCTTCTTTTCAAGTGTGCTATCAGTCCGAAAACAACTTTGCTATCTACAAGCAGACATTTTCTGTCTTTGTAGTTTGCTTTTGATGTAGCAATTTCTTTACTCTCACAGATTATATAGACATGACCAGAAATGACAGCATTCCCTTTGGAAAATGAACTATTTCATTTAGTCCTTGTCTTTGTTTGAATTTTAAAGGATCCAAAGCTTCTGAGTATGACTTGAAGAAACAGGAGATGCATTCAACCTGTTGACAGAAAGTAAATTCTTTATGGTTGTTTCTCTGGCCCTTTTCTGGAGCTTGCGATGCTGAATGGGTGCTCCACACTCAAGTTCATCAACACCACTGTGGAAGACTGTCTCTTTTAAATTTTCACAGGATTTAAGAGCTGGAACTGCTCTGTGTTGCCTTAGCATAGCCAGTTTATCCCACTGCCAGATCGCATCCGCTTGATGCTGGTCAGGTGTCTCTTCATTGTCATCTGAAACCTCTTCTTCTCGCATTTCCCAGGATGTGTTTCAGAGTCTGATTTGCAGTGTGGAGGAGAAAACTGGCTATTGCAGACCGCCTCCCAGGAAACTGCCCGTCTGGTCTTAAAAGAGGTGCCTGAAGGCTTTACACATTCAATGGTCTGACGAAGTTCATTGAAAGGGCTGGATGAGCTCCTTACAAGAGATGTGGTCTTCTTCCTTTGGGACAAGAGGATTTTAAGCTCTTCAGAGTCATGCTGAAAAAAGAGAGATTCTTTCCTCCTGGTATTGGGACTCTCACCCAGTGTGAGAAACCCATAGGGGGTAGTGATTTTGGAAAGATGGGGCAAAGAGAGGGCAGCTCTGGTTGCTGGGTCAGAATGATGTGCAGCTTTCTCCAGATCTCCAGGGAAAACCTTTCGGTCTGTAAAGCACAGGGTTCCTCTTCTGTCTAGACTCTCCCCTTTGCACAATGTATCTTTCCTGATGAAGGATTCGGATTTGCTTCTAGTTGTTCTGAATTTTTGAACAACTCCATCAGAGACTCCTCTCTCAGGGGAATTCTCTATGGTGTCTTCCTCTGGCTCCTGCTGGAAGGAAATATGCTCTATGTCCAGAGAGGGGATGAAAAACTTAGGAATGCGATCAGGAGTCATGACAATATTGAAAATGTCCTTTTTTTTCCGAGCAACTTTATCTTCAGGAGGTGGCTTGCTGATTTTGAAACTCGTCCATGTTATCAAGCTTTCTATAGCACTTTTTATGGAGAGCTGGGATGCACCACCAGGCACCATTATTTCAGCCAGCAGTGCTTTCTTAAAAAACACAATGCTGTCTGCTGATTGAATTCTCACAGCACTGATTGCAGATGGGGGACTTATTTCTGCTTATAAAACAAAGTAAATGACGTCATCTGATAGCTAGATGTCATTGGCATGGTAACCAAAGATAAGAAGGCTTTTACACTCCTGCTTATATACTTACAGTCTGATTCATGCTGCACCATTACCTTAAATAAGCTTAAACATTTGATTTAATTATTTTTAAATGCCAGGTTTGGTGCTAGTGCCTTAGCTATTTTCAGACAAATAATGGCTACAAACATACCTATAACATGCAGACTATTTGGTTTGTGTTATCTGCGCTATTACACAAAACGTAATTAAGACTTTTTTTTTTTCTTTCTCTTTTTTTTAAATTTTTTTTTTGAAGGGCTGTGTCACTAAATGAGTGGTGTGGAAACAGAGTTAAAAAGCGTGGTTCACTTACAATCCTTAGTTTAGCTTTCAGCAAGTTGTCCTATTTCATGTATTTCATGTTGAAGATTGTGAGAGGAAAGGGTAAGAAAGGAGTTATCAAATAATTACTAGACTAGTATATAGAAATCCATCCCAACGGGTCTCAAATTATTTTATATTTCACTAATGCTTTATGTACATAGCCCATAATGAGGAAAAAAAATGAGCAGCTCCTAAGAGGGTACTCAGATTAGGTATCTGTGCTTAAAGGAGTGGGCATCTGCCCAGGTACTTGTAGCAGATTACAATTGCTGTATGATACTGTTTTATTCTACTCATAATTGATTTATTTCTTAGGCTTCCAGTGAAAGCCTTCTCACTGGTCCACTGTCACTGGTGCAATTTTCAGCCGGATCTGAAAACAGCAGGGCTGACTAGGGTGTCGGTGTTTTCTCATCAGTATCAGGCCATATAGTCCTTTGTCTAGCTACGCTGTAATTTGCTTTTGCATGAGGCTCATCCCACTCTGTGGACGACAAGGGAGGTGAATTGTTATGATCCCCAGAAAGAAGCTGTTCCCTCACGGGGGTCGGTAGAGTTACAGTGACTCGGAGGAACAATACAAAACATTTATTGGTTTTCCCTGAGACCAATCAGTAAATGGTGCGGAAAAAGGTGTTTTGGCAATAGAGACTATGTTCTTACTAGTTTCTTTAAGGCACAACTAAGTGTCAAGGAGAAGAAAGGAAAAGTCAGTAGAAAGAGGAAGGAAGGAAAAGACTGGGGGATGTCCTGCCTACACAGAACTTATCTCTTCCTATTGTTAATTTATCTGCAAGGAGTCAGAGAATGATGGCAGAGCCATTGAGGACTATTGAGAGACACTGATACCGCCTTCCTCCACTCAGGGCTTGCTCATTCTCTGTCCAGATCTTATCACCACACAAGGTTTGAGACATCTGTAGTGTAACAGCACATTGCTCAGCTTCTTTCCTACTTTGGTGCAGGCCACTAATTGACTTTTGCTCTGTCTCACCTTATATTTATGTTTTCCTCACCAGGGAAAAACACAGAGAATGTAAAAATATGTATGAATATGGTCACTTGGCTTTCATCTCTTCAAGATGAGCTGTTCTGGGTTTGTTTTTTGCTTATGACCTATGAAAGCATCTTAGTTTTGATGACATTGAAAGCACCGACTAGGCACTTTGAAAGCACAAAGTAAGCTTCCTTGTGTTACAGTATAAACTCCCAAAATCTGCTCTTGCATTTAATTTTATTTTTACACAGTCTCATTTTATTCTGTTAATGTTCCCACCACTCATATTTCTATTTCTGATTAATTCTGAAGCTAGGTGTTCAATCCTCATCATTCAACCACATAGTAATCTATTCAAGAAGGCTTTGACTTCTCTGTATTCAGTTTTCTGTTAATTTCATTGGGGTGCTGTTGAGTCCAAGTAGATGTCAGCATTTTGTTACAGCACTTACCATTCTTAGTTTCTTACAGACAAAAAGTGTCAGTGAAAATCTTCTGCTGGCATTTTTGGCAGGTATAGACTCTGTTCATCTCAGCACTATAACCTGTTCAAGGAAGTAGTAGTTCCCAGGAAATTTCCACATGCAGAGGTTGTCCAACAGGCACACAATAATTGCAGATTTAGTAGGAAGGGTAAAAAAAAAAAAAAAGATTACTGTTTTAGACTAGCTTGGGCTTGACTTTGAAAAAAAACATTGTTTTTCATTAAATAGAGCAGTAATAACAAAAGCAAAGTATCTTGAAATCACCTATAAAATGGGGTACTTTCAGTTTTGTTCTGATTCTTTACAGATATGCTGGTTTTGTCTGGAATAGAGTTAATTTTCTTCACTGTAAATGGTATAGGGCTACGGTTTGGATTTGTGCTGGAAACAGTGTTGATAACTCAGGGATGATTTCAATACTGCTGAGCAGATCTACGCAGAGTCTAGGCCTTTTTTACTCCTCACACCACCTCACCACCAAATGCGCTGGGAGTGCACAAGAAGTAGGAAGGGCATGTTGAGAGGTTGCCTCTCCCTGTCTATATAGGGAATTGAACTAAGCAAGGCTTGATCCCACCTAGGTCACCAGAATGTCCCAAAAATGGATTCTTTACCTGGTGTGCAAAATCCAATCCACACACAGAGACAATACACCAGGTTTATTACAGTCTTGCATGGGATCATGTGCTGGCAGGCTAATGCCAAGAAACCTAGCATGACATAATGACAGGGAAGAAAATATTTATATATTGAAAGTGATACATGGAAAAATCTCCACTACTATCATTTACCCTCTGCCTCCCTCCCCCCCTGATTCAAAGGTTGTGAAGAAATTACATTTTTATCAGTTGTCCCTGATTGGTCCCAGGGATAAAATCGATTAGGAAGTTTTGGTTTAACAAAGATTTACTGTAAACTGACTGCATGCCCCCTTAAGCAGTGTCCTCCAGGGGGGCCTCCACCTCTTCTTGTTAAATGGTGTTGAAGTGGGGTGTTCCTGTACCTGTTATCTGTAGGGTTAATGATATATTCAGTGGAGTGGAGCCAGTCTATCAGTCCAGCAATCACCACCCTAAACACAGTCATTCTGAATCCCTTTAACAGGGACACAGCCAGGACAGTTGACTCCAACTGACCAAAGGGATATTCCAGACCATGTGATGTCATGCTTAACAGTATAAAGCTAGGAGAAGAAGAAGGAAGTGGGGAACACTCAGAGTGATGGTGCTTGTCATCTCAAGTAGCCACTACATGTGATGGAGACCTGCTTTCCTGGAGATGGGTGGACACCTGCCTGCTGATGGGAAGTGGTGAATGAATTCCTTGTTTTGCATTGATTGCATGTGAGGCTTTTGCTTTACCTGTTAAACTGTATTTTAACCTAAGAGTTTTTTCACTTTTATTCTTCTACTTCTTTCCCCCATCCCACTGCAGGAGAGTGAGTGTTACAGTGTCTGAGTAGGGTTTAGTTGCTGGCTGTGGTTTAACCATGACAACAGAAAAGAAAAATGAGGGAAAGAGCATTAATAGTTGGGAAGCAAATCCCTCAGGGCACTGCCATTTTACAAACCCTTAGTGATTTACATAATGCAATTGCTTCTTTAGCTGGAAAATCTTCTGAAAAAAAAAATGCAATCCCCATATCTGAATCACATATTAGAGACAGGGAAAATTCACAATTTGTAGGTATGCATTAGGAAAAAAATACTGCACGATGTTACTTTTCATGAGGACTGCCTGCTGTGCTTTGCACTGTAACATATTCTGGTTTCATTTACAAAAAAAAAAACCAAAACCAAAACCAACAACAAAAAAATAAAAAAAAACAAAAAAAAAACAACCAAAAAAAAACCCCAACCAAACAAAAATGCTCACTTCTATCCTACATCCAAACTATATTTCTGACCAACAATTCTTCAGATCTCCAAGGAAAATAAATATCAGGAGAGTTTGGTAACTCCCATAACAGAATACAGAATTCCGTTCACTATTCTTTTGACCATATTTGATCTAGGATAAAGCTAATTTTGATTTATAAACCAGTAAAAAGAAGTGTAGTAGAAGATTCTGTTTTAACAAAGAAAGTCCCAATTCTTCTGGTTGTTTCCATCAGTTATTCAGTTATTTCTCTTCAGTCTGAGAAAAACATCCAAATGTTCTGGGGTTTTGGTCTTTTTTTTGTTTGTTTCACACAAAATAGAGTTTCAACCATAAACTGCAATGAGTAGAAAGATCCACTGCCTTTACTGGGTTTTAGATCTAGACCTACTGTACAAAATGAACAGTATGAAATGACATAAGTGGCGAGATTCTAGGGCAAAATTTAAGATATAAACAACTTAAATATTCTTTGCATTGTGAATTCCAAGTAGAATGTTTTCTTCCCCTCATTTCCATTACAAACTCACTAACCAATATAACTCATCTTTTCTTTCTTTTCTTCTAATGGAATCAGCAGTATTTCAATGATTTCTTCACCCAGGTTCAAAAGTGAAGATAGACTTTTGGATGTCTTATAGAATATTTTCTCTAAATGGCTAAACTATTAAAATGCAATTTTGTAGGCTTTCTATAGAATAAGAGTTTCACCTCTGGAAATTGCACACAGCTAGAAAATTATTCTACCTTTCATCTTTCCTGTAAAGAATGCATATTTCTGGTGTCTATGAATACACAAATGCACAGTACTTACACTGAGCTTTTCATCTTTGATGTGCATCGAGAACATTAACTAATTAATCTTCACAGCCCCCCTGAGGGGTAAGTAAGCATTATCCCTGTGATGTTTGCTGTGCACACAATAAGGAGAGAAGAATGGAAATTGCTAGTGCTCATGCTGAAAGCAAGAGTTGTAGAAATAAAGAAACAGCACTTTTCTAGTGTGCAGAATTCCACAGTTTCAAGGAACTTCTGACTTTGGCTGGCCTTTCATTTGGTTTTGGCTCATAACTGCACTTTGTTCCCTTTTAAAAAAGTCCTGCAGTTTAGGCATATATCTTTTTCCACTAGATGCAGCAGGGAAGCAGAATATGCAGTAATCTTTGGCAACAGATTTTTGTTAGGTACCGGATGCTGAAGCTCTGAACTGCTCAGATGTTGCTTTTCTTCTTTTAAAATTAATGCTTCGTGCTCTGTTGGAAGATACTCCCTTTTTTCTTAGCACTGATGGTTTTTAAACTCTTCCAGTTGCCTACTATTCTTTCCAATCATTCATACAAAGGTATCGGGTTACAGCCATGACCTTAACGTCCAGGCTTGTTTACTTTGAGCACCTCTAGCTCTATTTACTGATGGGCCTTGCTTTGCCTAACAAACTTCAGTTCTTTGTCTTAAGTTTATGACAGCTCCTGTTCATTGTATGTTTTTAAACTGGATTCACTTGGCTAATCTTAGGAATTTAACTGTGGTTTTGTTAAGGTCACTTGTCTTATAATTTGTGGATATGGCATTACCATCACCTTTGAAGGTATGTATCTCTTTCTGCCTGCTCTAGAGAGACTGCTTATGAGAAGATCCCAACCTGAGTGTTACAGTCTAGCAACCAAGTAAGTGGGAATGAATCAGGGCCTTTAACTAAAATTTCCAAGCCGTATGTTGCATTTGCATACGTCTCACAGCTTCCTACTGAGAAGGGACTTTATCCAAGCTGGGATTACTAGTTATCGTAAATGTTATATAAGAACATAAATATTATGTAAGAAATTAAGAATTATTATATAAGAACTTTTTTTGTAAAGCCTAATCACACAATTGTAACTGAAGGCTATAAGCTAAACTTATCTCACAGTATTAGTCCTTGCTTCCTGACAGAAATGACTATAGAAAAAGAAAACCTGACTATATCCCACATTGTGTGCATACCCAGTGAAGAAATCTGTCTGATAGCAATTTTTCACAGACAATTCATCTGTTCCTGAATTTGAAAATGTACAGAGTCAAATTATACAGAGTATCAATGGAGGGTAATGAAAATTAATTAGGTTCTTTTATTATCTAACAGGTAAATCTGAAAGCTAGAGCGGGTTGGAAATTAGCCATCACTAAATTTAGAGGTTAAACTTCAGACCCCTATGGCTGAAAACCTTGGCTTATGATTTGTGTTCTTACAACAGTAAACACCACCAGTATATCAGCTTATATAACAAACTTTTAGGTCTGTTGTTTGTCAGAGTAGAATTCTAACAATACGGATAGATAAGTATCCAACCCAGCACTCAGATTAAGTGTTGCAGAAATTGTATTCTCCTGTAGTTAAATACAACAGCACAGCTCAAGCAAAGAAGCCCAAAGCTGTGCTATTTCAACAGACTCTGCTTTGTTGCTCTCAGTCATTTTCAGTAATTTCCAATTGCCTATTTAATAACAAGGAGACAGCAGACAGTAGCTTTCCTAAATTATTCATTTCAGCCCTACAAAGTGACTCTCAAGATTTCATTGCTTCTGTTTTGTGGTGTTAATAATTCAGAGCTGCTAGAGAAGCAAAGCTTGCCAGTTTAGTGCTTATCTTTCATTTCCTTAACAATATTACACTTCTCGATCTTGTCCTGATAGCTCATGTGATATGAACCTCAGCTTTCTCACATACTCACCAATAGAAATATGCTGCAATAGGCTGCATTTGACAGAAATGAATTGAAGTGTTCACTTATATCCTTTTGGATTCAACAGCCAGAGTGCACTATTATTTCCAAATATCTTGGAAAATAAATAAATACTACCCTCTGGTGTTTTCCATTTGTAAATATTGTTATGGTATCCAACTTTATGCAAAAAAGCCTGCTTTTTGACTTAATTTCTAATGCTAAAGGATTTGTATAGTGCTGAGAATCACTGATTTTCATTCAATCTTGGAATAGTTAAAAGAGAAAGAGAACATAAAAGGGAAACCTGATCTGCAGTCTACTGAATACAAAGCATCTCAAACTCACACCAAAAAATGTACTAAATGGGACCATATTTCTAAACCCTGCTTTTAAATGTTCTGTATGAATAATATATTAATACTGCCATATTCAGTACATACTGTGGTACTTCCACTGGTCACATATATTAAAGGAATATGTTATATGCTCATATTGTCTGATGCATCATGTACAACATATATTGGAGTCTAACACACTATTAAAAACAGAAAATCTCATCTACCTGAGCACCAGCCCATACAAAAGGTGAATGAATTACTGAAAACAGTCATTCAAACAGTGCTTAACCAAGGGCTGGATAATAAAACTTGCATGTCAAACCACATCCTGATGTATCCTTGTAAACAGAAAGAATACTTTTTACAACTGTACACATGAACACACACATGTGTACACCTAGAGTGTATGGTCATGATGACATTTAGTGGATTCACTGTGCAGTTAGTCCTGAACTCACCAACTGTTACAGTTGAGTGGGATCCCCTCTTGTGTCCATGCAGTCCCACTTCCCACACACAGGGCTGCCCTAAGGTCAACAATGTGTGTCTGTTATAAAGAACTTCTTTCCAAAAAAATACAGAGTCTTAAGCTAAAGACTGTGAGTGGTAGAAATATCTCCTGTAGTCTCCTGTAAACAATTTCAGTTTTGTTTTCTATCATGGTGAGGAAGATACTTTTTTCCCTTTTTGGTAGACGTGGTTTTAGCCTTCTAGATTCTGAACTACTTTTTTGTGTGAGCATAATTGTTTGAACTACCCTTTTGTGTGAGGCTACTGCTGCTAAAGACAATAAAAAATGTTTTTATAAATACATTAACAACAAAAGGAGGACTAGGGAGAATCTTCATCCTTTATTGGATGCCGGGGAAGACATTAGTGACAAGGAATGAGAAAAAGGCTGAAGTGCTTAATGCCTTCTTTGTGTCAGTCTTTAGCAGTAGAAGTAGTTGTATCCTAGACACCCAGCCCCCTGAGCTGGAAGACAGGGAAGAGGGGCAGAATGAGACCTTCACAATCCAAGAGTAAAAAGTCAGTGACTTGCTACAACACTTAAACATACACAAGTCTATGGGGTTAGATGGGTTACACCCAAAAGTACTGAAAGAGTTGGCAGATGTGCTCACCAAGCCTCTCTCCATCACTTACCAGCAGTCCTGGCTAAATTGGAAGGTCCCAGTGGACTGGAGGGTAACAAATGTGATGCCCAACTACAAGAAAGGCTGAAAGGAGGATCTGGAAAACTACAGACTTGTCAGTCTGACCTTGGTGACAGGGAAGGTTATGGAGCAGGTCATCTTGACTGCCATTATGCTCCATATACAGGACAACCAGGGGATCAGGCTCAGTGAGCATGGGTTTATGAAAGGCAGGTCCTGCTTGACAAACTTAATCTCCTTCTATGACAAGATGGCCCACCCAGTGGATGAGGGAAAGGCTGTGGATGCTGTCTGCTTGGACTTCCATAAAGCCTTTGACACTGTTTCCAACAGGATTCTCATGAGCAAAATGACTGTTCATAGCTCTGCTGGGTTAAACACTAGCTGGTCAACTAGACCCAAAGAGTGATGGTGAATGGAGTTAAATGCAGGTCAACTGTATGAGCTTCAAGACCAAGAGCCAGGTCCTGCACTTCAGCCACAACAACCCCAGGCAACACTGCAGGCTTGGGAATGAGTGGCTGGAAAGCTGTCTGGCAGAAAGGGACCTAGGGGTATTGATCAACAAACAGCTGAATATGATCCAGTGGCGTGCCCAGGTGGCCAAGAGGGCAATCAGCATCCTGGCTTGTATTAGAAATAGTGTGGCCAGAAGGATCAGGCAGGTGACTGTCCCTCTGTACTCAGCACTGGTGAGGCCACTCCCAGAGCACTGTGTACACTTTGGGGCACCTCAATAAAAGAAAGACATTGAGGTGCTGGAGCAGATACAGAGAAGAGCAACTAACCTGCTGAGGGGTCTGGAGAACAAGTCTTATGAGGAACAGCTGAGGGAACTGGGACTATTCAGTCTGAAGAAAAGGAGGCTGAGGAAAGATCTTATTGCTCTCTACAACTACCTGAAAGGAGTTTATAGAGGGGTAGGCACTGGTCTCTTCTCACAACTAACTAATGACAGAGCAAGAGGAAAAATGACTCAGGATGCACCATGGGAGGTTTAAACTGGATGTTAAGAATTTTTTTTCCACTGAAAGGGTTGTCAGGCACTGGAACAGGCTGCCCAGGGATATGGTTCAGTCACCATCTCTGGATGTATTTAAAAGGTGTATAAATGTGGGATATGACTTAGTGGTGGACTTGGTAGAGTAGGGTTAATGGTTGGATTTGATCTTAAAGGTCTTTTTCAACCTTGATGATTCTATATTATATAATCATCAACAAAGACTCTGTTCTCCTGACAATGTCTTGACATTTGTTAAAGTAGGTATTTAGCAGAATTAACACATGCCTTTGATTTTTGTTTGTCACAATGGCCTCACAGGGGGAGACAAATTAAAAGAGGACTGTAAAATAAATCTAATTACAGCAGAGTCTTTCTTGCTTGGGGTAGAGTTTGATCAGTATGTAAAAACTTTCCCATGTCTACAATCATTTTTTTTCTTTTCTCCCAGTAGAATATTTGGACTTTGTAGTCCACTGGTGTGAAGTTACCATTCTTCACCATAAAACAGGAAATTTGTCCTTTATTTAGAATCACAGAATCAACCTTCAAGACCATCAAGTCTAACCATTGGATTTAATTAATCTCCAACTTGAAATGTCAAAAATTCAGTCAGATTCCTTAAAAGGTCTTGAAATAAGTTTGGAAAACAATGAGAAAACCATAGTTGTAATAACCTAAGTTAAATTTACTTACCTTTCAATTTCCATACCTCCATGTCCTGCTTTGCTATGCTGTCAGAAGGGCTATAAAATCTGTATTTCTAAATTACATTAAAAATAAAAGTATGCTGAATCTTGATTCTAGTATTTTTAAAAGAAAAAACACAGAATGTCATGAAACACAAGAAAGCTATGAACATAAGGAGATTTTCCAAGTTTTCTCATCAAGGCTCATCATTTCAAGCTACTTGAAACTAAAAAAACCCCAACAAAATGTAAACAATAAAAGGACATAGCTTCCCTCCCCCAAGACAGATTATTTTTTCAGACTCTGATTTTGAAGTTTTACATGTCTAAAACCACATTTGAAATGACATTACTTAGACATATACCTATGTATATACTATAGTTTCCTCACTGACTACATAAAGTAGTCATACTACATACTACATACTACTTATATATGGCTGTCACAGTTTAGGGCCAGGGCAGCCCCTCTAGACCTATAACAGCCTCTGTCTGGTAACCCCTCTCCCTCCCCAAAGGGGAAGAGAAAGAGAGTAAGGGAGAGACACTTAGAGATTATAAAAGGAAACTAGAACAGCTTTAATGAAAAGGAAATTAATAATTATAAAAATGGAATATATACACATATATACAAAACCAGTATGGAACCCAACCCCGCTGATGGCAATTACATCACTATCACCACTGATGCTGTGGAGTAGGCACCAGGGGAATCCCTGATTGGCCCTGCAACAGACAGGAGCTGTGTTCAGGAGCTGGATTCTGGTACAGGGGTTCAGGAACACACAGATTGGGGTTGAAGGCAGAATGGACAGAGTTCTCCTTGGGTGCTCCGATGAAGGAACTGAAAGAGTACCTAAACCACCTGTCCTGTCTGCTCCTCCCTGCAGGTGCAGCCTTTCACTTTCTGCACCCCCAATGTGGTACATAAGATCCAGCAGTGGCCTTGGTCTGCACACCAATCCTTGGTAGTAACTCTAAACATGGGGTGTTCTCACTGCTAGAAGCAGACACTGTCTGTGAGAATAGGCTGCTGCCTTCAGAAAGTGCAGTTAGTTAGAAGAACTGAGCTGAAAAGTAAATTTACTGAACAGAATTAGTTCTGTTCTCTCTCAAACCAGGACAATGGTGTATTTAAAGTACAAAATGGTTTTCAGTACTGTCTTACACAAAAACACCAAAGATAGTCAAGGTAAATCACCATTTTTTTCTCTCTTTTGATGTATCTCAGGAACCATTTTATGTTGATAAATATATATTGGATAGATAAAATAGTGAAGTGAATGACACTTGATAGGACTTGCCAAAGACATTGTGCTGGAAGTAGCAGCAGAGAAGGACCTGGTTGTCCCCAGCTCTTTTCCTCTCATTCTGCCAGCTCATGTCTGTGCCAGTTATATCTTCTGTCTGGTAAACACTTCATGTGGAGCTAGCTGCTTAGTTAGACCTCACATAGATTCACTTAGGGAGAATATAAATTTTGACAAGACGAAGAAAAAAAGACCCGCGGGGAGGTAAATTCAGCTCCCATCTTTAAGCTACAACTGTTCAGTCTATCTCATTTAAGTGAAGTTTTGTCCCTCAGCTGTGCATCTGGTCTGATGACTCTAATTTCAGCTCCCTGTGCTTCCCTAGCACTTGCTCAGAGTCATGGAGCATATTCCCAGAAGCTTCATTGCTGGGGCACTGCTGATATTGAGAATGTGCCACTGCACATCTGAGAGTTTTTTTGTTTTAATGTCAGACTATACATCTCTAAGTGGCACACTGCAAATGGCAGGTTTGTCTGCTGTCTTCTTTATATTTTTAAAATCATCTGTCATATCTGGTTATTACATTTTATGATGTACAAGACCAGATGCATTTTCAAGACTGCAGCAGTACACATGAGGAACAGAGTTTCCACTTTCACTCTGAATTTCTCTGCTGCCTTTGTGTTTTGGCTTTGCAGTAAAAATGTTTGAGGCACGTTTTCAAAGAGAGTACAAGACATTTCAATCCTGAATCTGATGGGAGCTGTATGAATAAATCCCTAGGAGGCATGGACGCTGCAATCATTCATGTTTTTCTCATTCATTGAGTTACTTGATAATGGAACTGTTTCCTCTTGCTTTTGCTACAGGACTTTTATAGAGTGAGAAGAGCAAGGTAATTTAATTCCTTCCAAAGTAGGAGTACCAAATTCTGAGTGAAGTGTCCAGAACTGAAGAACATGGTGTCCATTCATAGGAGGATTTTGGTCAGAGTAGCATCATTAAATTTGTCAGGATCCTCAGGTGATTCAGAATCATGAGACTTGACTTTATCTTCATCTCAATCTCATTATTATTCAGAACATCACTAAGCATCACTTTCAGCAGCTCTCTCCATACAGAATTCCCAGGTATGTCACAACATTATTCATTTTCCTTCACAGATTTAAGCTTTGTGACAATTTTAGATTTGTGGGTAAATTAGCCAAAAGAAGCTTTTTAACTGCCAGGTGTCCAGCAGTTTGTCAAGGAAAGATAATTCCCTGGGTTTGTGCTTGAAATGAAAGTGGCCTCAAACCATATCTCAGACAAGGTAAAACAAAAGCTCCATTTTATTCCCAACACTGGAACCTAGCATGAACTCTGTGTTGAGGAAATCCTAGTCTTGATAACCAAAATATATGTCATACAGGTTGTATTAAATTACAAATCCTGCCATGATAGTAAAACCAATATAAGGTAGTGGAATCATTAGGGTTACTACAATAAAATGAAGTGATATAACTATGAGACTGAAGGTAAAGAAACACGGGAAGACATTCTGCCTTTTAGTACCAGTTTTGGTGGCAGTGAGTGAGGACTGAACAGTAATGAAGCAATTTGGATTTGATTATTCAGTGCTAGCAAAGCTCCCACTTCTAAATATCATCAGATCATATACAAGAGTGAATTTTAAACCATGGAAAAGTGGAGTGACAAGAAGGTTAATATAGAAAGAGGGGTGATAACATAAGCCAAATTACATCTGAAACAAGCAGTATTTCACAAGTATTGAAGCTTAATTGTGTAATAGCACAATTAACCTGTGGAACTTCCCACCAAAGAGTAGACATAGGATTAATTATGGCCAAATAGTAATAGACTGCATAATTTCATAGAAGAACAAACACATAGACGAAAATCACGAATAGATTGAAACACTCAGTAGCCATTATATGACATAATGAACGATTTTTTCTCTTAATATGACAGAACAACTGACTAGATGTTAGTACGAGAAAGACTGTCATACAGAAGTTAACAAAGGCAAAGGAATTAATGTGACCCTTCTTACAGAAAGATAAGCAGCTTTGTAGACCTAACTGAAATGGTTGGGCTTTTCAGAAAAGCAGAGAAAATTTAGGTCTAGGTACTTACTTTGCAGTAATCAAAGTGTAGTGTAGAAATGCTGAGATATAAAATGCAGTGTACTAAGGACTGTGTTGAGATTAGAAAGAAAAATAAAGGCATGACATTTTTCATACATTGTAGGACTCTAAGACCTAGTTTTGGTTAACTGCAAAACGTACAATGAAGTTGTGACAATAATGTAAGTGTAGTTATATACTAGCAAATGCTGGAGGAATTATGAAATAGGGATTTTAATTGCTCAGAATTATATTCTAATGCTCCAGAGGTACTTAGAAAATTAATATGTAAAAATAGAATAAACAAAACAGATAAGTTTATAGGATTTTTCCTCAGTTTGGATAATGACTCATACTGAACCTACAAGTCCATGACAAAGCAAACATTGCTATAATCACAGCAGTATAATTTTTGTCTCTTGGTTTCTCCTTAGTGAAGCCTAGAAATTTATCTCTTCAGTGTGAATGATCATGCCAGGAAAGGTAAGAAATGTTAGTTGAGCCCTATCTAATCTGCCGATCTAGAGCAGATTGTTTTAGAAAAATACCCAATTGCCGCTAAAGTACGCCAAACAAAGAAGAATTTACTGAGGTGTTTGACATGAAAAATTAGCAAGATCCCTAGCAGGAAGACGTGGGAAAGGCAAGGAACAAAGACTGTGCTCTGCAGCACAGCCTGATGTTCACATCATAGAAAATAGATGTTTTCATGAGATAGGTGGAATGTTACATTTCATAATTTTGAAACCAGTTATTTCTCATTAAAGTATTTGTTTTTGGTTTGTTTTTTTTTTACTGGGGGGGG